>JANRGV010000049.1:1569074-1616466 GCA_024734035.1 Alethe castanea | reverse complement strand
GCGGCAGAGGCGCGGCGGGCGGGGCGGGCTGCGCCGCCCCGCACTTTTCTCCGCGGCGGAAGGTTACGGAGTGATGCGATCGGCGACGCCTTTAAAGCGTGCGCACGGAGGAGGGGCCGCAGTCAGCGCTAGGGCGCGGCGGGAGCGCTGTGGGTAGGGGCTCTGAGAGTGCCTGCGGGACGGACGGTGCTCGCCTCGCTCCACTGCCGCCGCCATGTCCCGCGAGCCCGAGATCATGGAGTCGCAGGTGATGTGGGAGCCTGACACGAAGCGCAACACCCACATGGACCGGTTCCGCGCCGCCGTGGCTACCAGCTGTGGGATCCGCCTGGGTGAGCGCTGGGCGGGGGCAGGCTCGGGCTGTGGGGGCCGGCGGGCGCTGCTTCCCCGGGGTGGGTGGTTTCACCGTGAGGCCCCTCCGTGCGCCGCTCAGCTCTGGTACCTGGGCACATCCCGGGGCAGGGGGGCCCGGAGCTGCGGGCGGGATGCTCTGCTTTGAGCCTGAGCCAGAGGCCTCCGAGGCAGCATCCGCTGGTGTGAAGGTATGTAGCGATGGGGAAGGCAAACAGCCTTATCTGCGCCTGCTGCTGCGGCTGGATGTCAGCCCAGGCAGCGCTGCCTGCGGAGGCTCCCGGGCTGCGGGCACTGGAGTGACTTGGTGTTTTAAAGGGATGCGGGAAGGCGGGATCACTGTCACCATGGCTGAGGGGAGTGTAAGCCTTAGCGTGACACTACAGCAGCAGAGGCGTGTGACGGAGGCGTTGTGGTCATGCTCTTATTTCATTATGGGGAGTATGTGTCTTGTGATATGCAGGTGTGCAGGGAGGTGAATGGTGATGTATAAGCTTGTTCAGTGGTGGAAGGTTACGGGGGGGTTGATGTGAATCTGCCACAGTTCTTGAGCTGCAATCCCTGCTTTGTGCTTGTTCAGAAATACCTGAGTGGCTGTGAAGAGGTGTATGGTTCTTGGAAACAACCTGTTGTGTCTGATATGAGGCCTGCTTTGAGCAGGGGTTTGATGTCCAGAGGTGTTTCTAACCCAGAGTGTTGTTTTTTTCCATAATTGCTGGCTGTAGGTCGTGTCTCCAGGCTGTCAGGAGTCAGTGGTGATGGCTCTGTGGGCTCAGCTACATCATGGACCGGGTAAACCTCAGTGCATGTAGAGGTCGAACCCTTCAGTTCCAAATAGTTCATTTTATATTGTTCTCACTAACTATTTGGTGCCTCAAGTTGCTTGTGCAGCTTACCTGTAATCATTTGTGTGATGGAGGGTGAGAGGAGTAGTGTTGGCAAGTGGCTTGGAAGTTTGTCAGTCCGGGATAGGTGTCAGTGGTGTGAGCAGTGGAGTGCTAGCAGTGTCAATAGTGCTGCTGGCAGTTCATGTCTAGGAAAGATTTCCTTGCCTTGATTATTGTGTGGGTAAGCTGGGTCATTATTTTGACTGCTGGTGGTTTCCCATTGGAATCCAGGTGTGTAGTGTCTTAACTCTCCTGCTGGATGGGAAGCAAGGTAATCTAGGGTTTTAGGCAACTCCTGAGTGGAATGCTGTAACTGGTACACATATGATCAAGAGCAAATGCAGTTTCAGACGAGCTGCCTGTGTTTATAGCTGAAATAACCAGAGCTCTTTTCATCCCACTTGGAAGTGGCTTTCTCTATTGGAAGGTGGATTTCTGTGTACATCTAAAAACCTTTGTCAGCTTTAGTTAGCTTTGCACTGGTGTTTAATGGCATGAGTGCTATTCACAACAAAGAATGGATGCTCTCTGTAACATTAAGATGTGGACTCTGAGGAGAGCTGAGGGCACTATAGCCCTTTAGACAATGCTCTGCTGGGCCCTGGAAATGTAGCAACAAAATGCAGTGTTTGATTGTTGAGTAACAGGCCTGTGCCCTGAAGGACTTGCATGCTGAAGCTTATTTGGAACAAACTGCATAGACAAACCACAACAAAATTCGTGCTGTGAAAAAACAAATCAGTAGTGATCTGTAGCTTCTCACATGTATCAAATGATTTGGAGCAGGTGGTACCATTGGGTTTTGGAAGAGGAGATGGAAACTTGAATTTTTCTTGTGTCAAGTCTTATCTCTGTGCACCTGATGTGTGGAGCAGAGAATAGTGCTGAGTAACTTTGGAGTGTAAAAAGGCTGGGATTTGGGCAATGCACAGATAAAATCTGTGTTATGGAGAAGAGTCTTTGCCTTGTCTGTCAGTAATACCTAGGGGATAATCTCACTTTGATGGAGAGGATGGATGTGGAAGGGACAGACTGGATGGGGAAACGGTTGTGGCTAAGTGTGAGTAACAGTGCAGAGATGGTTTTGAATGTATTTATTTTGAGAAGCTGGAAGATGTCCTCCTTGTAGAAAAGGATTCCAAAGATGACTTTTGCAGCAATTGGCTGGATCACAGGCTGAAAAACCAGAGATAATTGGTGAAAGTGCATTTGAGTGCTTTAGCTGAAAGCATTGCATAGGGAACAGTTGGCAGAACAGGAAACTTACTGTCACTGATGGCAGAAATATTTAATTGGTTGCTGGTACAGCTTCAGATACTGTGGACACAATGAGGAAATGTCACTTCCAAGCTTGGGATGAGGAACTGGCTTCAGTTATTCATACCTAGGACTGTTTTACACCGAATTTCAGCATTTAGTTTGAATTGTGGGGTTTGTTATGCATGCTTCAGGTTATTCCATGTGTCTCACAATCAGGTAAGAATTAAACTGCTTATTTCTTTGTTTTTAATGGCAGGTCATGATTTCAATATCTAGCTAACAAACATCTTGTTTGACTTCATGTTGTTTCAGCATGAAAAGATGAGCTGCAGTCTGTCAGACCTCATAATCACTGAAAATAAGCTGTGCTTCCTGTGACAGTGATGTTGATAGCAGGGTTTGATAACAAGTGCCTCTAATCTCTGTGTCCCTCAGCTATCAGAGGCCTTTGGCCCCAGACTGGGACCTTACAGCAAATGTCCCTTGTCAGGAGGCTTTGTTTATCTTTTGCTGTGTGAAAGTATCATGTTGACAGGTAGGAAGTGTCAACAAGCAGGACTTGTTTAATCTTCAGTTGCACTGGTGGCTGGGGAGTGTGTGTGGGTATTGCAGGGAGTTATTGGAAAAGGTCACTGTCTCTGTGGTGGCAAGTGGCTCATATCACAGTCAGGTGAAGTGATGCCAGGTGTCCAGGTAGGTTCCAAAGTCACTTGCTTTGAGCAGAAATTATCTACTCTGTGGTCAGATTTATCTTCCTGATTGTTTTACCCACGAATGTTCTTTATCTGACATATCCCTAATTGTAGTTTGTGTGGATCCCTGTATACTCTGCATGGTGCTGACACACATTTATTCCTTCCAGCCAACTATGATGATTTATACCAGTGGTCAGTGGAGTCCTACTCAGACTTCTGGGCAGAGTTCTGGAAGTACAGTAACATCGTCTGCTCTCGCCTCTATGATGAGGTAAGTTCAGTGCTTATCTTACAGCAAGTGCAACAAAGAGGAAATAAACCAATGTTACAGTCAGTCTTTTGACCTCTTCTTAGAATTCTGGCAAGTGATAGGAGGAATTGGTCTAGCCATGAATTTCCTGGTGTGGTGGGTGCTGGTGTTCTGTTGCTGGTACTCTTCAGGACAGTGAAACTCATGAGTTTTGTTGTCCTGAGCAGTTGTGCTGTAGTGTCCTTGTGGCCATGTGCTCTTGCACACCTTGTCACTGCTGGCTGCTTGTGGGGAGTCTGGCAGTGCACTGCCTGCTGCCTTAGGACTGTGCTGCTGGAATATCAGCCTGGTTGGGTAAATGCTGGCATTCTGTCAAGTTCATGTTTGCCTTCCCTGAGTCAGCTTACCTGATAAGCACACCTATTACACTCTGGCTTTGCAGAGCTGGTTGTGGAAGCTCTGCAGTCAGGTGTGGGCTTGAAATATCTCTGAGGGAATGGAGATGGTTGAACACAGGCACGGGTAGAACACCAGGCAGTGCCACAGAGTTCCTTTGGAAGAAAGGTGACTGCAGATCTTGCAAATGGAGCCCTTGGACAGTCCTGGTATAGGATATCAACATCACCCTGTGCTTTTCCATCTGAGGGAGGTGTTGGGCTAATTACTGCAAAGCTTGATGCAGTGGAAACTTCCTGGGATTCAGTAGGGAGGACTGGACTTGTCTTAATGCCTGGAGTCCATCTGTCCCAGCACCCTCAGAGTTCTGGCAGCCCTGCAGAGGAGGCTGGTAACTTTCTTTTGACTTTTTCTGTACTGATAGGATAGATCAAGTGATTTTTCCTGTCATGGGCCTGTGTGCTCGAGTGTCTTATTTAATGTCTTATTTCACCCTTCAGGAGAGTGAATGGAGCAGGAGTGTAAGAGCTAGCCTGCTTTGAAGTGTGTGGTCTGAGCACTATAAACTTAATTTTACCTTTTCTGTAGGTGCTAGCTCAGACTCTGGGGACTGTCAGAGTAACTGAGCTGGTCTGTGGTAGCTGGAGGGCTGCAAAGTTTGATTTGAAGTGTCTTACAGCTTGATCTCAGCTGTCTGCTGGAAGTAAACATAATGTTTTGAGGTAAATAAAATTTTTAATGAAACAGAGTTGTGAAAACAAGCAGTGAAACAGCTACTTCCATGGGTCATTCTAAGAAAAACCATAAAACCTTGTGTACAGAGAATACAATCAACCAGGAGTTCATTTAATCCTAGAAAGGGTTTTAAGTATGTGGTGTGTAGCAGTTGACATCTGTGTCACTTGTGACATGAACAGAGGTACTTCAGTGTGCAGAGCTGTAGCAGGGCAGCACTGCCACTGGAATGTCAGCTTACAAGCAGCTGGATTTAGATGAGGGATGTCTCTGAATTTCTCCTTTTGCTGTGAGAAGCACCTGACACCTCTTGGTCCTGTGGTGGTGCCTCTAAGGGAGGGATCAGGTTGTTCATCTAACAAAGATTGAGCATAACTGGGAGCCACAGGTGTTACCTGGGGAGGAAATAATGGAGTGTGAGTCCAGCTCCTTTGCTAGTGTTCTTACAAGCTCTGTGAAGGATATTTTCCAGTTCAGAAAAAACAGTTATGTTGGATCTTGTCCTGGAAAATGTTGAAAACATTCTGCTCGCTTTTCTTCAAGCTGAGGAAGTCAGAAATGAGTCAGTTTTAAGAGCAGCTTCTAATTGCTGCAGTAATGCATGTTAGTATAAAAATCATTTGTGCATCCTGAGTTGATAAAGTATAAATGTTATAATTCAGTTCTTGCCAATAGTTAGGAGCAAAGAAATTGGAGTATTTTTAGAATATATTTTTAGAAAATACATTTGAAACAAAATAATGCAGTAGTGCACTTCCACATGAGTTTTAACTTAAGTTAATTTTAAGATTGCCTGCAGTAATATATACACTGCTCTCAAAGCACAGAACCATTTGGCTTTCTGGAATGAGATGTATTTTGAGGCTTGCTTGGCTTTCAGAAGAGCCTTTCACTTGGGCTGAAGGGAAGCTGTTTCTGTAATGTATGTGCAATCCATGAGAGAGAACCTGAGGGTATAAACTGAAGCTTTCAAAAACACAACTCTAAAATGAAGTTTCTATTTAAAGATTCCCAGAGAAATTTGCTGCTGAGCAGCTGAATCAGTGAGCAGGGGGACATTTTGGAAGGAATTTAGACCTCTGGCTAATGCCAAGGGGCTCTTTACCTATCAGTGTTATTAAACTTGCAAAGTTTAATACTTTGAAGTTTAATTAGTTCAAGATGTGGGAAGATATTCCAGCTGACTATATTTTTGATTTTTTCATTGCATTTTTCAATTCTTTGCATATCTTGGTCCTAAGTGGGGTGTTTTTTAATACAGGTTTATTGGGTTGTTGGATCCTGTTAATCCTAAAAAATTGAGAACTTGAATAAAAAGCTGGAATTCTTTAGTTAAATTTGGCTATACAATTAATGTTTTTGAATTACCATTGTGTGAGCTCCTGAGGAAGAGTGGATGCTCCCTTCCAAAGAGCTGGGCTGTTCCAGGGGCAAACCCCCAGTGTTGAGGGGGTCACAATGTTTGGTTTTACTTCTGTATTAAAGGCTGGTCCAAAGGTAGAACTGTCAGCAAGGAACTTCCCCTGGTTTGGTTGTGATGACGTCTGTGCTTGTGACAATTGACAAATAATTAAACTTTCCAGGCCTCTAATTACAGGATCAGTGTCTGTTTGCCATCTGCAAGCTGGGAGAAGTGTTTCTTGCCTAATAAAGTCTACAAAGAGCTTGGGAGTAACGACCTGACTTCTTACAATGCCGTGCAAAAGCAATTCTGTTACAGTTGTCCAGGAATGAATGCTGTGTTTCTTTCAGGTGGTGGATACATCCAAAAGTATTGCAGATGTCCCCGAGTGGTTCAAGGGCAGCCGTCTGAACTATGCAGAGAATCTCCTGAAGCACAAGGACAATGATAAGATTGCACTGTATGCAGCAAGTAAGGGGAATTAATGCCTTCTATTTCTTTGCTGCTCACAGGACTAGGTCTTATGAAACAGCTCTGATGGAACATGGAAATAAACTGGTTTGGATGAGGAGAAAAAAGGGTGATAAAGTCAGTAACACTGCACAATCTGTGATACAGCTCTGCAAAAAAAACCCAAAAAACCCCAGCAAAACATGCTCTGGGAATATAGATCTGGAAAACCCCTTGCAAGCTAAATTAAGTTTTCTCAGAATCTGCTCAACTGCATTAAGGTGGTGTTTGCTGTGTTTAACACCACTCAGTATTTGAGGTATTATTTCACATTTGTCATAAACACTCACCTCCTGCTTGCCTTCAGGAAGTATTTTGGCACTGTAGCCTGATAATGTCCTTCCACCTTCTTCCTATACTTTTTATTTTAGGAATGCTGAGAACCACATGGGGTTTAGGCAGGAATTAACTCTGCTTTTGGCACCACAAACAACAGTTCTGTGCCTGGAAGACTTGGAACCTTACTTTCCAAGAGCACTAAATCCAAGTCTTAGTTTTTATTACACTGAAGATCTGAGCCTAGTGAAATCTGTGTACACTCCTAAGGAGAGAAGGGACTTTTCTTTTTTGTCTGCTGACTTTGGTAACTTTAAGAACCAGTTCTAATCTCTGTTTGGTGGGATTATCTTCTGTGCAGTTGTGTGAGGAGGCAGGGAGCTGCCTTTGGGGCTTCCCTTCTGCTGGACCTAATCCTTATCATGAGACTGACCAAGCAGTGATGCTTCTTAATGGCTTATCAATGAACAATGAAGCCTTGCAGCTCCTTAGTAGAGGAAATGGTGCAGAACTCTGCATTGATTGTCTAGGTGTTAAAAATCTTAGTTTCTGATTTTAGCTATGTGGGAATCAGTTTTTGAGTTACAAATAAATTGTTTTTAAACAGCTGTGTGAGACAACAATCACATTCTGCATTGTTGGAGAAATACTCATCAGTTGTATTTCACTGGTTAGGGGTATTGAAAGAGACCTCTCTGATCTCATACATGTTAAAATCAACTACCAATTCAAAGGGAATGGTGAAATCTGTGACCCCATTTTGGAGTAAGAATTGATCTGGTAAAGTCTGGTGGAAATGAGGCTTGTAACCAAAAGGTGGCTTTGAAGTAATACTGGGCATCACTTTGAGATTTTGAGATCATTAGAAAAGCTTCTTATGTATTATTTAGGGGAGAAAAAAATCAGTGTCGTTGAGTGCATCTTGTGGAGCACCTGAAAGCCAAGCATTAATTAATAAGTCAGCTCTAAATGTATGTAGAATTGATGTGATTGATTTGTTAATGCTTAGCTTTTAACATGTGACTTGAAGAAGTGGAGTTAAGTACTGTCAGTTGAAATTATCACAGTGAATTGCTTGGTTTGACATGTGATTACATTGTTCTGTAGGTCTTTTTGTTAGGAAGTCATGGGGTGTATCAGAGACTGCTTTGTCACATAATCACAGGTGGGGATAGCAAAAGGAGCAAAGTTATTTCCTAGCTGATTATTGTGTGAATACTAGAATGAACAATTGGCTCCTCTGTGGTGAACACACTTCCACCTGCATTTCTTTCCTGACCTTCTGCTGTCTTTAATCTTCTTAAGACCTCTTAAGTCAGAGTATTTTTTGGTAACTCCCTGCTGCTAGGTCAGAGTGGTGGTTTGGGGGCCTGGGTCAGGTTTGTGTTCACTGGGGCTGATTCTGTGGGAGCTCTGTGGATGTCACAGGGTGTAGGAATCTAAATGAAACTTTCCTAAACAATTTCACTTGTCACTGGCTCCCATGGTGAATCTTTTTTGTGATTCCCTTCTCCCGGGGCTTTAATCATGGAGCAAGATCAGTGTCTCATTTCCTGTTGTTCTGTGGGAACCCAGGCTCTGTTGGCAGTCCCTGCTCAGTTTATGAACTTCATGTAACAGGGACTTGGGTTATTTTGCATCATGACCTGTTCCCTTGCTCTGTGCAAGTCTAGATTTACTGTTGTGAAGGTCTAAGAAGGCAAAAGACTAAAAAATACCCTTCCCTGCTTGAGGCAGTCAGACTGAGGGCAGCTGTTCTGGAAGGAGCAGGGTGAGCAGCTCACCTTTCTGCAGCATCCTTGGCACGTGTGTGTTCATGAGCAGTGGGAATAGGACAGGCCACACGTTTGCAGCACTGAGGAAGTGCAGGAAGGGACTTTAAGGTGACAGATTTTTGCTTTCATAACATTTAGGTTGGTTTGTTTTGTTTCACGAGTGATTTATGAACAGCTTATGTAACACCTGACATTCAGTACAACAGGGAGAACACCCTGCAGATCCTTTCAGAGGTGAGTGGAGCCCAGTTTGGTTTGTTGCTGTGTGCTGCATTGACAAAGGCAGATGTTCCAAAAGCACAAAGTCAGGCCTGGATGTGCGTGATTTTCTAGTCACTGACTTGCTGTAATAAAACCTGAACTTGGCAGCTTGTGCTGCTTCCTAGACCTGATGAGAAAACTGAGCAAAAAGGGAAAATGAGGTTTTTATTGTGTTAGAAATTACCCTTGGTGAGTGCAATCTATTCACCATGAATCCCCCTTGAGAGCACACCTTTCTCCAGTGAATAGTTTGTTTCTGCAGATGTGTTTATCTTTAGAAGTGTCCTCATGCCTGCTGAACAAATGCCACTGATTAATAATTGATTCCCCTTAAAAAGAAGTGGTTTTGGTTCAGCATAAGAGGAGCTTCAAAAGCAGAAATATAAACATTAGTGGAAGCTGTTCTCATAGAATTACTTTCTGTTCTTCTAGGATTAGTTCTTTGCACTAGACTCATATTGCAATGCCTGATTTCTGACTGATTGCTTTAATTTTCTTTCCTCAGGGGAAGGCAAAGAAGAAATACTGAAAGTTACTTTTGAAGAACTGAGACAAGCTGTAGCTTTGTATGCTGCAGCCATGAGGAAGATGGGAGTAAAAGTAGGAGACAGAGTTGTGGGTGAGTAATTTTAAGGGACAAAAAGTGGAATTTTTTTTTGAAATGTGCAAGTGAGTAGTCAGTTACAGAGACAGGACTGTGAAAGTGTTTCACAAAAAATTTCACATAAACATTCTAAAGAAAAGGCTCTTGTGCTGCTGTATTTACATTTGTAGGAAGTGCATTTCTAGAGGGAAGGAACCTGGATTAGCCTGCAAGTTCTCTAGCACTGAAGGGGGAAAGAAAATGCTTCATTCAGCAAGGTCTGCTTCAGAAACACTCTGTGGAAGCAGAGATGATGGAGACTGTGCCTCTAGCTGAGCCTGGAGTTCCAAAGTCAGGCAGATTTTTATGGGGGCAGGAAATGGTGGTCCAAGGCTGGCTGTCCTGGTGCAGTCCGTGCCCCTGTGGCCCCAGGTGAGCCAGTGCTCTGTGAGCTGCAGGTCTGGAGGAGAGACCTTGGCCTGCACCAGAATGGTGCCAGTGAGCAGCTGGTGGGCAATAACCCTTCAAGTCACCAGTGCAGAGATTAGAGTTAGAAGCCTGTGATCCTTTCAGCAGCTCACCACATTGCTGCAGCAATACTTCCTGTCAAGAGACTGTCATGTGTGTTTTTCTATATAAACCTGTGAGCAGCTTGTCCAGGCTTGGAAAGGAGTTACATTTATTGCTAAATTGCTGGGTTTGATCTTCCAGCTGAGCTGCTTCACCTTTATTTTGTGTGCTCTGTGATATTTTGTGTGCTCTGTGATACTCCTTAATTTGTCAGTGTAGTGCAAGTCAGAACTACAATGTCCTTGAAGCTGCTTGGCTCCTACCTGGTAGTTCTGGTGTTTGTGTCACTGTACTGCTGGAATCCCATGTTCTTTGACCAACACTTGGCCATTATCCTGAATAAGCGTGTGTAAATTCTTACATGATGCAAACCCACAGTGATGAAACTCTTGGTTTGTTTTCTGCATGCTACATATTGAACCTGTGTCTTGAAAAACAAATTTTAAAGCCACAGCTATGACCTGGAAATGTAAATCTACCCAGTAGAGCTCATTTCTTGCATATAGTATGAGTAAGTTCTGTGGGACTGGCAGCCAAACATGAAATTATCACAGCTGGTGGCTTGTTTCTTAACACTGAATTAGAGCTAAATCCTTGATTAGGTATGAACCATACAGTGAACTTGAGATGGTTTGCTGAATAGAGATGGTCTAATTTTGTCTCAGTTTTCAACCTTAATGCTGTCATGTTCATATCTGACCATTTCTTGACCAGCAGCATCAGGGAGAATGTACTCTGTAGCTGGAGAAAACATGGTCTGGAAATACAGCTGTAGCCTGTGCTGCTAATAACGCTATTATAGTTTTAGTAACAGTTCCTTTCAGTTAATGACTGTCTTGTGTAGCACTGCAGGCTGGCTGATTTTTGAATTTTTCTTGGTTTTGTGGCTGGCTTACCTCATTTAATTTAAAAGCATAGTTGATACTTTTTTTAAGTATTAGTGAAGTCACTTTAGATTCTTCTATGGGGGCTCTTCTTTGTTTCTTTGCTATGCCAGAGGATGTTGACAGCTCAACTGTAACATTGCAGTCAGAGGCTGAAGCTTCCCAAACTGAGCTGAGGAAGAGACATTAAGTGTCAAGGGGGGAAGCTGGAGTCCTACACCCACCTGTGCTATCAAAAATCAGGCTCTCCAAAACTTGCCAGAATCATGGGGATGTAATTTGTCCCAAAATTTAGAGCAGATGGGAGAGGGAAAGGCAATTCTCACTGTTGTTCATAGTGGTAACACAGAGCATGCTTCTAGTGCTTCTGCAAAATCAGTTTTGAAATAGGAGATATTCTCTAAACTTCATTACAGCTGCCTAACATGTAGTCAGCCTGTCAGGTTCTGACACCCTTTGTTGACACTCTTAAAATCCGAGCTGGTGGAATTACACATGAGACTATTACTGTTGTTTTCCTGTGAATTTCATCTCCATGCTTTGCTGCCTCTAAGACAAGACTGCTTTAGCTTCTCATTACCCTTAACATACCCCCTAGTTTGTTCAGTACAATCTATGGTTGCATCATGACAGTAATGGTATGTTGAAGCTGGAGGTGGGTGAGTGTGGGTGGACAGGCAGTGGTGTCAGCACTTTTTCAGCTCGATTTCATTCCAGTCTTCCCTTTCCATCACTGAGAGCACTTAACAGTGAACATAATTGAAGCAGATGTGTTGTGAAACGTGTTTCTTCCTCTAAAGATGTCTTGCAGTACTATCAGGGATTCTTGAACAGTTGGAAGAGGCATAGAACACCTACTGCAACCTGCCCAGATCCACATGTGAGGTACTCCTGGTCTCCCACTGGCCATCTCTTTGGCAAATAACAATGACTAAAATAAGAATAAAATACACCTGGGAGGATGTTTCTCCTCTCTGGATAGGTTGCTTCTACTCTATCCCTGTAGCCAGCTTTGCTCTGTTACAAGTCAGCAGTTAAAAACAATCTCATCTTCCCCATGTGTTCACACAAAAACATCCTCAACAAAACAGCAGTGAATTACATTGTCTAAAGCTGCTATTTTATCTATAGCAACTGTATTAGCCCTGGCTGCTTACGTGGGTTTCAAAGCTAGCTTTGTAAGGAGATTAGTGGGGTACTAATAGCTTCAGGCCACAGCAGTGTTAGGCAGGGTGGCCACTTGCAAGTCCTGCAGGAGTGTGAGTGCTGAGAGGGGAAAATGGGAGTCTGGTCTCTGAGAGCTGGTGTAGTTCAGTAATACAAGACATTGAGAAGGTATTTTAGTTGCTGCTCCCTATTTTCTTTCCTCTTGATGTATTCCTCC
The DNA here is from genome assembly GCA_024734035.1 of Alethe castanea. Classification (NCBI taxonomy): domain Eukaryota; kingdom Metazoa; phylum Chordata; class Aves; order Passeriformes; family Muscicapidae; genus Alethe; species Alethe castanea. The sequence continues at coordinate 1,604,247 of JANRGV010000049.1, read as the reverse complement.
AAGGCTCAGACAACCTTTGATGCAGGGTCCCAGTTCAATTGTTGATTTTTTTTTTTTTTCCTCCGTGCACGACTGGATGTTTGGGTGCCTCCTTTTTTCAAGAAAAAACCTCTGTTAAACTTTATGAAGGCATTAAGTGCTTGCATGGAATGTGTTCTCAGCACTCTGAGGAATCAGACTTCTGCCATTGTTTTCAGCATAGTTATATCAAATTTTTGGACTTCAGTTTTTGGCTGTTGTGTTGGTAAAATGCTGCAGTGTAAATGAAGACATGTAAGTGTAACCTTGGTGTGTGCTAGATTAAGCAAATAACAACTGACAGAAAATGCTGAGGCACTTAGTCCTGAGTAGATCAGGCTGTAAGTGCCTCTTAAAAAAAAAATCCAGACAGTGTTTTTAACATGCCACTTATCCTGCTTAGAGATTGCACAGGTTTTATGTCAGGTAAAACTTTCATTTCTCTGTTTTTATGGAGCCTGTATGCATTTTTATAATTCAGGAGTGCTGCTGGGACCCTTGAGTGTCATACTCTGATATTTAGCTGTTGAGAGAAAAGGATCAGGAGTTCTTACACTGCTGTGTTTGGAGGATCTTCAGCCAGAACAGCCCCATGTTTTTATCTGTGGTGATGCTGGGTTAAATCTGTGAGACCCCAGAGAGCAGCAGCATCAGGTGAAGGCACAGAAATGCAGAGTCAGCTGCTGTGCATGTTTTGTACCTTTGGGCACTTTTGGCTGGTATCCTCCAAAACTCAGCCACCACCTCAAAGCCAGCTGACAAATGAAAGTAATGATTTAATTGTTTGGCTTACAATAATCAGCAGAGGCTGTGATCTTGCCTTGAGGGCTTTTGTGTGGAGTGAGAAAAGGAGAATTGCTTGGAACAGAGCTGAAGCTTGTAAGCTGTGGCAAAGTAACAACTGCTCCAAAGCACAGGGAGAGATCTTTCAGTTTTCCTTGCACTCTGGCCCCTGATGGTCCCATCCAAGAAATGCTCAGTGGAAATAGTTGGCATCAATTAAAGAACTGCTTTTGTCACACAAAATGACATTTTGGTCTGTTCTGGTTCATATATTTCAGATTATTTAGGGAAGAATATTTGTCTTGCAAGAAAAACCACTGAGATTTTGGGATACTGTGCCTTGTATAAACCTTGACCCCAAGGGAAAAATAGCAAAATAAATAATGCTTTTATGGGCATGAGCTTTTGCTGTGCTTTATGTGCTTAAGAACTTCACTGAACAAACCACTATAAGCTGTAGGCATTTCTAGGGAGTAATTTATATCTTAACATGGCATGAGGCTTTTATTCACAGTTGTGTGTTTTCCAGAAATTGTTGAGCTTTACTCATAATGCTGTTTTAAAAGTTACTACTCCCAAAAGCACAACAGCTTTCAGTAACTGCAGTGGCACCACTGGTTTAAGAAGCTGATTTCACTCGTTTTTGAATGAGGAAGAATCTGTTTAAGACTTAGTTTTAAAGTTCACTTTTTACAGAGTTGAAAAAGGATGTTTGTTTTTTTTTTCAAGCAATGTAGAAAAACCTCACAAAAATCCATCTTGCTGCCCTCCTACTTGGTAATATTAACATAGCAGAAATTCCTGTTAAGATCTGTGGTCTCAGTTCCTGTCCTGAAATGTCCATCCTAAATATCCTTCTTTGAGAAGTGCCTTGCACTGCTGAGTGTTTGCTGTAGGTACTTGTGGTGCACCTGCAGTCCAGGATCTCAGTGCCCACCACTGCTGTTGAATAGGTTGGAAAGCATTTTTATTGCCATTTAAGTTCTGCCTTCAAATGCAGAATTCCAATAGATGTCACAACACTGCAATTAGGCCCATCCTCTGCTTTTTTAAAATTCTTGGACATCTTTTTGGTTGCTTAAGAAAGGTGATCTGAAACTCCAGATCTTTGATCCACCTCAGTGTAGTTTGTGAATTCCAGTTGCACATTTTCATTTGTGGGCTGGATTCTGAGGAGTGCAGAGTCAGACTCAGCCACCCAGCACCTTCTGGAGAGTTGCCCAAACTGAGCTCGCTGAAACTAAAATCTGACTTTCTTGACATTAATTTATTCTATATGTTGTGATAAATTGAATTTAAATCTTAATCTTGCTGCAAGCTGATGAGGGAAACCTGAAGAGCCACATTTGTGTGGGAATGTTCCAGGGCTTGTCCTATTCTGTTACTCCCTTATCAGCTGAGACACTGGTTTGGCTTGTTTGTGTTTAAAATTCTGGCAATGTCTGCCAGACAACATTTAGCTTTGTGAAGCTGAATCTCTGCTCTTGAGCTATTTATGATCTTTCCTTACAGATGCTCATTCTTTATCTAATGGTTGTTTCTACGGTCTTGTTCTGTTCCCTTGCATGCTGCTGTATTCTCAGTCTGTGTACCCTAATCAATCCACTAATTTTTTCCCCCAGTTACTATTTTTAGTGTGCTGCCCTCTTATCCTGAAAGGCTTGTTAATTAAACAGGAGCACTTGTAAATTTGGAGTAATATTGTAAACAAAAACCCCGATACAACTGTTTTTTTAAATGGATTTATTACCGATTCCTTGTGTAACTGATTTGGCTTCAAGGTATGACAGTGATTATGTGGAAAACTTTAAAGAGTGATTCAGTCTAGGCTTTTGCATTGTATATATTACATAGATTTTTTTTTTTAGTGTTGTTCCACCTCTAACCATTGCACTGTGCCCTAGGTTACCTGCCCAACAGCATCCACGCCGTGGAAGCAATGCTGGCTGCTGCAAGCATCGGTGCCATCTGGAGCTCCACATCCCCAGACTTTGGCACTAATGTGAGTAGCCTGAGTGCAGAGCAGCCTTGCTGTGTCCCAGCCCGTGGTGAGGCTGATGAATTTGGGTGGCAGATGGGTTCTGTTCCCTTCAGCCTTGCTGCCACCTCCTGGCACAGCCCAGCACTCCAGAGCTCTGCCAGCTGCCGTGAGCTGCACAAACCCAACTCGCTTTGTTGTCACTACTGATTTTCGGCTTGGTGATTTGAGTGGCTTTATCTGCTCACTGTTGGGATATTTTCAGATCGACTCCGTGGTCTTGGTGAGCTTTTATGATATTAAACATGCAAGTGAGCAGCAGTGCAACAGAGTTGTCTGAGGCTTGGCTCCTCTTCCCAACCCCTGCCCCAGGCTGCTTAGCCACACTCTGATTTCCACACCCCAGTTTCTTTGCCTAAGTTGTCCCATCCTTTGCCTTCTGTCAGGATGAACTCAGCACCACCCTGGTTAGTCTTTTCTACAAGGCTTTATTTGCCAACACAGAGGACTTTCATACTGACATCACTAACCTGGTTAACTCTTTTTAGTGTAGAAATAAGTGTGTGTGAAATTATGACATCCAAAAGGATGTGCCCTGGGAGCTTTGGGAATTTCTACTTCATTTGCAAAGTTTTTAGCACAGATCTAAATCACTTCTAAGGGGGGTTTTGAACCTTTCTTCTATCCAAAAGTTTACATATAAAAAATGTAATGTTTTTGAACACAGTGCAGAGAACAATGTTTTTTTAAATAAACACCTCAATTTTGGTGTTTAACCCCAGTGGCTGGGAAAATGTGTGGAATAATCATTCCTGGATTAGCACTAGAGGGCAGCAGCATTCCACGTCCTTACACTCGAGGGAAAAAAACCATTAAATCATTACAGCATGTAGTGATCAATCTGTTCTACAAATATTTTCTGCTTGCTCAGAAAATGATGGTATGGAGTATTTTCTGTGCAATGTGATTCTATCTTTTATCTGGGGGAAGATTGTTCACTTTACTTGCATTACAGAGGACCGGTATATTTTCTGTCATGTTGGTGTGCTGTTGTTTTTAGTTCCCAGCTTTTAGTTTTTTGTGATAGCTTTTTAATGAAGCTTGGCCTTGGAGCTGCAGTGCCATCAATATCATTTATTTTCCTTTGGCAGCATGTCTTGGCATGAATTCAAATCCTAAAATCCTGAGGGAGATCAGCAGAGGCCTTGAGAGACACTGGCTTCCATACTGAGGAAAAGCTATTTCTCCTTTTGTGAAGTTGCCTTGGCCCCGTTAATACAAACGAAGACTTTCGTGTTTGGAGAAATAGTGTAGCATTTTCAACATTTGAAATCCAATTGTGTTTGTGTTTTGTGAAGCTCAGAAATGTCACTCCTCAGAGCTGCCTACACACACTGCAGGCTCTGAATGCCACCCCTCCAAAGGCTTCAAGCCTTGAGGAAGTCTGCTGTCAGAGAAGCACTGAGCTGCCTCCCACGCACAGCGCCACTCTTGGCAGCTGCTGCTTCATCTCCCTGCTCCCTGTTACCCATTTCCATAAATTAATGGCAAACTGGTGGCCTGTGCATGAGAAATGCTTGGGTTTATAAGTTCATAAAGAAGCTCTGCTCCCAGAACTGGGTGAGGAGCCTTTGGTGAGCTCAGTGCAGCTTCATTTGTGGGGCCTTGCACAGTTTTTTGGACTGAACTGGAGGCTCATGGAATAGAAAGAGCCATATCTGCTATACCTGAGCTTTTTGTGGAAGGAATTCCTTGCTGGGCCATCTGCTTGGATTAAAGTTCCAGTGTAGCAATTACATGTTCCATCTGTTTGTATTGCCTTTGTATCATACCAGGCTGCCCTGTGGGATTTGATCCTGCCAGTGCTAATAAATCTAACTGGGTGTGTTAGCAGATTTGGTAGGACCCTGAGAACTGGGAGCCATCTCTGCTTCTGGTTCACACTTCTCTTCAGATGTGATTCTTCTCTTTACAGTACCCTTAGTGCTCATTGGTCTTAATTTTTAAACATCAGGCAGCATGGAAATGGGATGTGTGTGCTCTGCACTCAGCATGAGGGTGTGCACACATAGAAATGCACACAGCACACGTGTGGCTGCTTGCTCTGTTCCTGGGAAATGGTACAAAGTAGGAGGGAATTTGACTTCATACATTAATACTGGAATGTATTAATGCAGAAATGGAGATTTAATTAGTTGGGTAACACACTAGGGGCTTCTCAAAAACTTCTTCTGTCACCAGAACAGATTCTGGTGATTTTTTTGTTTTGTTTTGTTTTAAAGTAATTGATAAATTTGAAGGTCAGTGCATTGTCACTGTATTTCCTTATAATGTGAACAAGGAAAAGGAAATACATCTTTAAGTGACATTCTCAGCTAATACATTTATATTTAGCCATATCCCTGTACCTTACCTGTGGTTTCCTGAGGAGATAGCATGGAGAACTCATCAGGACAGGACTCCTGTCCTTTTGCAGCAGATTTTTTTTTTTTTGCAGTGCTGAGCAGCCCAGCTTGGAAAGGAGTTTGTAACAGATGAGTTGATTGTAATGTTTTTGCTTTCATCTTCTGATTTGGTAATAATTTGTTTCTCATTTTGGCTGCAATGTAGAGGGCAAAATAGAAAACAGAAGAATAAAGAATGCTGGGAAGAATAAGGAGATGAGTCAAGTCTGATTTCTGCAACATGATTTAGGAGATTGTTCTTGAACACTTAGCTGACAATTTTACAGTATTGTGTAATCTTGTAGTTCTTAATGCTTCAAGTAATGGAGCTAGAGAGGTTTGAACATCAGTGTGCTGAGAGCTTTTATTGAAAGGATTTGCTTCTTGCTGTTGAATACAAAAAGATCCATTTCTGGTAGGCTGCTGCATGCAGTGTGCATGGAAAAAAGTAAATGCCAGAAGGGTTTTAATCTCAAATAGGATGATAGCTGTGGTAAATTCCTGAACACAGTGTAAGCTGGAGGAGACACCTGAAAATTTAGCATTTGAATGTGTTGTGCTGCAGAGATTCTAAAGGAGCTGTGCTGTCTTTTGTTGGTAGCCTGTGTGTGTTCAACATCAATTTATTTTGCTAAAAAACCAGTGGTGAGGTTTCCTGTGTTAATGGTGGCAGAACAAAGCTGCAGCTCATGTGAGGAGCCACCCCAGCACATGAATACATCTCCCCAAGACTGGTGTTTGTTGCCCAGCCCTGGTGCTGGCAGAGCAGCTTTGGGGCACGTGGGGCTCCTTCTGCAGGTGCAGCCAGGGGTCCTGTGCACCTTCCTGGGCATCCATTCCTGCTCACATCACTGCTGCTTGTCCTCTTTACACAAGTCTAACCTGACTTGCAAGGTGGTTTTTTGCTATTTAGAACTTTGTGAGCTTGGCCCTTCCCTAAAGGATATTCTGTCATCTGTGGGGGTTTTATCATTGATTGATCTGTTGGGGGTTATGAAATGGATTGTTACAAACCTGTTCTTCAGAGATCTTGTGTGAGTGGAAGACAAGCAGGCAGTCTTTTAACAATTCTCCTGGTAATTCTTGTCCTTATTCCTTGCTTGTTTTGAAATTTGCATTTAGCACCCACTGAAGTTTCCTACTGTAGCAGTTAATTTCATTTTTTAACACATTTTTCTCTTTATCTCTAGGGTGTACTGGACAGATTTTCCCAAATTCAGCCAAAGCTCATCTTCTCTGTTGAAGCTGTTATATACAATGGCAAAGAGCACAACCATTTGGAAAAGCTGCTGAGGGTGGTAAAAGGTATTTCACTGCATCCCTCCTGCTCTGTGGTTCTGTGAGCACTCAGACCTGCCCGGCCACTGCTTGTTGCTGTCCTTCCTTCTTTACAGGGGCACACTGGTCACTGAGCTTTTCAGAATAGACCTGGGTAAAAGCTGAATGTATTTTTCTGTAATTGTAACAGTCTTCTGCTTGCTTAACTGTAATAGATCATCAGAAATTAGCCAGTGGGAGCAGGGGCTGAGATGGTGTTTTTGAGCTCAAGCAAAGTGCTGCTGAAGACAAATGGGGAGGTATTACAGCACTAAAGCTTGCAGATTTACACATAAAAGGCTGGCAGCATTGAGGAAATTAGATCTTGGGTAACAACCCAGTCCTCTGGGGTTTCAATGCTCAGTGCATCAGAATTATTTCTGTTACTTAGTGCATTACACTGTATGATTTGATCAGGCAGAAAAGGCCTTTGCTTATGTAACTGAATGTAGGAAAGAATTGTTTTCTTCCTTCTTCCAGGGCTTCCAGACCTAAAAAAAGTGGTGGTGATTCCATATGTATCTTCAAGAGAAACCATAGATATTTCTAAGATTCCAAACAGGTATTGTGAGCAGTGCTGGGTACAGAGGTGATCTTACACATGGGCTGGGGTAATGCTTTCAGAAAGTTTTGAAATGTCCCTTTCTTTTTTTCCCTGCTTCTTATGCAGTGTCTTTTTAGAAGACTTCCTTGGCACTGGGAAAGGAGACCAGGCTCCCCAGCTGGAGTTTGAGCAGCTGCCTTTCAGCCATCCTCTCTTTATCATGTACTCCTCAGGCACCACAGGGGCACCAAAATGCATGGTTCACTCAGCAGGGGTATGTCCTCCCTCCTGGAGCTGCACTGCCTGTGCTTAACTGCTTGGCTTACATTTTTCCTCTAACAGCATCACACAGTGGTGTATTTTAAGGAAGAATTGATTGCTGACAGTTTTTCAGTAACTTGACGCTGAACCTTTTTATTTGTTAGTGGCTATTTAAAAGCAAGTGTGGATTGGTAAGGATATAAAATACTTTGGTTTAGAAATCAGTGTGGAGACCTTTCAGATTCCAGGTGTTCTCTGGGAGCAAGTGTCATTCACAAAAGCACCAGTAGATGTGGCCTGACTGATACTTGAAGAAAAGCCAAAGAACTTGAATTGGGTGTTTGCAACTTATTTTTGGACATTGTTAGCTTGAGGCCCATAGGGAGCTTGCAGTTTTTATTATCTGGATGATTTTTTACCTTGAACATTGCTTCATGTTTATCAGTTTAGAGGATGTCATCCTCATCAATCCTTTCAGGAAGGGACCCAGAGAGCTGGAATCTCCTTGAGTGTGGGTTTTGCATTGTTTGGAAGCTGCTTGAGGCAGTGTTGTTGCTAAAGATATTATCTGATATTGATGCCAGAATGACCCTTGCTCACATGCTTTCCACTTGCTGTTGATGGTCTAAAACCCTTAAAATAGAGGAAGTGACTGCAGCAGTGTTGCAACTTTAATACAATCTTTAATAGAAGGCAGTTTTTTCCCCATTTAAGGCAGGCAGGATGTGTTATCTAGAGCATTTGTACCAATGTGTAGAAATGGAACTGCACACTTCTGTTTGCTCTGCAAGTCAGGATGAGCATCCTGCAGGGCTGGCTGGCCTGAGGGCAGGATCCTTTGATGCTGTGCCCCCAGTGTGTGTGTTCTTGCCTCTCTTTGATGGCAGGGACTGGAGGATTTGCCCCAGACAAATCCCCTGCTGCCTGTAAACACTGCTTTATATCTTATCAGTCAGTAGGAGAGCATAGCAGGCAGCATGTGATGTACAAAATGGTCCCTTTGGGACACAAATCCAGTGTTTGTGAAGAAGAAAGGAGGTGGGTTTTGAAGTTTGACAGCTGTTTTGAAGCTGTGCTGGCTTTAGACTGGTTAAATACTTGCAGAGGTGGATTAGCAAAAACAGGACAGGTGTTTTGTTCAGTGATGGGTGATAAACAGTAGAGATGAGAAATAGCTGTAGATCAGACAATAGGACTTTGCCTTTGCAAAGTTCTTTCTTTTCCCTTGTTACCTGTGTTAGTTTGCCCTGAATCATGACTCTGCTCTCCAGCTGAATCATGTGCAGGGCTACCTGAGAGTTTAGGTCCAGACTGCTCATCCTTGCTGGGGAGGAGAGCAGGGGATGGATGGATGGGTGAATAAGATCTGTTGTTTGTGATTATTCTGTTCCCACTGAGCAGCTCTATAGATGTGCAGAATGATTTTTTTTTTTTTTTTTCCTGGTGCTAACACCTCTGGCTAAAAAGCAAATTGTTGGATTAGGGACCTCAATGTTTGGATAGGGCCTGCACAAAGTCCATGCAAATAAATTCTTAGATGTCTTTTACACACTTCATTGAGTTTGTCTGTTTGTTCTAAGCTTAATCTTGTTTCCACTGGAATTAATAGGATGATTTGCACTGATTTGATTTTTAAAAAAAAGCAGAATTATCCTGCTGTCTTTGTTTTATTTTCCTTAAGCCTTAGTTTAAACCAAATGTTTTTCTGATAGTGAAAACAGCAAGAAGAGATGACATTTTGGTGAAGACATTTCAATTATTGCTTATTTATAGTATGCTCCAGTGCTGGTTTGTTACTGTACTGATTTTAGATGCCAATAGGCAGCTTATTTTGAATTCACAACTCAGTTTATCTAATTCTGCAGCATGTTTCTGATCTGTTTTCTTGCTATGCAGTGAAATGACATACATAAATAAAGATAATGAAGCTAAGTCATGGGAGATTATTTTAAAAATGGTGGCTCAGAGGAGCAGGCTTTTTTTGTGATCCCAGAAGCAAAGCTGTGTGGTTTTGACCAGTTGGGTGTGTTGCAGAAAGATGTTTTTAGTCCTAAAAACATTGGTTCTTCTTGCCTCATTCATATTAAACCTCTTTCCAGTTATTCCATGCTCCCAGCTATCTAAGGACAAAATGTGAGTTTGGGAGAAGGCAGAGCTGCTCTAGAGTCCTTTTGTTTCCAGCCTGAGATGTACCAGGTTTTGAAGGGAAATTGTTCGTAGCCTGTACCTAAAACCATTGTCAAAAATCCCCCTTTGGTTCCAAAACTGTGAGGTAGCAAAAACTAGATGAAGGGAAAAGAAAACCAGTATTTATCTGAGTTGAATATGACTTTTAATTTTGTTGTTTTGTGTGGCTCTTTCAGAGTCTCCTGCGGGGACAACGTGCTTTCCTTTACAGATGCAGTAATTATGTAAACACCTGCAATTCTTTCGGCAAGTTCAGTTGGACACAGTGTTTCTAAATCCCGATTTTTGGGCGATTTTCAGCTGTAGGAGATGGCAGCTGTAGCTAGATGGCAGCGTTGTGACAGCTGAGGGTGTTCAAACAGCAGTAGGTGAATTCAGACCTGGTTCCTTTGAGCAGTGAAGTGAAAATAAGATTTACTCCTTTATTTTTATTTAATGTTTTCTGCTTTTTCTTCCAAAGCATGTGCTGGTTTTATGAGTCTCCTTTTTCATTTTGAATGTTTATCTGTAATCTGTTTTCTTTCAGTGTAAATCTTGTTTCATGCTTATGAGGCTCTTAATAGTTTCACTATGACTCCTTGCATAAATGCAAAAACCATTTTTTATTTTAACGTTGGCTACATTAATTTGTCACTGCAGTGAAGTGACTTAATGAAGTAGTCTGTAAATTTATTTATCCCAGCAGGTTATGCTTTAGTGATGATCAGGAAGGTGGTTTAGCAGCATTTCCAACAAAAGGAAGTAATACATTTCAGGACATTATTAATATTGATGCTCTGAGCAGTGAGACATTTCACATTTCTAGTCACTCCAGTGTTTACAAGAGATCTGTACAGTCAGTTCTTTTGTCTCCTAGATGTTAATAGATAAGATAATTTGGACACATGGTGCTAATGTTCAGCAGCTGCTGCATTTTATGGCAGCTCTCAGTCCTTCACTCCTCCCATTCCCAAATACACTGAAAATGAAACTGTCAAAAGGTTTCTCTTGCAAATCTGACTGCTGAAAGCCTGCTGTTAAAATTAGGATCTGCATGGAGTACTCTGCAACTCTGATGCTGTGTGGAGTTGGAGGGAAGGGAGGTGTTCATTCCATGGATTAAAAGTGATGTGCAGTGGGAATTGCTGAGGTCTAATGAGAGAGGCTGAAAAGTTACATGAGAAAATGGAGAATGCAGTTGCTGCTGCTGTTAGGCCCTGGGATTGGCTTCAGTTGTAGTTAAAGGAAATACTTCCTTTAATCCTGGAGTACCTCCTGCAAGCTATTGACTGTTAGTGTTTTTTAAGTCTTAATGTGCTGTCAGAGTTTTGCTGCTCATTTATATGATCTTTTCTTTTCCTTTCACTCTTTGCAGGGTACCCTAATACAGCACCTGAAGGAACACATTCTTCATGGCAACATGAGCAGCAATGATGTGATTATGTACTACACAATGGCAAGTGGGGCTTCAGGGGTTTTTAAAAACACTGTAACATCTTTTTCCTGTAACGATGGGACAACTTTTCATACAAATCCACAAGTACACTTCTTTGTGTGTTACGTTTTTTTACTGTAAGGGATTGTCCCATCTGAGTTTAAAAAAAAAGTGAAATAATAAATGCAACAGGGACCTTTCTGATAAAGGTCAAACCCATGTTAAATGTTTCTGACCTAACTGGTGAGGAAAATGGATTGATTTTTAGTCTCTTAGGTTTATTGATCAAGCTGCCTCATCAATAGCACCTACAAATCAGATTCCACCTTCCTGCAGGGCTAGGTCATACTGAAGATGAGAATTTGTTATGTCTCTGTTTTGGTTTTGAGGAAAGCAGCTGCCCAGCTCTAAGTTTGATAAAGGAAAGGGGCTGAACCTCATCTATGTGGAGCTCAGTTATGTGGTGGGGGGTGTTTTTTTTCTAACCCTGTGATAAAGAAAAATGATTCCTAAGCCTTCTGTGACTGCAGCAGTTTGAGAAGGCTGATGCCTTTCCTGATGAGTTCCCTTCTGAGCTTTAACATGACTAGTCAGTTTGCAATATCTCCATGGAGGGATCATGGTAATTGCCTTGTCTCAGAGTTGTCCTGTCTCCTGCCTCGTGCTCTGGAGCTGTGTGTGCAGGGAGGCGTGGAATCCTCATCTCCTGAGGTGTTTGTAAGGATCACTTAGATCAGCATCCATCAGGAGCCTGCAGCTGGGGCAGGGACAGGTGAGAGGATGAGCAGAGCTTCAGCCTTGTTTGCTGATGTGATCAAAGTCAGTGGTGTGGGTTTAACAGCAGCAAAACTTCAGGCAAGGGAGGTGAAGGGGAAGGTGGCACCTCCTGCATGAGGGCAGGGGTCGTGCTTGGGTCCAGCTTCTGCCAAAATCTGCACCAGTGCATCCTTCTAGAGTTGCCTGTAGCTCCTGTTTTTTTCTGTAAGGATGGGACAACTCTTCATACAAATCCACAAGTACACTTTGTGTTAAAATTTTTTACTGCAAGGGATTGTCCCATTTGAGATTTTAGAAAAAAAAAAAATCTGGTGAAATAATGTTTGTGCCAGCAGGCAGCACTGCTGGGGCTGCCAGGACTGCAGGCAGTGACAAACTCATGGGGGTTTCTTCTCTCCTCCAGATTGGCTGGATGATGTGGAATTGGCTGGTGTCTGCACTTGCTACAGGAGCTTCAGTGGTCCTGTATGATGGATCTCCTCTAATTCCTTCACCAAATGTGCTCTGGGACCTGACTGACAGACTGGGGTATGTGCCAGGGTTAAGTCAAGGGTGGTGGCAGTGGCTCCTGTCACTCTGACCCAAGCAGCCTCACTGTGTGTGGTGAGGAACTCATGCACAGTGTGACACAGTTTATCTTTTGGCTCAGCTTTGGGTGGAACTGCTTTTAAAAATTTGTAGTGAAACATTTTCTGAGAGGAGAGACAAAGAGCTGATTGTTTCAAATTGGAGTCAGGTATTAGAATGCCAGGCAAACAAAGACTCTTGGTTCAATAGTTTTCAAGAGCAACCTTTTCAAAAGGCAGTAATTGGGAGCAATCTGAAGAGTAATTTCTCAGCACACTTAGAACTTAGTAAATAAGAATTCTTTTTCAAGCAGCTCAACCTAAGATTTTAATACAGAACTTTGACTTAAAGACATGAATTGACTGGAAGGGCTCAGCAGGGCTGCTTATATTTTCATATTTTGCTTTTTAATCTTTAATGCCTAATTCATGCTGATAAGCTGTTCAGTAATTGTTTCATGCCATTTTTTGTGCCTGAAAATGCTCACAGCACCCTTTCTTGAAGCCTAGAGAAATGGCAGGTAGCAGATAAACAGCAGTAAAACCCTGTGATTGCATTTAGCTTTGTACACTTTGTTAAACTTCAGTTTTTAAAATTTATTTTGTAACTTTCCTATTTTGCCAACTGCATGTAAGGAGTAAATTTGAATTTTATTACCAGTAAAAGGAGTGTCATTTTTAATTGATAATTAAAATTGTTTGTGGTGAAAAGTGGATGACAAAAGATTCACTTTCTGACTCTGCATGATTAATAATTTAAACTTCACTGTCTTTTGTGACATGTAATATTTAAAGACTGACATTTTGTCTCTGGCTATTATAACTGAAGCTTAATGCCAAGTCAAAATGCTTCCAGTAAAAAAAAAAAAAGCACAAATTTCCACCATGCTTTACCCCCTCAAGAAACCCTGGTAGAACAACAGGCAGAAAAATGAGAATTGAGAAACAAGCCAGCTTATTTTTAAGCATTGTTTCCACATGCCAAAAGCAAGTGAAGATAAATGTGTCTGCATGTCTCACTTTTGTAATCTGGCGCTAAAAGCGGTGGCCATCTGGGTGCTGCTTCATCATGCAGTCTGTTCCCAGCTCACTCATATGTTAAATATGAAAAAAAAAAAGGCTCCAACATGTGAAGATTACCTTCTTCTCTGAAGATGCACCACAGTTTCCATCAGAGAGCATATTCTCAGGGTATCACCAGGATCTCTCATCCTGCGTGGCAAGAATGACTCAAGTGGTCACCATTAATGATCTGTGCAAGGGAATTGGTGGATGGTGACTAAATGCACTTATGTAGCACTTGGAGGGAAATAAAGGGAGATTTGGCTCTACATGTGCTGTAGAGGAAGTGTCAAAGAGCTTAAAATAGAGAGGCATTTTGTATTCTAATGTAAAATAAGCACTGGTTTGAGGCATGGAAGGCAAGTGAGATGTTACACAAGAGTAAAAATAGTTCATATGGTTGGTGTACAGGGAGCTGAGGAGCACTGGGCTGGGGCTCTCGTGGTGGGAGGTTCCCTGCTCATGGCAGGGGGTGAACCAGATAATCTTTGAAGTTCCTCCAGTCCAAACCATTCTGTGTGCCCTTCCCACGTGCCTGATAAATTGCTGTGTGCACTGATCTGTTTGTGCAAGGAGCCTGTTCCTACCTGAGGGGATGCTCCACCAGCATGGCAAAGGAAGGGATCCCCTTCTGGCAGTGTTGAAAAATTCCCTTCTTGCCTGGAGCAGTGTCCTACCTCCCATCCTGCCTTTGGAGTCACAGCCAGCCTAGCAGGATCTTATTTAAGCTCTGCTGGTGTTGGTGTTCCACTTTGTGCACTCAGGCTGTGTCCCTTATCCTCATCTATCTCTGCATTCTCTGGAGTGAGTTTATTGCTGAAATGTAAAATGAATCAGCAGAAGCCAGGCAAGAGGATTTCCTGAATGTCAGCAGGAGCATTAAACTGGCACTTCCATTGACAGATGCAAGGAACACAGCCTTTGTTTCAAGTTTTAATTGTGTTGTATTGAAGAGCTCCAAATACACTCTGCAAGGGCAGGATTGAATTGTTGGGCCAAGTTTCCTGTTCATGTAAGGCATGGGCAGCTCAGGCTTCCACCTCTGGAAACTGGACAGCTATCTCCAGAAAATCACTGGTTGCTGTCTCAGAGTAAAGTAATTTTTTGTCAAACTGTGCCCTGAAATGGTAAAGTTTTTCTGTGGAAGCCTGTACAAAGGCACTCTTGGAAAATTAAGGAAAATTATGGCCCATTAATCAAGTAAACATCACAACATTTTGTGATGTCTTTGGAGTGTTCTGCAGCTACAAATTCCTGTAAGTGTCTTTTTGAGATGGGAAGGCTTTGCTTAATATTTAAAGATAGAGTTCAGTTTCAAAGCTGCAGAGATGGCATTTGATCTGACTGATTTTGATAGTTCAAAAGGATGTGCCTTGCACTTGGAAAGCTCTAAGAGGCTGCATTGTTTGTCTCATCCACATACAGAGTGTGTAACAGCCTCTGCTCACTGCAGTGGGAATGGCAGGTCTTTAGAATCTTAGCATATTTAAATATGCAAAACATGTAAACTTTTTTTTTCCCTCTAGGATCACCATCCTTGGAACAGGTGCAAAGTGGCTGGCTGTGCTGGAAGAGAAAAATTTAAAACCATGTAAGCTTCAAAAAGCTGGTGAATCCCTTCTGTCCTCCCTCCTACCTCTCCTCTCCTGCTTCTGGCTCCCTGTCTTGTCACAGTCCTTTATGTAATTATTCTGGCTTGTAGTGACAAATAGTTCCAAACACTTGGAAAAATTCTGCCTTAACCTGTGTTGCTTTTCTCCTTTTTAAGGTGAAACACACAATCTCCAAACACTCCACACTATCCTGTCTACAGGATCACCTCTCAAATCTCAAAGCTATGAGTATGTCTACAAACACATAAAAAGCAGTGTCCTCCTGGGATCCATTTCAGGTGAGGCTTTTATGCTGCAGCATCTCAGCAATTCTCTGATTGCCTGTGCAGTTCCTTCCTGCTTGTTTGGGAAGCTGAAGCCTTTGGATCATTTGGGATTGGTTGTAGTTAAAGTGGAATGAGCTCTCTTTAGTGCTGAGGTTTTTCTGCATAATTCACTGTGCCATAATGAAACTCAGGCACTCCAAAGCGTTTTTGGTGGATGTTTTGGATTTGAAGTGTGATCATTTATTTTGACTGGCTGTCCTTAGGGGTGGCAGGGTGAGATCAAGCAGAGTCTATTAACCTACAGAACATACTGTTCTGCATATAGCTGACTTTAGCAGAAAATACCTCTTGGAGAGTTCCCATTTCAGTTCTTTTGTGCCAAGTAATTGGCACTGCAGATGGATTTTTTAGTAGATTATATAATTAGAGAAGTATCAAGCCCCCATGCTGTGCAGTTTGTTGTGAGCAGTGCTGGCTGAGGCAACTTCTGCTCAAATCAGGTCCACCACAGCACTCCTCATTTTGCTTTGTAACAAGGACTGGCTTTTTCCAAGAGCTTTTAAACTCAGTTTGATTTTTAAAATATAACTATTCTGCTACTGAAGTTATCTCAGACTCTGGGCTCAGTAAGAGTAGTGCTGAATCTAGAACTTGCTACTACAGACATTAACAGACTCAAATATAGAAGCCTATTTTTGAGAAAAGCTAACATGATTGATTTGTGTCTTAAGTCTCTTCCATGAAGTCCTAGAAAGACTATAAATATTCCAGTTAAGTAAGCACTTTGACAGTATCTATTTTTCTTAAGATAACTGTTCATCCTGAAGGCCTGGCTCCTCTCCTCCCATGCTGATAAGGTATAAAAGCTAAGTAAATGTAGAGTGGAATAGCTTGACTGGTTACTTTAAACTAATGAAAACAAACAAGAAAACATTTCTAAGTAATTCTGTAAATATCTGAAGTCTGTAAAGTAGGCCCTGTTTATTTTCTTTCTCCTATAAATGGAAATTTCCTTAAATGAGATTAAAGAGACTGTTGAAAGGAGAAAAGTTATGCCTTAAGGGATAGTTCTGCATGAAAGGCATACACATACAACAAGATATATAAAGTAAGGAAGAAAACCTTTTAATGAAAGTCACAACATCCTAGATAATGCTGTTTGTTCTGTGCTGCTTACTGTGGATCAGAAGCCTTTGGCAAAGGTTGGCAGTTGGCTGTTCCAGACTTCCTATGTAGCTTTCAGGCTTGCTTTTTCCAAAAAAACACTGTATGTTCTAAATGGATTTTTTTATTGCAGGTGGAACAGATATAATTTCATGTTTCATGGGTCACAATGTTACAGTTCCTGTTTACAAAGGAGAAATTCAGGCCAGAAATCTTGGAATGGCTGTAGAAGCATGGAATGATGAAGGTAACTATGATCCAAAATACTGTGCACACTTAGAAAATAGAGTAACCAGATGATCTTAACTTTAACAACCAATAATAAGTGTAGATGCTCTTTGCTTTGTTACTGTTATTTACAGAAATAAAATATGGAAAATGCCCTTTTTTTTTTTTTTTTGTCAACAGGAAAACCAGTTTGGGGTGAAAGTGGAGAGCTGGTTTGCACCAAGCCCATTCCCTGTCAGCCCACACACTTCTGGAATGATGAGAATGGAAGCAAATACAGAAAGGCTTATTTTTCCAAATTCCCAGGTGTGTAAGGATGAGGCAGAGGGGAGGCCCAGGTTTATTTGCTGCTGCCCAGTGACAGCCACAGGTGCAGCTTTGAGTCCCAATTTCCAGGGTGAGAGCTCCACGGTGTTTGATAATTCCTCACTCTGTTTTCTCCTGCTTTGTTTTGAACAGAGATCTAAATAAAACCAGTAAGGATCTCTGCAAAGCTCTAATCCAATTTTGCTGCTGCTGTCATTGGGCAGATCTGCCTGTCCCAGACTGCCTGGCACAGGTGTGAGATGGGATGGGTCAGGTACAATCAGCTATTAATGAGTGCTGCTGCACCTCTGCCAGGCTCTTCTGCATGCCTGGAGGAGTCAGTCCCAAGGAATCAGTGCTCACCTGCTACCTCATCAGCATGAGGATTAAATAGACATTAAATACAGTTTGCCTCAGACATGCACATGCTGCATCCTTAGCCTTCTACAGAATAAAGAAACAGGTACCTGTGGAGCAGAGGCTTTTCTTAGTCATTGTGCAGGACTCTGCTCATCCAGGGCTTTTCCTGATGTGGCACAGCAATGCCAAAGTCCCTGGTGCCTCTGGGGCAGGGATTTTTTAGGAGCAGCATCTCCAGCTGCTGGTTTTTTTGGATGTGGAAACTTTTTCCATTGCTGAGGGCAGTTCTCAGAGTATATCAGTTGTATTTGTGTGCATTTTACTCAGTTAATGCCAGCTGAGTTACACAATGTCTGCTGTGACTGGATGAAGAAATCAGCTGCTTAACCTTTGCCATTCCCCACCAGGTGTTTGGGCCCACGGTGATTTCTGCAAAATTAACCCCAAGACTGGAGGAATTGTCATGCTGGGTCGCAGGTACAGTGTTCTGCTGGGAGAGTTTGGAGGAAGCAAGTGTTGAAATTTGCAGTCTTCACCTAGGAGTAAAATGCACCTGATTCTGTCACCCTTGTTAGCTTTATATTAATCTTATTAAATCCCATATTGTGGATTTCAACCCTTAAAATAATCAGAGCAGCTGGATTTAGAAGGGAGCTCGTTTTTAGGTTCTACCCCACTTCTGTATTTATGAACACAGGACTGTACTGGGCTTGGTTTTGTGTTCCATGGTTCACAGTGGTCACAGGAGTTTGGAGGTGGTGAATTGGGGAACTTGTTTTGTGGTCTTGGCTTTGCCATGCCCTTGTTTGACAGCAAAGCTTCCTTTCAGAAGGTCAGGTCTCATGTTGTGCCTGTGTCAGTGATCACAGACATTCAGGATCACAACTGAGGCTGAATTTACTGTTTGCATTTCTAAGTTGCTGTTTGAAACAGAGTTGAGTGAATTAATAATGTTGCTGGTCACGTACAGATTCATTCTAATGAACAAAATGCCTTTTTGACTCAAATTCTCTTAAAATTCTGTTTCTAATGTGGTTTTGCTTTCACTAGAGAGACTTGGTTAACTGCATCAATTTTTCCTCTTGATTGAGCTGTAATCACACTTTAATGTTTCTTTTTTTGTTGTGATTTTTTTCAGTGATGGTACATTAAATCCAAACGGAGTAAGATTTGGAAGTTCTGAAATCTATAACATAGGTATGAAATCAACTTTCCACCTCTTCCAGCTATGACATTGCCTTAAATCTGTTTAGAAGGGTTAAATAAGAAAACTTGCTGTTTTTCAAATGAGACAGTGCAGAGTATGTTAGCATCAGTAAAATCTGATTTTGTAAACTTAAAACTGGTTGCTTTCCTGAGGTATCTGTAGGGTGGGAGGGTTGGGATGTACAAAAGCAACATTTTATGGAGCAGGTTTTTTCTTTTTTCCCTAACCAGTCCGGCTTTTCTTCTTGCCTTAAAGGCAAACTCTCGACTCTGTTTTTATTGTACCTTTCCTGATGATTAGAAGTGTTGGAGAACCTAGAAACCTTCTTGGGCCTGTGCTTTGTATTTCAAACCTTCTTGGGCCTGTGCTTTGTATTTCAAACCTTCTTGGGCTTGTGCTTTGTATTTCAAAGTCTGTGTTGTGACAGGTGGGGAAGGTGTCCCTGCAGAGGTGCTAATCTGAGACTCAGGGACCTGTTGCCTCCTTGTTCTTGTGTCACCAGGACTTTGTCTCCTGTGTGGGCTGCAAAAATGGCTTAGTGTAAAACCTTCTGTCACAAAAATAATAGTAAATTTTCGTTGTGCACCTAATGGTCCTTAAAGCTGGGTTTTCAGAGAAGAGCTACAATTTCAGCAGAGCAGGCAGAGGTGAGGCTCAGTGCAGGATAACCCGGGCAGAGGAGGCGAGTTCCTCCGACAGAACCGCGAAGAGCGCGCGCTCTGACGCTGCTTCCGTTTGCAGTGGAAGCCTTTGAGGAGGTGTCTGACAGCCTGTGCGTGCCCCAGTACAGCAAGGACGGCGAGGAGAGGGTGATCCTGTTCCTGAAGATGGCCTCGGGGCACGCCTTCGGCCGCGGCCTGGTGCGGCGCCTGCAGGACGCCATCCGCACGGCGCTCTCCGCCCGCCACGTGCCCAGCCTCATCCTGGAGACCAAAGGCATCCCGGTATGTCAGGGACAGGCTGCCTGCTCCTCCCTTTGGCACCTTCAGGAGGAATTAAGGAGCAGTTGTCACCGCGCTTCAAACCCACATACGGGGAAATTTTAGCATCTCAAAAGTGTATTCGAGCTTTATAAATAGTTTGGCTGCGTTGCCTAGCAACGTCTTTCCATCTCCTCTTCAGCTAAGCGTGTTTTTTGTTTTTTAAATGGGTTGAGTTTTCTCGGTAACATGTACTTAAACCTCTTAAAAGAAAATATTAAAAAGGTAAATTAACTTTAGCTTTTTTGGCTGTCCATAAGCATATTTTGTTTTTGTGTTCTTGTTACGAGTGATGTTCTTAGGAATGCTGAGAGCACTTGGCAAATTCTGAAGATCATTTTGTAAACCATTTCACTTTTACATCTGTTTAGCCACTTAAATGTAGCTCCTTCACTGTCTTAACTGTAACAGTAATTAAAATGAAGTTGTTGTGCTTGTTCAGGGGGAGAAATCAGTGTAGCTGGAGGTTGTGCATGCTCAGTCTTTTGGTGCTGTTCTGCTGGAGCTCTTTGTGTGAACTCTTTAGCTGGAATGTTTTATTGCCCTCTCTGCTTGAGTCCCCTCAATGTCTCTGAGCAGCAGAATGGGGGTGCAGAGTGTGGTTTCCCCAAGTCCATTTGCACACAGACTTGAGTGTGTCTAGAGGAAAGACCTGAGATTTCAGAGCCATCATTTGATGCTGGTACCCCTTCCTGCCAGTGAGGGTTTCCATGTGGAAGTGCTGCAGGGTTCAGCAATACTGTGTGGTCCACAGAGGGATCTGGTCCTGAGCTCTTGAGTTAATTTTGTTTCAGGATGCTCTTGGCAGGTAGTCCTTGGCTCAAAACGTCTTTGCAGGAGTGTTAAAATTCCCTGAAGTTCCCATTTTCTGGGCTGCAGCTCAGCTTCTGTGTGGAGTGTTGAACTTGTGAACTGAGTGAATCACCTGAAAGTGCAGCAGGGAGGTGTTTGGGATGGGCTGCCCCTCAGGAGAGCCTGCTTAGATCATTAATTAGTTCACACATCGACTGAATTGAGTGAATTTTAATTACCTTCCAGATAAATCTGCCAGTGGTGAAGTGATCAAAGCTGTCACCCATCTTTCTTTATAAGTTTTACTTGGAAGGGAAACTGCCTATTTTCTGCTGCTTTTGGAAGTGTTTGAATCCTCATCTGAAAATACAATGATCTGACACTATTGAGGTGATTTAGTAGCACAAAACATGGTTTTAGTAGGATATACAGTATTTAAACCACAGTGTGAATCTCTCTAGTTCTGTCCTGGCCAGATAAACATTCTGGTCATAATCTCCAGGATTTACTGATAAAACTAATTTACTTAGAACAGCCTTACCTTTTATTTTATTTTATTTTTTTTTTTTTTTAGAGGGGGCAGTTCCCTTGCAGGCCACTGAGCTGTTGTGGTTTCTGGGCACCTGTGAAAATAAGGATGCTGATTGTTGAGGGGAGAGATGAAGGTGGCTCAGGAGGGTTACACATGACTTCAGGAGGTCTAATAAAGGAAAGTTGGATTATTTTGTATCAGGACAATACTGCAAGGGTGTGCTGAGGATTATTTCACCAGGCTCTGGATGATCTCCAGTGATCAGTGGTGGTGCCTGGAGCTCAGGAAAGCAAGTGGGCTCCTGTTCCCAGAGACTTTGAGGAGGGATTTGTGTGTCAGCTTTTCAAAGCTGCCACCCCCAAAAATGTCTCAGTGGTACCAGCAAAGTGCCTCAGGTACAAGGAAGGGGCTCAGAAAGCCTCAGTGCCTCTAAAAACAGAGATCACCCAAGATGGGCCTTGGCTGCTCCTGTTCACACTGGAGCAGATTCTCCTGGCTGTGTCAGAAATCACAGTGCTCTCATCCTAAAAGAAGAACCAGGGTTTTCCTGCAGTGTCCTTACTTTGAGCCACACAAGGTAATAGAATTTGTGTGATTCATAAGTGGAGGTGAAGCTTCTGCTGCTTACAGTTGATTTTATTTGTTATGGTTTGTCTTGAAGCATTTAACTGTAGAGCACCATTTAAGCTCAGTTTCACTTCAGCCTTTTAGAAGAACTGTCCTTTTCAGATAAGAAAATCATGGTTTTTCTTCTTCCAAAGCCCAGTGCAGTTGGGCTTTGTTTTTTGAGCCCACCCTTAAAAAAAACTTAGAATTGTTTGAACATTGGATGTGTCAGAACATTAAAAAACAAATATTTTTAGTGTTTATACCATGATTCTGATCTGGTTTTGTTGTTTTATATTGGAGCTTGATAATGTTCTCACAGAATTGCCAGTAGGAGTAATAAAATGACACAAACTCCTTGAGTTCTACCTACTCTTGAAGTGATTTTTCAGAAGAAAGTGCTTCAAGTGTAACAAAAGAGAAGGCATTCTGCTAAATTTTGATAGAGTTCTGGAATTGGTGGGGGGGGGTTCATGAATATTTTCATAAAGCCACTACATGAAAAAAGTAACTTTATCTTTGGTTTTGTTTTTCAGTATACAATAAATGGGAAGAAAGTGGAAGTAGCTGTGAAGCAAATAATTGCAGGGAAACAAGTTGAGCAGCGGGGAGCTTTCTCAAACCCAGAGGCTTTGGACCTGTACCAAAATATTCCTGAGCTTCAAGACTATTAAAGTCACTTGTTTGGGTTTTTTTTTCTTTTTTTTTGGTCTGTCTTTATTCTGTATTTGTTTTGTATATACCAATACTGTATGTAAAGAAAAAGCTCTATTTAATACCAGTGGTTCTTTTAAGAGGAAAAAATATTTCATGAAGTGCATTATGAAAGGCTTGGGTAAAGCTTAGCTCCCTTTTATTGGTTAAATATGCCATATATTTTGGAGGTTTTTCCAGCCTGGAAGGAGAAACCTGCCTGTTTTGATTTTTATATATATGTGAGTGCATCTTTTCTGCTTAGATTTACATCAGCAGCCCATCAAATGGGAGCACCAATAGTTGCAGATAGAATATTTCTTTCATAAAATGTTTGCTTTTATTTTTTTAACTGGATTTTTAGCAACATTTTTCAATCTGTGTGTTTGTCCCCTGTGAGGGATGCACAGTGATTTTAACCCCTTGCCCCTGAACCATGCAAGTGTTCTGTGTAGTGTGCATTAAGATGTTTTTACAAAGCCAAATCATAATGCACTAAACCCATTTGACTTGGCTCAGAATCATTTCAGTCTTGAAATATCTCGTGGTACCTTTGAGGGTAATTGCTGCTCCATTTTGTGCTGTAGCCTTCCATTGTTTTAAGCTGTTGGCTGAGAGATTCTGGGGGCTCAGAAGGTGAAGGGAGCATTTCCCTCCTCCTTATTCCTGGGGTAACTCCAGGTTATTTCCATGAATTTGCTGTCATTACTGTGGATTAACATAATTACAGTTGAAGAAGACATTTTGCTTCCTTGGTTGAAATCCTTTATTGGCTCGAAGGTTAGCTGAGGAATTCCAGGGTGTTTCTTTATTAAAAGCTGATGGGTTTTGTAACGTTTTTTACTAAATGTCATGTTGAAAGTGAGAGACCCCTTTTCTAGGTCTGTAACCCTCCAGTTTATAAAGGGAAAAATACTATAATTTTAAAAACTGAGCTTACTGAAACAGTGAAATGGAAGCACTAAAGTGTTTTGTTTTTCATAAAATACAGTTGCAGTAGTTGTACCAACCCTCTGGCATTCAGTGTCTCCTGCACTATTTGAATTTTGTGGGTGAAATATTATTGTACTTAAAATTGTGTTTAATGCATTCAGCGTTGATAAAGAATTAAAATGAATCAATTCTTTATATATAATTATATATTACATCCCTCAACTGTTGCTGTCTTTTCCTTTTGATTTGGTGTCATGAAATAATTTTTAGCTTAGTTTGTTACTGATTTTAATGGGTTTAATCCAGGTCAAACTTAGTCCAAAACTTTGTGCTGATACTTTCTCTACTGTACCAAGTCAGGCCATGCTGATGTGATAATAAAAATACCAAACACCCAATAGGAAAGTATAAAAAGAGCTATCAAACTGCCAATAACCTGTGGTTTAAAGTACTTTTAAATTCCTTCCCCTTCTGGCTTGCTATATATAAATTTTACATTAACTGTGACTTTGTATTCATTAAAACTTCATTATATTGTTCTTTAATTCATGCAAAATGTTTGAGGTTTACAAAGCCCACAGATCCTTATTAATAAGTAATTTTGGGTTATTTCATTAATTAAAGATACTTTAGAAGCACAGATACATTAAGAACATACACA
Source organism: Alethe castanea (assembly GCA_024734035.1). NCBI lineage: Eukaryota > Metazoa > Chordata > Aves > Passeriformes > Muscicapidae > Alethe > Alethe castanea. The sequence continues at coordinate 1,580,555 of JANRGV010000049.1, read as the reverse complement.
ATGCCTAGAGGCTGCTTTTTCCAATCCTTTATCAAGCTGGAAACACTGGAGAAAGTTTAATTAATGGATATAATTTGATTTCTTGTAATTGTCTGGGAAAAAAGCTTTGCAACATCTGACATCAACTGCAAACAAAAACACAGATCTTTTTTTCTGGATTGCCCTGAAAATTCCAGGTTTTTGGGGTTTTACCCAGAAATACTGCCTGGATGTAGCTGTTGTACCTTGAGTGCACAGCCCTCTTTGGTTTTTTTTTTCCTGCTGCCTATTTATAATTTGAGGTTCACAGTGTTTTGCCTGGAAAGCTCCATGTGCAGATTTTAGTGGGATGTGTGGCATGCAAATGGAGCTGGCTCTGGGAATGGCTTTAAGCTCTGACTTCAGTGTTCCACAGCAAAGCAATTAGAGCAGAGGAGCTCCAGGCTCGGTGCATTTCTCACTCAGTCCTCTGCAAATCCGAGAGTGACTCTTGAATTATGTGATGGAATCAGCCCATTTGCCCTTGGGAGATGTGGTTTTATCACTCCTCTCTAAGAAATGTGCTTTTGTCAGCTGCTGGTAGAGCAGGTACTTCCCCTCCCACTGCCTTATGATTTCAATTAATTCCCCTGGTTAGTGGTGGTTCTCAATGAAATAAAATGAGCTGGTACACAGCAGCCCAAGCAGGGCACAGCTGATAAAATTGTTTATTGTTATGTGCAAGAGAAATGGGTTGTGTGAATTACTTATGCAGTGATTTTAAAAACACAGGTAATTGCCTGATGGAATGCAACTTCCCTGGGGCCATTATTGTCTTTCAGGTTAGTGCATACATATTTAAAAGTATTTCATTTAAGAGCTGAGCAGTCACTCACACAGGTAAATGGGTGTTAAAATCAGGTATAAAATGCAGCAGGAGGGAGTACCAGGGTCTGAGACTTTTTCCAGACAGAGCTGTAGGGTTTTGAGTTGGGCAAACTGGAGTTTGGGGATGCTCTGGGCCACCTTTGAGATCCTGATCAGAGATGTTTGAGTAGGTAAAGGCTTTGCTCTTCCTACAGGTGCCCTCTGGGCTTTTGCACTGAGCAGTTTCTCCACTGAAATTGTTCAGCTTGAGTGGTTTCCTGAGGTGCCACTCTGCTGCCTGGACCTTGCAGAACTGAGAATAAATCCAGGATTGCTTGGTTCATCCTTTTCCTTTCAAGAGGAAAAGTATTTTTAGCTAATTTATAACCAGGTCTTGGGGAGCAACAAGATGTAACTTAATTTTCTTCTACATTTTTTGTACAGAGAGGAGGAAGCTCCACGTCCTAACCTGTGTTCTCCCAGAAATAAACCAGGGTGGGAGTTGCTGTGAAGCATGGCCACGATCCAGCCTGGGAGCTGAGGGCAGCACACACATTTTCCTTGCTGGCACTTAGGGGCCTCTTTTAGACTCAAATAATGAGATAATCAACATCAGCCTGAGCAGTTTGCTCTGCATGGTCTGTGTGCAAAGTGGGAGTGGCTGTCAGAGGAGAGGGGAGCAGCTCTGGGATGCAGGCAGGGACTCTCAGAACAATTCCAGCTGCAGAACAACGAGATGTCCCCAGGTATTTATGCAGAGGTTCCAGCTGTCCACACCATTTCTCACGGTGGCTTCTGAGGGCCAGAGAAATTCTCCCAAACCAGCAGCTGGAGATGAACTCAAGTGAGGAACCAGCTCTGGTGAGGGTGGGAAAATCCTCAGCATGCTGTTCTTTAACTGGGCTGTGCAGCACATTAGTGAGAGCTTAATTGGGCCTTGTACTTCTTAATTAGGAAACCTTAACAAATTCTTGTCCTACTACTTTTGACAAGTGGTTTTGCAAAGTTCAAGAGGCTTATCAGCATTCAGTGTAAGATTCCAGCTAAAAGGATAATGTCCCTTGGAAAAAAACCCATCATCTCCAGGATTGCTAATTAGTTTACAAAAGCATCTTAAAGTATACATCACTACTGTGAGGAGGTTCACATTGCTAATGAGGAATCTAAAAAAAAAAAGTCCCTTTTCCAGTTTTGTTCCCTCTTCTGTAGATTTCAAGGGAGTAATGCAGGATAATGGTGCCAGTGGTGGGGATAGTTGTAGAATCAGGGCGTGGTTTGGGTTGGGAGGGACCTTTCAAGATCACCCAGTTCCACCCCCCTGTTCTGTTTTTGTTTTACAAAGGCATTGATTGCTTCTAGCATTCCCAGCCTATTGATCTACAGCATGTGTTTTGACAAGGATCAGGAGAGTATTTCTCTTCACCTTCTATTAGCTACAAAGAGGTTAAAGCTAAATGGAAATAAATTGTGAAGAAAATGTAAGAGAACTTGGAGAATTTGTGCTAGTTTAACTGGCTTGGTTTGAAAGGTGAGCTGAGTTTAAACCAGTGTCACTTCAACCCTCTCCAGAGCTGAAGGAGGTGGCCTTGAGTGTACAAATGTGATACTCAGCTGAGAATTTCAATTTGTCTGATTCTCATGTATAATAAAATATGCTAGATACATGACACTTCATGAATTAATGCAGGAGTGTAAAGCATAGGAGAGGTTCCTGTACAGGATTTGTTCTTATAATGCAAATGCCAAGCAAGGCTTTAAAGGGCCCTGGCTATCTGGAATCATGGAGCCTATTTCACGCTTCACTTCAGGGTTTGTTCCCATTTCCTCAACCTTCTGTAATTAGAGGGTGGGAAATTAGGAAGGAAATGCCCAAACCAGCCCATGTGTGGGAGCTTTTAGGGAGGTCACCAAGGGAGGAAGCAGGGCAGAGCTCAGCCTGGCAGCCCCTGCCCTCTGTGCTCAGCATGGGGCTAGGGAAAGGCATTTTTAAACCCTGCTGCTGCCCCTGCACGGGCTGGCCATGGCCTCTGCACCCCCCTTGCCAAAATTCCCTCATGCCCCTGCTGAAGTGGGAGCAGCCCCAGCCCCAGTGTGGCTCTGCCAGCAGCTCCAGGCTGGCAGGTGAACCAGCACCTGCAAAAAAAAAAACAAACCCAAAACCAGGCTGATGGAAAGGTGATGGAACATGGAGAGCATCAGACAGCTCAGCCTCCCACTGCTACCAGGATATGATCACTCCCCTGGTGAAATCTGTAATTACATTAAGAGGACAGCTGGTTCTAATGGCATAAAAATATTGAGACATGACTGCAAAAAACAGAGGTTTTCTCCTAATGCAGCTCAAATTAAAACAGGGGAGGGGAGTAGAGATTTTGATAGCTCATAAAAATGATATTTTTTTTTTCCCTGAGTCAGTGTATTATCTTAATCTGTGTGAAAGTAAAGCAGCTCTGTGAATGGGAAGAAGAACCTTACCCTCCCTGGGATGACAGTGGTTACAGGCAGAGAATGGGATCAGTGCTGAGCTGTTTGAGATCTCCAGGGCTGATTCTCCTCCTCTCCCACCCTTTGCTCCTCCAGGACCACGTGTGCTTCATCCCTGCCCTGTGCATGTGGCCCTTGGCACCACGGGCTCCTGCTGGAAACCAGAACCCCTGGGAACCTCCAGTTATCAAAGAGAAAAGGCTGAACACATTTCCTCCCTAGTTTAAGAGTTTCTGCCTTTATTCCCTGATGCAAAAGCTCAGTTACTGAGTTCTATATGAACTGATTACTTTCATGTGCAAACAAGGAGGAAGAGAAGTTTTTAAGCAATGCAGAGTCTGGTGTGACAGTTCTATTAGGTTTTGGTGGGTACCTGCTTGACTTGTAAACTCAAACTCCAAAAAGTCACTCTGTGTCTTATCATGGTATATAATTCCATGTGCTTCAGCAGCAGGGGGTGAAAGGGGGCTGGAATGGGTTTATTCAGATATGAGACAAAAATACCTATTTTTAAAAAATGGCTCTAATCAGGCAGAGAGCATTTTTCTTTCTGTTTTTCCTCCTTCAGCCTCCCTGGCTCTTGTACCAGGTTTCTGTTGACAGGACAGATCAGCTTGCTGGGGTTTGTGAGCTCCTGCCTGCTCCACGTGCTTGTTTTTCACTTTCAGGATTACAAACCTGTCCTTAATGGAGACCTTGATTAGTAAAGGTGGAGTTGGGGGTGTCACATAATGGCCACTCTGAGCTGCCTCACTAACAGGCTGATTCCTGGATTTAGGATCCCTGGAAAGGCCATCTATGGACATTAAAGGCATTAAGGTAATTAGCAATAAAGAAAATGCTATGTTGATACGGTTTGTGGTAGGCCATGCACCAAGAACCTGGGAAGAAGGATTTTGCTGGGAGTGACAGAATTTACTGTCCCTCTCCCAAACCTCCTGCACATTCATTATGCCTTAAATATTCTCACGCTGAGTTTTTTCCAATGGTCTAATTATAAACTTCATTATAATTGTTCATTAGTTTTATTTTGTTCAATTAGCTTAACAAGTTGCCAAATGAAATACAAGGCTGGCAATTAGCTTGATGTAATCGTAATGAGCCACTCAAACTGGGTCACCAAATATGTTCGTTTATAGCACTTTTTTTTTTTTCCAATTGGTGAACAATAACATAAATATTCAGAGCATCTCCTCATCCAAGGAGTGGAAATTTCCCACTCATTTATTAGAATAAGGAAAAAAAAAATCAATTGTTCTGCTCCTGGAGAGGGGGAAGTTCAGGTGAGCTGTGCTGTCCTCCTCTGGTGGGAGGTAATGGGAGGCTTTGGGCAGCCCAAGAACTCAGTTTGAGCCACTCTGATGCTGTTGGCCAAGTTCAGCCCTGCCCAGCAGCAGGTTTTGCTGTGAGTTTTGGATAACCCTGAGTTGCCTTTTTTTGCCATATTTCCCTTTTGCCTCTCAGCACTCAGATCTCCTGTTAAGCAGCTGCTCAGCAGCAGCTCCTGGCTCACATGGTCCAGTGGATTTCCAGCCACCTTTTTTGGAAGCTAATTTGGGCAGGAGTGACTATTTGGTATGAATAATTCCTCCTGCACGTCATGAGCATCCCAGGGACGAGCAGCACTGGGGCAGCTCCTTAGCAAACTGAAGTGGTGGCATTAACTGAGCCCCAGGTTTGGATTTCTCTGGGATCTTGTCCTGCACCTGGATGGAAACAGATAAAATATTAAACCAGCACAGAGACTACAAGTACCTGTAAGTAATTCATAAAACACCGCTGTGAGGGCAAGCCACGTGCCAGTCCTGGATTTACTGAATCCAATCCAGATTTATCTGCAATAGAATACCCACCAAACCCACCCCAGACAGGCAGTGACCTGTTAATACAACCTCTTACAATTCCTGTTGGGAAGGATGAATCAGGAAAACCTTATAAATATGATTACCTAGCAAAAGATTTTGGGAATATGGAAGCCATAAGCGAGATAGAAATGAAAGCAATTTTCGACTGTGTGGCTGAAAGCAACAATGTGGATGCTTGAAGATCTTCTCCCTTTGTTAATATAATGACAAATGCTACAAATACCAAAGAGCCAGCAGAGACCCTCTCCTGGCATGACAGGAAGGGTCCAAGAGAAGGTTTAGAGACAAGAAAGCTGTAAAACATGGTAATGTAGCAATTCCTACAGGTTGTATGCAAATGTTAGAGAATTTGTATCTTGTACTAGATTGGTTAGTAGAAATTAGAATATTCAACATAGAAGAAGATTTATTGTGTTGTAAACGGGAAAATCTCTCGCTTACCTCTCTTGCTTCGGTCTCCCACTTAGTTCTCTTACTTCCCTCTCTTATCTCTTGGAGCTCCTACCACCCCACTCTCTTTCTGCCCTGTCCTGAGCTGCTCTGGCAGTTCCTGGCAGAGCCCTTTGTACCCACGCCCTTTGCAATAAACTGCAAACTTCAGAACATCGAGAGCGCCTGAGTTTGTCCTGACCACCGTCCACACCCCACAAGGCTCCCACAAATTCCAGCCAGGCGTTTTGTTCCAGCTGCAGGCAGGGGGAGAGGAAGGGGTGGCAGATCCCTGCCAGAAAAATTCACACCTCAGCTCTTCACGGCGCAGACAGCTCCGCCAGCTCTTCAAACGCCACCCAAAGGCATTGTTGGGTTTAAGGAAGGCTCCCTGCCGTAGCGGCTGCATCTGGAGATGCTGCACGGAGGTGTTTTCGCTTCCAGCGCATCCCTGATGGAGTTTTCCACTCCAGCCTCTGTGCCCCGAGCTGACCCTGGCAGAGCCCGAGGGAGCCGCTGGGCCATGGGATGTGCCCTGCCCGCGAGGAACAGTGACCCCAGGCACAAGGGAACAATTCCAGGGGCGGGGATGTGCCTGGGCACCCTGTGACACCCTCTGGAGAGGCTGCACTTGAATAAGTCGTGCTCAGAGCATCGCTGCTCCTCGTCCACTCTGCTCACTTCATATTAGTTCTATTCCTGCTGGGCTTAAATCAGGCAGGGGCAGATGTAAACAGGTTTGTAATAAGCTGCGGAAATCGCAAAAGGGCTGCGTGACACATGGCTTTGCATTTGATTCGAGTAGTTACAGTCATAATATCCATTAATTTTTGTAGTGCTCCTAGGAGAAAAAGTCCCTCCTTTTCATTAGAGAGACCCGGATTTCTAAAGATCTCGGTGTTCGATGCAGCCTGCTTGTGAAAAAAATCCATTTGTTTACACAGCTGATGGCCCGGGTGGGGACGGTCCTGGCAGCGGGGCCACCTCCCCTGCGTTTTATTTGAGGTTCTGCAATGCTCCTGCTCCACAGAGAGGCGAAGGGTGGGTGGAATGGCTTAAAAAAAATTAAAAAAAAAAAAGCCAAAAAACTACATATATTCCAGGCAAAAAAAAAAATTTCTCAGTATAAATGTTATAAATGTCGAAGCGGAGCGGCGTCACAGATGACAGGTCTTCAAAGGCTGCGCTCGGGGAGGGAGGGAGGGAAGCAGGCAGATCCCTCTACCTTGATTAGCGGGGATTTCAGCGCTCCCTTTCTGTCTCCGGGCTGCTTTGAAAGCACCCCTTTGACGGCTGCAGGCATTTCTGAGTTTAGCAGAGAGCGAGCGAACGCGAGAGAAGGAATCTGGGAGAGTGGCAGGGCCCGTGTGCGTCTCTCACACGCATTTCTGGAGCACAAAGGCTGTTCTAATGAGCTCGCTGTGACTCCTGCTTGAGCAGCTCTCCGGCGGTGGAGCTACCTGGGAAGTCTCCCGGCTGTGACCTGCATGGGAAACGCTGGATGCTTTGGGTTGATTTTGATTTCCATGGAAAAGCAGGTCTCTGCTTGAGGAGCACGGGAGCACCCGCTGGTCCCAAAGGCACGGGGTGCTGCGGGCTGAGCTTTCCTCATCCTCCTCCAGCGTGAGGTTCTCTGACCTCCAGTGCTCTTTGGCACCTACTTCGAGCTCTTGGCTCCTTCTCTGTCAGATTATCTTAAATAAGCAAAGCAGCTAATAGTTAAAAAGGTTATTTATTACAAAGCATACCAGTCTCAAAAGGCAATGGCAAAAAGCAATGGCAAAGCAGCTAGCAAAGCAATAAGTGAGTGGCTAAAAGCAATAACTCTCCCCGATACAAACTCATATAGGATTTTTCCAACAAGCTAAGATGCAAGCTTGGACCACCACTCCTTAACCTATTAGAATTTCAGTTTCTTAGCACACCAGGTTACGTATACAACTACCCATACAACCTATCTTGTTCTGTGAAAAATGTCAGCAATATTCTTACTACAGCTCTATTATGCCTAAGTCCTGTCTACAACTGTGGGCCTGGAGCCTCTTGCTGAAGATATCAGTGTGTTTCAACCTTCAGTAGAACTTGTTCTGCTACCCTGGCATTTGAAACCTTTCACTTACTAAAAGCATTAGAACCCATCCTAAAATTACTGACTTACTTCTACTTAAATGTCTACTTTATGTGTGACCGGTCTTAAACCAATTTAATTAAGCACAGGCGAAGAAGGAAGCAGAAATTCCAGCAATTCATCACCTTTTAGTCTCTGCAGGTGCTCGGCGGCAGCGGAGCAGCGAAATTCTCTCTGCTCTGTGCTTTTCCTCCTGGGGGTGATTAACCCGCTCCCTTCTGGCCATTCTCATCCTCTGGGCTTTAGAGAGAATCTTCTTCATGAGAAGATGATTAAGAGGAAGAGAAGCCTCACCAAAGCAGCGCTGTGATTCAGCTGCTGCCTTGCTCGCAGGTTCGCTGCCTGGGTGAGTCACTCACCTGTGATTCACTGGGATTCTCTGCCTGCCACAACGGCACTGCGGCTCCTCCTCCTTCAGTTCCTCCCTCTGGGGATGCCGGGCACCAGGCAGGGACACATCCCCGGAGGACTCCATTTTTTTGTATCGATTTTATTTTATTTTATTTTTTTTTTTTTTTTTTTTAGATTTTGTATTATTTTTATTTTTTGTATGGCTAACTTCCACCTCAGCATCCACCAGCGCCGTGCCAGCCTCCATCCAACAGCCCAAGGATTCATTACCCCCGTGGTTTTCAACATTGCAAAGTGGATGCAATTAGCTTTTGGTGAAATCTGAGCTTTCTGGAGCACTTTCTTGCAGCCTGCAAGCAAGCAGTGGGCAGTAGGCAGTGGGATAGCGAGGATTATGATGCTCTGAGTGGGGCAGGGTTTCCTCATGGGCAGAGTTTCTGGCTCTCTGCACACACAAGGTTTAAATCTCAAGCTCCACATCAGTTGTAGGACAAGGAAATGTTATTTTTGCAAAGCTCTGATCGATTTCTTGTGCTGTGCAGAGCTCCAGGGTTACTCGAGCTCCTTATTCCCTCCAGGAAATCAGGGTCTAAACACAGCTCGGGATCCAGCCCCCATCCTTACCTCCCCCAACTCCCAGCTGGGGTTTTTTCCTCCCAGTACCTTAAGACATCCTCCAAATTCTCATTCCTTCTGTTCTCCTAGGGGCATTCCCTAAACCTCCCATCTCTTGACATGTGAGTGATGTGAAAATCAACAGCTTTCTGTAATGCTGCAAAGTCTTTCAAGTCTTTCATAACACAGGTTGCCTCTGTGTGCAAAGTCACGCCAGCACAAAGGAAGTGTAGCAACATCCCACCGGAATAACTGAAAAGAAAATCTCCTTTGGGAAAGGAATTATTTTGAGGATCACATACGGGAGCCCCAGATTACAGCACCACGGGCAGCTCTGCTGTCTCGGCGTTGTCTCCTCACGCAGCTTTTGATGCTCTCGCTCCAGGAGGAAACAGGGAGTGACAAGCCGTGCTGTAAGGCAGCTAAGGAGCTTGGAAACGGCTCAGCAGCGAATGGAAACCAGAAACTGCCGGCATGAATTGTGCAAATTCAGTCAAGGAGCACTCACCGTCCTGTTGCTTCCATCAGGAAGCTGCGCTCCATTGGCCGTCTGTTATTTTGTTGATTTACCTGCAATTCTTCCTCTTTTTGTATCTCCCAATAATCCCCTCCTGTTTTTTTTCAGGCCTCCTCTTTTAACCTCAGCGAGGCAAATCAGTCCTGGTTGCTCTTGTGGTCAGCTGGGTCTTCAAGGGGTTTGCTCCCCCCTGTTCCCCAAAACACCTGAGCACCCCCAGCAGCCCCTGTCATGGGAGCAGCTGCTGTGCCATGGGCTCACCCCACAAGGCACCTTCTGGCCTGGAAAATCCCCAGTTCTGATGCATTTTTCCTGTGATATTTTCCCTTTCACCTGTTGGTTTGTACACAGTCCCTCGTGTTCAGCCCAAAGCTCTCAAAGGAATTTATTGCTGTTTGTATTTGGTTTTGTTTTGGTTTGTTTTCTTTCAACACAAACGAGGAAAGCTGTGGGAAGGAGAGAGGGCACTGCCAAGCAACCTTCCTACAGTCTGCAGACACCACTGAATTCATGTTTCCACTTCATTTGTACCAGAATATTACCTTTCATTAAAAAGCAGTAAAAGCATTAAAGCATTTTGTAGGGGATGGAGAAGACATTACAGTTTTATAAGTCTGGGTGATAATGGATCACTACAGCTTTACCATCCATCCCAAGCACCAGTTTGGGAAGAAGGTTTTGGAAGAACCAGACTAGTCCTGCATGGAAGGAATGGGATGGGGGATGAACACCTCTGAGCCAATGCACCTGGATCTCTGCAAGTGGGATCCCTGCCTTTGTCAGCCTGCAAGATTTCTCACTTTGGATTTTCTTTCACTTGTTGGATATAAAATCCCACTCTAAAATGTTCAGCAGTGATGGATTAAAGTCGAAATGCTTCCCAGTGCTGCCCTAAAGGTGAGGTGAGGTCCCTGCTGTGTGCAGGGCTTGGGCTGATGAGGGGGACAGGGTCCTGTACCCCAGCTGAGGGTCAGAGCTGGGTTTGAGCTGCACAAAAGAATTGTTTCTCATTTCCCTGTGCCCCATAACTCCCCTGAGTCCTGCTGCTGTGCCCAGGGAATGCAGCTGAGCTCACACACAGATCTGGATGCCCCTTGCTCACACCTTTGCACATTTCTTCCACAGAGGCACTCAGTGACCCTCCCAGGGCCAGGGGCAGCCCCTGCACCTCCAGCTGGAAAACCCAACATCCCTCCACACTCCCCAGGAAAGAAATGGGATGTCCAAAGCAGCTGATTCCCTTATTTTGGATCACCAGATTTCCACTAATAGCTGAACGTTCTGTTTGTATTTTATTAGATCAAGTACTGAGGGCAGACAGCAAGATGCTCTCCATTACTGCCTTTTATCCATTTTATATACTTACTTATCAGTTTTATCTTCTTCAAGGAACCCAAATCTTTGGGTTCCCCACGGTTTTGTTTTTTCCCCACCTCTGTGGGTCCGGTTCCTCCAGCCTGAGGTTGATTCCCAGGTGCTCTCACGCTGCTGTACCTTTCCCTACACGGGAGATAAGCGTTTATTCACGTTCATGTTTGTGTGGAGTCGTAAAATATTAGAGCTAAATTTTTTATGACATTCCTAGGAGTGGCTATGGAGCAAACAAGATTACAGCAAGTACTACAGAGAAGCTTGTTTATGCAGGGAGGAAAAAAAAAAAATCAAACTCGGAGACGTGTTTGCAAAGCCGCGGGAGAGCCCAGGGGAGGGGTTTAGTGCTCCCTCTCCTTTTGTTTGCCTGTCTCGCTGCTTTTACTGCGCTCACAGAACAGCTCCCAGCAATTAGGGCTGGGATTTGGAGCGGAATCCCAGGGCAGCAGCGGGACACGCTGGCATTCCAAGGGAGGGGACACAGGCAGTGCTGGCTCCAGGGCCAAGTGCCGCAGTGTTTGGGATGCTCTCTCAGTTTTTGGGATGCTCTCACAGTCAGTTTTTGGGATAGTCTAACAATCAGTTTTTGGGATGCTCTCACAGTCAGTTTTTGGGATAGTCTAACAATCAGTTTTTGGGATGTTCTCAGTCAGTTTTTGGGATAGTCTAACAATCAGTTTTTGGGATGTTCTCAGTCAGTTTTTGGGATGCTCTCAGTTTTTGGGATGCTCTCACAGTCAGGTTTGGGACGCTCTCAGTCACTTTTGGGGACGCTCAAAGTCAGTTTTTGGGACACTCACAGTTTTGGGATGCTCTCAGTTTTTGGGATGTTGTCAATCAGTTTTTGGGATGCTCTCTCATTTTTGGGACGCTCTCAGTCAGATTTTGGGATGTTG
>JANRGV010000049.1:1556537-1567285 GCA_024734035.1 Alethe castanea | reverse complement strand
AATCTCCGCTGCCCCCCGAGTGCCCCCTGTCCCCCCGAGTGCCCCCTGCTCCCGGCCCCAGCCCGCCGGCTGCCGGCGCCGGGGTGCCGACCGGGGGGGAAAAGGGAAAGTTTGGGTTTGCCGGAGCTCTGGGGATGGGCAAAGGTCGTGGGATTTGGGGTTTTCCTGGTGCTCCTCGCCCTTTCTGGCTACCCACGAGCGCGGGTGGGGGGAAAAACGTGCAGGAGGTAAATATTTTCTGTCACAAAATACTTGTGCAACCTTTCTTGCGCTGAATTCCGGCTTTCGGTGGGCAGGAGGGGAGCGGGGTCTGGCCCCAGATTGGGCTCAGGTGGGATTCCCTCATCACGGCCAGCTGCGAGGCAGGGAATGCACCTGGGAGATGCTCTTCCTCTGTTATTTTTTTGGTTTTTTTTCCCCCCAGCTGCACTTGGGAGCAGCGTTTCGGGTCCCAGGTGCGGGTGTTTGCTGGGGAAGGGCTCAGCCCAGAGCGCTGCCCCTTCGAAAGTCTTTAGCAGGACTTCACTCTGGGGACGTTCTCACCTGTGCGCTCCCTGGCAGATGCTGTTTCTAACAAACAGGGACTGTTAAAAGCAAATTAATTCAGGTGCATCGGTGCTGAAGTTGCTGGGGGGATTCGTTTGGGTTTACTGCTTCTCGGGACGATGCTCGCGTTTGGCCGTAGCGTGAAGCCTGGGCTGCTGGGGAAACTTCACGGCGGTTTAGGAATATGCAAGGATTTTAGGTGGAAAATGAGTGATCCATGCGAGGGGTAATAGCAGTAGCCGTCGCTCTTGGGAAGGCGTTGTGGTGAAGAATTGTTTGAAGAAAGGTTCCTGCAGAACAGCAGGAACAATTTGCTGGGAAGGAGGCATCAGCCTTGGGGACACATAGAACGTGGACAGGTCTTTGCTCGCCCCAAAAAGCAGAGCGTGCCCCTGCCCTCCATCCCCCTCCTCGGCTGGGCTGTGCGCAGCCAGGGCGGCACTCGGAAATCCTCGGGAGCGGGGTGCAGAGTTTGGGGTGCAGGGCATGGAAAGTGGGGTGCTGCAGCTTGTGGGGACTGGGGCAGCGAGCACAGGAGCCCCATGGAACGATGGAATTCTGTGGCACTGCCATGCCCTGTGCGCCGTGCAGCTCCTCTTCTATCGAGGAGAGAGTTAGGCGCAGTAAAGAAGCAGGTTTCTGGTTTTTTTTTTTTTTTTAATGTTTTTTATTTATTGCTTTGACATATTAATGCTAATCTTCTCCCTGATCTTCCCCCCTCCCGTCTCCTCCTGTGTGGGTAGCTACCATGGTGAGATTGGGCTGTGGGTGTAATTCTTCCAGCGCTCTGAGCGCTTAAACATATGGAAACCCACTTTGGAACAGTTTGCGGCTGCAAACCTACCGACGGATCCCTGCTCAGTGTGCGCGTCAGGGGCTCGCAGTGCGCTCTCAGCTCGAGCTGCGAACGCATTCTCCTCCTCTCCTCTCCTCTCCATCCTTGCGCTGCCCCTGCCCTGTCCCACCCTGGCAATGCCTGTGCGTGCAGAGGGGGTTCGGGATCATTTGGGATTAGGGAAAAGCTCTTTGGAGAGAGGCAGAGCCCGGCACCGCCTCCCCCCGGGGCTGTGCCGATCCTCCGCGGCTCGCTGTGATCCCAGGGGGATTTCTGTGGATCCCAGGGGTTAGCGAGCCGCTCCCGGGCTGGGCTGGTGCAGGGACACCTGCGTGAGTCCTGCGGCGGCGCTGCCATCCCCGCAGCGCTCCCAGCTCACACACACGGCCGCCTTGGGCTCTGGCCATTTTTCTCTATTTACTCGCCTTCTCTCCCTGCCTTCCCCCTTGGCTCTGGGCAGGCTGCGATGCAGCAGGCTGAGTTTCCCCATCCTCCTGCGGGCGGGTGGCGTTCTCAGCGCCCCGAGCAGCCTGCTGAAGGTGCGATTAAGAGATCACTGTGTGCCCCTCGCTGGCTCTCGCTGCTGGCGCACACCGTGCGTGTGTTTGGCAGCCGCGGTTCGCTCCCGCTGAGCCCGAGGATGGCTCTCGCTGGCAGCGGGCCCCCGTTTGCTGCTGGCATCCAGGCAGGCTTTTGGCCGCCTTCCTCGCTGGCGGCGGCGGAGCTGTCTCCGAGGTGATGTGAATAGGTGTCCTGGATGAGTTACCTGGATGTTTTTGTTTTCCTGCCTGCTGCTGTGTCACCGGGCGCGCAGAGCGCACGGAACGCGCTCCTGCATCCCGGGGGAGGGATGGATGGATGGAGGGATGGATGGATGGATGGAGGGATGGATGGATGGATGGTGCGCTCGGGCTGCATCAGCTGTGCGTGAGGAAGGACCCGCGCTCGCTTTTAGACTCCGGCTCCAGGGGGGGCGTGGGTGGAGAGACATTATGCTTATTTTATTATGTGTCCCTGTATCACTCTGCCTAATATGGAGACACTTTTTATTCAGAGGCTGTTTAGGAGCAGAAATGAAAGACTTGTATTTTCTACTGTACAATAGATTTGCAGAACATGATCGTACAAACTGTTGAAATGCAGGTTATTTTCCCCAGATTAGTGCAGATTTCAACACTTTATGCAATTTTACTGTTCAAACTGATGTGAAGTGAAGGGGAGAGTGGGCTGGGGGGAGAAATCTAAAGTTGTAATAGTGCCTTTTGCTCCAGCATCCATTAGAGCAGAGTATTTTAGATACCCTGATTTTACTTCCCATCAACTGCTCTGAAGTCAGTGGAGCTCCTCTGGATTTATGGATTGCTGCTGCCATTGGCATTGGGCTCTCTGGGAATGCAGGAGGCAACTGTGGGACTTGCCCTGCACGGCATTTTTCACTTCAAAATCTCCTGTCACTGGTGCTGCAGCCTACTTTGTGTACTTGAAATGGGGAAGTCTCACTGGTTTTGGGTTTTGAATATTTTCTTCAATTTGTAGGGCTGGGTCACAGAACTCTGTTCACTGACACCTGACTCTGGCTGATCAATTGTCTCTTGTGGTCTGAATGCCAAAATAGTTACATTAAAATATAAAAATCAATTAAGTGCAATTAATTTGCTGTATTTTATTGCTGGGATTGATAGCCACTCCCAGCCCTATTATCTCTGTGTTTGAAGCAGCTTGGTGAGGCGAGGGAGGTACGAGCCCAGGAGCAGCTGCAGGAGGTCAGAGCAGAGGATTGCCAAAACTGGGACAGGGTTTGTGCCTTGGGAAGGATTTTTTGGATGAAGGATGCATTCCTGAGCCAGAGATGGCTCCATTTATTTAATTGCTGTGTTGGGTTTGCCATCATGGATTTGGTTGCTGTTTGAGCTCAGGCAGCAGCTTGGAAGGCACAGTCCCTGGGCAAGCACTGCCTTGTTTCAAAGTGCTGGAGAGAAGAGGATTTGGGTTCCACAGGGCTTTAGGCTGTGCAGAGTTTTCCCATTGCTGCCAGTGGGATGGAGATTCCACCCTGCTGACCCCAGGGTGAGTTGGGGTCCTCCTGCCCTTCTCCACAGCTCCTCAGAAATGTTTTGCTGCCCAGGGGGCCCATGCTGGCTGTGCCCCTTTGCTGAAAGGTGGAGAAAGGGTGTCATTACTCATAATGTTGGGTTATGGCAACTCGTGCTGCTTGTCCTGGCCTTGGTTGATGCTGGTACGAAGCACAGGTTTGTTGTGATGGAAATTTTCTTTGTGAGCTGCCTCCACCAAGCCCTGTGTCTCATGCAGGTGGCTGCAGACCTGTCCTGTCTCAAAAAGGAGAGGTGGCAGCCCCAAAAACCAAGCAAAACCAAGGTCTCCTGGCCTTAATAAACCTCCCAGTGAAAGAGAAGCCATCCCACCCAAATAAATACTGTCAGCTCAACAGATTTAATTCACTGACCTTGATTCCCCGTTCTCTCCTTGCCTAAATGTAACTAATGCTAGTTAATGCCAAGCTGGTTTGCTGGCATAGCTGTAGCTCTCAGCCCTGTCAGTGGCTCACTGAGGTGCTGGCACTTGGTGCTTTCCCCACCAGGGCTGTCACATCCTCACCCTGGGTGCCACGGAGGCTGTGAGGTGTGAATTACCATGTGCTGCTCTAGGTGTCCTGGAAGATGCTTTGATTTCTCTCAGAGTTCCCCAGCTGGCATTTCAGAGGAAGCAGTTCCCTCGTGAGGATGGGCAGGCAGGAGTTACAAGCAAAGAGGTCCCTGGAGACAATTTACAGGGGGAGGATGGGAATTGCTCAGTCTGGCTTTCCCTGGGAATTCCCACTGCCCTCTGTGAAGGGAAATGAAGTGTGTGTGATGGCTGAACTCCTTGTGGAAGGACTTTGGGCAGCACCTCACAAAATTTGCTTTAGTCTCAGGTGTGAGGGAAATATTAATGCTTTTTCCACACTACCCAAAAATTCTCTTGCAACACACTTCGAGCTTTTTGTTGTTTACATAAATGTTTGTTTCTGACAGCGTTCAGAAAGCTTCATGAATTTATGATGCGCTCCAGATTCACGCATATTTTTTTCCTTTTCTTTTTTTCCTTCTTTTTTTTTTTTTTCCTCTAAAACCACTCTTTCCTCCCAAATTTTGGTGATGAAATGGCAAGAGGAATGCATATTTCAGCAGGCTATTGAGAGGCAATGTAAACACCATCTTTCATAGAAAATCAGTTTGTTCAAGTTCAAAAGCAGCCCAGCCTCTCCACTTGATCAATTTGCCTGTCACAGGAGATGATTTTAAAAGTGGTGATTATGTCCAATCTTGTCTCTTGCAACTTCAGGCAAGGAGAGAAGATGAAGTGTAGCATTTGACTTTAACTCTGATTATTTTTTTTGTGGTGGTGGTGGTAGTCAGCAAGCCAAGGGGTGCCCTGAGGGGTGAGGGATAGCCAGAACAGAGGGCTTTCCACCAGGCTGCCGTCTGCTGAGTAAACTAATTGGAAACTGCGTGTAAACCAGCCCTGCTCATCCCACCGTGCCTGCACCAGCTGGCCCTCAGGAGCTGCTCTGCCCCATCTGCCCCTGCAGTGGCAGGAAATGCAGTGGCAGGAGATGTCACTAGATCTGGGGTTCAGAGGATGCTGCTGCCATCTGCCAAAGGACCACAGCTCTGCTTATGGGAGGGGATGGTGTGAAACCACCCGTGCTGGGCAGCTCGAGCTTGGCATTGGTGATGGAAAGAAAGGATGGAAAAACCTCCATGGATGAAATTCAGACTGGGGCTAAATGGAGAACAGGGATCAAAATGCTCATTCTGGCCAAGCCAAGGGGCTCAGGAGGCTCCAGAAATGTTTCCACAGGTAGCAGCCCATGGGGTGTGTGTGGCACCTGCCCTGTGCCAGCCCATTTATCCACTCACACCACCTTGGGAGAGTTTGGGGGCTGAGGGAGAATCAGCCTGAGGAGAAAAAGCATTTCTGCTAGAGAGGGGAGAAATGTCATCCTCATTACCCTAGAAATAAAACCCTTCACAAGGTAAAATGAGAGGTGCAGGTATCTTTGGGTTTTTTTGTTTAGCTTGTATGGAAACATTTCAAAAACAGATGGCAAAGCAGAGATTTATTTCCCGTTAAGTGCAGAGGGCTGGTGCACAGGACCTTATCTGCTTGTGGGCCCTGCAATAAACCTGCCAGCAGGTGATTTAAATCCAGTTTTTCTGATTGGGAGAGTAGTGAAAGGAACAGGGTTTTTGTTACTTAGGAATTTTATGGGCAATGTTAGATTTTTAAGATGCAGCAATGATCAGGGCACGGCTCTGTAGCACTGGAGATGTTCATTTCTTTAATAAAGGATCTTCCTGAGTCAGAAAAATGAACCATTTTCCATTATTTAGCAGCTGAGCTGCTATTGCTGTTTGCATGAGTGACAGATGCAGCTACTTTATATCTCAGTTTAGGAGTTGTTGTCAATTAGCCACAGCTCTTGCTTAGCAGCAAGACTTTCTCCACAATGGGGAAGGAGAGCTGTCTAATGGATGCTGCAGCTCTTGAAACAAACATTTATGCTGCAGCTTCAAAAAAGGATGAAACACACTAAAAATAAGCCAGAGCCCCTGTGCCCTAAAAGGGAGCCCTTGAGCAGATGGAGCAGGTTTCTATGCAACGAGCAGTAATTAGAAACTTAGCAAAGAGTTGGTAGCTGCTGACAGGTCTGGGGACCCAGATTTTGTTGAAAAAGGAGAAGATCCAAGATGAGTTTTGGAAGAAGCTGATCTGGATGTCTGTGTGGGCAAGTCCCTGGCCAGTGTGGGGAAGGACAGCAGCCACCCCACCCCAGTGCCTCTGTCCCTGACTCTGAAATGTTACTGGGGGCTTTCAGGGGCACTCAGAGAGCTGGGCTAGCAGGGACTAATAACACAGGTCCTTCACTGAGTGCAGGGAGGACACAACAACACAGCGAAACAGGCTTTTAAAGGGTTGTCAGAGGCACCCAGAGAGGATGCTGAGAGCTTTCTGGAAGCAGCAGAGCTCTCTCAGGGCAAGCTCAGAGGCCAGCGTGCCTCAGCATCTCCAAATCACGGAATTAGAGCTGGAGAAGTTGCAAATAACTGCCTTTGCCATCTCTGGTGGTTGGGTACAGCCTGTTCCTGAGCATGGCTGGTTTTCAGCCGTGCAGGACTTGTGCTGCTTCCCTTGGCACAGAGCTTGGCAGCCCGTTAGACCTCTCCTGTGTTCCGCCCACACTCTTCCTTCTTTGCCTCATTCCATCATTTCTTGGATGACCCGAGTTCCCAACTTTCCATCCCAATCACCCATCCAAAGCAAAATCTATTAAATGGGGACAAATGGTTAAACAGTGAGTGGGAGATGCTCAAAAAAAAGGAGCGGGGTCTGGTATGTAAATACCCAGCATGTAAATGCATTTACAGCTGGAGGTTATTTGGAGAAGAGAGGGCAAGGACTTGAAACACACATGGTGATGAGCCATAGATTATGCTCTGAAAACACTCAGAAGGCAGTTACAGTCACACTATCTAATTCATCTCCCACTAAGACATTCTGCTCCAAGGTGTTTGGAAATAATGGAGTAGCTCAGATACTAACATTATTAAATCTTCATCTCTGACAGCTATGAGAATTAATATACAAAGGTTTCTTCCACTTTTTTCTTTTTTTTTAATGCAGCGTACTTACTCATTTTGGGTCTTTTGTGTTGTAGTAGCCCACTGAAAGTTATTAGCACGAATATTGGTGCAAAGAAGGCTTAACTCCATTAAAGAGGAGGAACAAGCAAGAGATAAACAGAAGATAGTGTGAATTTTATTGCAGTTGAGACTTTTTTTTTCTTTTCAAATATTAATAATTCATCATTTTTTTCACCTGTAGATCTCAAAGGGCTTTAGAGAAGAAAGTGGGTACCATCAAAGCCATTGTCTGTCCTCTCCATCATCCCCATGAGGTGCCCTGGGGCAGTATGAGCCCTGCTGGCAGGGAGAGCAGAGGTGTTGGGTGAAGCTGGGCCCTGGGGTTATTTTTTGATGGCAGCTGATGGTTTTTGCTGGTGTTCTTTAGGGTGTGAGGGTCACCTTGGGCAGGGGCTGCTTGCTGAGGTTTGTGGCCAGTCTGTTAGCCCAGGTGTGCTGGGCACTGTCTCCTCCCCCACATCTCAGCCCTGTTTTGGTGCCTGAGCCCCTTGGCACCCCCCAGCCCCATCCCAGGCAGTGCTGAGGCTCTCTGCAAGGCATCTCTGTCTGCCCCAGGGCTGGCACTACTGGGTTCTTCTGCTGGGTTTGATTTGCACCAGCCCATTAGAGTTTTTATGGGAAGTTGTAAGCAGAAATGAGGAGATGGAATTGTTGTTCTTTATTGCTAAAATACAGAGGAGAGCCCAGATGGTGGTGCCCATCTCATCACCTCCTTGGTGTGATGAAACTGGACAGGCCATGGGGATTGGGAGCATCTTTCCCGGGACTGCACCGAGGTGCTGTTCTTCAGACATGCCCTTTTAAAGCCCAAATGTCCATTATTGGTTAAAATAAGGTTGTGCACCTTATTTCACTTATTATAGTGTCATAATGAGATTATTGGAGTCTGCTGTAAGCCCTGGGGAACAAGTATCAGCTCCTGGGTACAGCTTTGGCTGTGTCTTTTTGAAGCATCCTGCTCATCCAGAGCTGAAGCATCTCCCTCCCTTTCTCTGAGCATTCTGCAGCCCAACACATTAAATATGTCAGAAGGATTTATTGCACGGAAAAGGCCAAAGGGCAATCATTGCTGTGGTTCCTGCACCAACCAGCAAACTCTCAGGTGGTTTCCCAAAGTGCCCCAGGCCCTCTGTCCCCTCACCCCCTCACAGGGCTGAGAGCTGGAGCAGCCCAGCTCTAACACACACCTGCCAAAATGCTCATCCCTTAGATCTGGGAATTGTTGTATCTCACTCCAGTCAGTCTTTGGGACTTCACCATGTGAGTTATTATCTCCAGAACAGAGTTATCTCCCTCAATGGCAGTCTCCTATTGGAAATGATCTCTTTCAGCAGGGCACTTGCATTTATTTACTGTGCAGCTTCTCCCATTAGTATAATCATTACTCCTTGGATTGGGTTTGAATTCAGAGCATCCCACTGTGGTACTTAAAGAATTAATTACAGTGATGAAAGAATTCCTCTAAAGACTTCTATGAATTGGTCTGGTTGAAGTGTTGTAGCTTTGCTTCAATTGGTGCAGCTCTTGTCAAAGGATGGTGAGAAAATGCATGGGTCAGTGATTTAGATGAGGCAAATTACGTTAGAAAAATTGATTTGATTTAGAAAGTGAGCTTTCAGATCACAGGGAATTGCCTGCTTCTTTCTCTGCCGTGCTGATTCTCCCTGAAGATGAGCAGAGGCAGATAATTCAGGGTTAAAGTAAGTGGCTCTTGTAAAAGGTTTGTCAGAGAGCAGAGGAGAGATGGGCTGACACACATCTTTAGATAAACCATTATTGACCCATACATTGCTATCTGTGCATCAGCTGGAGCTACAAACAGATGGGGATGCTTATAAACACACCCAGGCAGTGCATGTGGCTTGCTAAAGAACTGAGCCCTTGTTTTTAGGTTTGGCTTTTCTTTTTTTTTGGTTTTCCCATGCAGCATACCTTCAGAGCTGGCACAGATCTGCGAATGTGTGCTGTGTGGCTGCCTGGCTCTGTGCTTAGTCATTCCTGGGGCTGGCAGTTTGCTTTTCCCGAGGTTTTTCACTTCCTTGGATCAAAATGAGTGTTTCCTCCTTCTCCCTTGCCTTCGTTTAAAGGGGCTGGGTCCCTGCAGTGGGTGATGCCCAGTGGGTTGGGCAGTGTCCCCTCGGGGCGTCGTTCCTAAAAATCCCCTTTGGAATGAGCAGCTCCCTTCCCTGCACGCTGAGGGGTTTCTCCCGAGCTCTTCTCCCGGCCAGCTGTGTTTTCCCAGTGGGATTAGTGGCTTGTGAATGCACAGGCTGCTGGCCAGGGACCCACATTGTTCCCCAGCATTCCTGAGTGGCTTTGGAGGGGCTCTTGGGAGCAGGGATGGACCTGGCAGCGTTTCAGTTTGCACTTGGGAAAATCTGTCTTAAAAAAAAAGAGGTGACTTTAGCCTAGCAGTGCTTTTTGTTTCTTTCTCACCTTGCAGAACCCTCTACACTGCAGATGGAGAGACCTCATTTTGGTCTGTCTAGCACCGGTGGTATTTGTCCCCAAAGCTCCCCAGCTATGAAAATCCAGGGGCTCTGCTGTGCCTGTGCCATCCCCTGTCCCCAGGGTGGGCACAGAGAGGTGTGTGGTACCCACACTGGGGTCACAGGGCTGTGTGCCCATCCCTGGGCTTGCAAAGCCTTTCCCAGAGCCCAGCCTCAGGCTGGCAGGTGAGATGACAAGTGCAAGGAGAGAAATGATGCTGGGGAGAGCTGGAACGGAGCCTCCCGCCAGCAACCGAATTCAAGGCTGCAAAAAGAAGTTGCAAAAGTAGCAATCCATCTGTCCACTTAGTGGGAGAAGCCTAAGATCATTTCACAGTAATCAGCCCCCTGGTGTTCAAAAAAAACCCAACCAAAAATACTGCAGGTTTTTGCTTTACTGTGGGTAACTGGCAAATTCCAAAGCAAATTAATGTTCTCAGGGGCCGTGGGGCTTTCCCCCCCCCTCTTTTTGACAAGTAGGGGTTGTATCAAGTTAAAAATTACATAAGAAACAATAGACTCTCTTTGCTTTTTTAGAGAACCGTGTTTTTGCTATACATTTCAGGTATCTTCTGTCCTCACTGAAACTCTCTGGTTAACTAGCAGCAGAGTTATTGCCAAGTGGGTGTTTTTCTGCAGGATCACCATCACTGACCTGGCAGTGGAACATTCCCAAGGTGATGCATTGTGCATTGCCATGCTAAAGCTGCTTGGCTGCATCAGTGTCTCCTTTAAAAGCCACAATATTCAGGGATTGGTTGTAAAAACCCGCTCCAGGCACTACAAAGTTTGTGTTTGTTTATTTATTTGTTGTAATCTCACTTTATTCTTCCTTTCCCCTTAACTGTGAGGGCATAGAGGAAACAGGCTCCAAAGATGATTCTTGCTTATGTGAATTGAGAAGCATTGAGCTGGAGGAATATCACTGATCTCTGCTTCTGGAAATGTTCATTCAGATTAAAGGAGAGGTGGCAAACAGGGGAGTTTGAACATGCCAAGCTCGAAGGTGTCCATAAGGAGCCCTTCTTGCAAGACATTACTGGACTGATTTACCAAAATGAGAGTACTGGTCTAATACCGATACTCAACTGTGACGGACAAAAGACTCTCTAACAATTTAAAGTTAGAAAGTGTGTGTTTATTCAGCGCTGGGCAGCAGCGTGAGGTAATCCT
>JANRGV010000049.1:1529865-1554219 GCA_024734035.1 Alethe castanea | reverse complement strand
TTTTTTTTTGAATATATATGTATCTTTAGAATCATGGTGGAGAGAGTGGACTGGGGTTTTGGGTTTTCTCCCTGCAGAAATGTTTATGAAGATGATAGTTATTTGGATCAAAAGAGATCTTTTGGCAATCCTCTGACTTTGATTCAGTACTGGCAGTGCAACAAACAATGAAAAAGCAATAATTTCCCCTTCTCCCACTTTTATGCTCAGGATAAATGAATGGTTAAGATCTCTGTGCTCAAAAATAATTGCTCATGGCTTTTACAGAAAAAATGAAAATCCATAACACTCACCCTTTAAATAGATGATTTGATCTTTCCTGTTGGTTTGTGTTTTGAACTATTGAGTGTCTTTGCTGCCAGTCTGAGGCTAAACTGGACAAAGTTGATGTGCAGGCTTTGCAGATTGAGTCTGTGGGAAGGAAAACTGTGTAATTGCACCACTTTGGGAAGCAGTTCCCATGGTGGGAGTTGAGCAGTGGGGATGAAGCAGGGTCTTGCTGTCCAAGTCCACTTTTTGCACAGCATAAAGTTAAAGAATTTGACAGAATACAGAATGAATGGAAAAAAAAGTGTAACTTTAACTTGCCATGTGATTTTAAAGCAGCTCAAGCATCTCCTGAAGTGTGTGTGAGTGACTGGGCAGCTCTGTGTGTTCCTGCTCTGGCTGCCTGGGGCTCCATGAACAGACAGAGGTGTCCACCAGTGCTTTGCCAGGATTTCTCTTCTCCATTTCTTTCCTTGCCTGTATGGCAGTGCCTGTGAGGATGAACTGCTGTATTTTACATCTTCCCTGCCCTAGCAGCCAAATGGTGCTGAGCAGCCAAGCTGCTGTCCATCCCAAGGACTGTGCACTTCACCTTCCTGGAGCATGAGCCTCCCATCGTTTCCAGCAAAGCCAGGCATAAAAGATTAGGCTGGGCCTGTAGTCTTTATCTGGGGATAACTGCAGCAGTTCCTTTTTTTGTTTTTAAATCCTGCTAATTGGTGCTCTCAGCCTCAGCTCCAGCTTAATGAAGGCTGCTGTCTGGGAATCATCACAAACAGTTATGGAAATGCATTTAAATGCTTAAATCTGTTGTACTTTTCTCTTTATGGGCTTATTCCTTCCAAAAGCATAACTATGCCCAGGGTCCCTCCCTGCCCAGTGTGATTTATTTCCATGAGCCCTGTGGTGGGGCTGTGGCACCTGTGCAGCACAGAGGGTACATGGAAGGTTTGTGCTGAGGGATTTTTGGTCTGTCTGCTCCAGATGGGGCCTTGGTGTGCTGGGCATGAGGGCTGAGAGAGCACCCAGCTTCCCTCCTGCCCGGCTCCAGCATCATTTACACAAACCCTGTAAAATGAACAGAGCTGCTGAAATGAACAGAGCTGCTAGAGCCACTGCACCCCTCGTGTCAGTCTGTCTGGCAGTCAGTGCATGTCTGTCCCTCTGTTCCTCACAGTGAGAACTCTGCACTTGCACAGGGACAGAGAAGGTTTAAGCTAAAGGCAAAGGTCTCTTGGTGGGTTTTCCCATCGTGGCTGTGGTTGTAGCCACACATTCTCCAGCTCTGGAGAGGTGTGAGCCAGGTGGACCTGGGAGGGATCTGGGATTTGTGGTTTTTCCAGAGGCAGAGGAGCACCATCCAGTAAAACAAGTGCTTGTGTTCAAAGAACAACGTGAGGTATTGTTTATTTGTGCTCTGGTTAGGGGGGAGATGCAAGTGGTCTAATTCCTGCATTTTGAGAGCAACATTCAGCCCATGTGATGGACAGGGAAGATGAGAGGAAACTGCTACAAGCCAAAAGCAGCAAACCCATGAAGCAGAGCTAGAGACAGCTTTAAAGCTATGAACATAATTACCCGAGGAGTCTGCCAAGGAACCAGATGCTGGAAATGAAAGAATAACTTCCATGGCTTGGCATCTGTCTGCAATCCAGGGAGAGCAGGAGAAGCAGGGGAACTGCATGCAGGGCTGGGAAATGGTTGCTCCAGTTGCAAAATGGGTACCTTCAAAAATATTTAGTGTATACTGGCATTTTTGTATGGAGGAAAGTGAACCTGTTGGAAAGAAGAGAAGAGAGGTCAATGTGCTTGTCGTGTGGGCAGTTTGACTGTGTTCTGCAGGTTTGGTGTCAGTGTTATGTGGTTGGTTGGCTGCTGGGAATATCCGGGTGCTGTGGCAGCTTAAGCAGGTGGTGATAAATGGGGAAGATGTGACTGGGCTGAATTCTAAACCTTTGGGGATCCATTTGTGCCCAGAACCCTACAGAGCACTCTATTTTTTATGCATGGATGAGCTCAGTTGATATTTAAAATAAGTGGCTGCATGTGACTTGTCTGAGGTCAGGTCACTCTTGGCAGTGCTCTAGTTTCAAAAAAACAAACTAGAAAGTTCCTGCTATTTCTCTCCCCAATTTATTTTTACAATTACTGTTAAAATAAATGCAGTCCTAGCAAAGGTAAACAGCTGGGTTCGACATAATCAGTACATAAACAATATCCATCATTTATGTGGTATAAAGCCTCTGCTCCACAGCGTATTCCTGAGGCTGCATCCTAGGGGGAAAATAGAAAACCTTTATGGGAAGGGGAGCAGAAAATCAGCTGGGCTCCTCATGGATTGAGTAGATGTGGATAACAGCAGCAGTGCAGTCTCCTTTCTGCACCAAACCCCCCAGAAAAAGGTGGTGATAACAGAGCTGCACTTGGGGCATCTTCAGAGCCAAGCCAGTGCTGCTTCCTGGGGTGCAGAAACATAACTTGCCTCTCCCAGCTGGGAAATAAAGGCAGGGAGCAGTGGTTAGAGGGTATAGGGGCAGTTCATGGGATTCCAGGCCAGGATAGCAATGTTATTCAAGCCAGGAAGAGGAAGAAGAGCTCTGCTCATGGCTTAGAGATTTTTTTACTGTTTTAATAATCTTATTTTTTATTTGGCTCTAATCAGTGGAAAATCAATGAGATGGACATGGGAGTGGGATGGAGGGTTTGGGAGTGGGGACATCACCAGCATCCCAAGGAACCTGGCAGGGTGCAGGGAGGAAACTGGAGGTGACTGGGGGTGAGCTCAGCTGCTGCCTCTGCACACTCAAAACCTGCTGCATGTGCATCTTTGTATGCAGCTGTGGCTATTTTACCTCAAAATAACAAACCTTTTTTGCAAGTAGGAGTTGGGGGAAGGCCTCTGTACTGCTGCAGCTTGGGGACAGAGTCACGTGCAAGTCAGAGAGCCACATCTTGTTGAGTGCTGAGTGACTCTGCTTATTAATATAATAAACCAGAGGAACACACTGTCACGACAGTCTGCAGCGAGAGTCCAGGGGATTGTTTTAGCCAAAGCACATGAAATCTCTCTGTCTCCTGAAAATTGCACCCTGGAGGTATGGGCTGGAGGGTAGGAGGGGTAGGCACATTTAACAAGGGTTTGTTGGAATTTTTATGCATATCATGGTCTCCAGAGCAGCGCTTTGCTGTCTGGGGTTTTATATCTTCCCACCACTGTAGTTAAGTTCCTCAGACATTATAAGAAGGAAAAACATTCTCCCTCTCTCTTTTATTTTTTTCCTCCCTTCATTCTCTATTTTCAGGATGAAATTTTCTCTGCTGTAGCACTGATACAAGACCTTTTCTTCAGATGTATTATATGAAAACATGCTGTCATCCTCTCTGAAAGCTGTGAAGTGTGTGCATGTGTATGCATATTCTATATGCTCAGGCACACACTATACAGAGATACATGTGTGCACACATAGGGTTTTCTCTCTCTCTCATATAAAATAGGCCTTTCTCATCTCTTTAACAAAAACTGGGTGTTGTTAGTTGATGGAAGATAAAATTCTCACCAGGATCCCTTGATGGGCTCACAGCTGTATCTGCTGGGATTGATGCAAGCGTGAGGGCTCTGCTCCCCTGCACCCCTGACTGGGATTTTGGTCACTGGGTGTGTGGGTAGGTTCACCAAACCCTTGGAGAGGACCTAGTGGGATAGTTAATGGCTCTCTGAGAGCCTGGGAAGTCCCCAAGCCCACAGAGGGACCTTTGTGGCTTCAAATGTGGCCACACCATCTGGGCTGCCCCGGGACAGCGCTTCTGCCTGACAGGGAGGGAGGCTGAAACAGAAAAGGCAGGATTCTCAGGGAGAGCAAGGTGAGGGGAGTCCCTGCTGATCCCCTCGAGGTATTTTGTACTCTCTGTCTGCCAAATGCTGAGTGCATTGGGCTGGTCCTTGCTGCTTTGCTTGGGAGTGGAGCTGGAGCAGAGCAGAGGATGTGTCTGTCTCCCCTTTGCCACCCTCTGGTGAAAAATGTGCTCACATCTCCCTGTATTTTTTTTTTTTTTTTTTGCCTCAACAGGGAGGTTCCTTGAGGCAGTAATTGACTCTTTCTTTCAAGCAATGGCATTTTACCTGGGAAAGCAGCCAGTTGGTATTTTCAGCACAGCAGAATTCTGCCTTGCTTTGAAAGGAGGTGGTTCCAGATCCTCCTTGGTTTTTTTCCCCCCACCTTAGGATGATGTCATTTTACTTTGTGCACTCTCTACCATTCTGTGCAAGATCTCTCCAGCTCCTCTTTGGAAACACTTCCATTAGACAAGCACTTAATTTTATAGAAACAGCACCTGCAGGAACAACAGGTGAATAATCTGGAATCCTCAGCTGCATCATGTTGGGCAACTGAAATGTCCTTCAAGTGACCCTGAAAGGAAGGCTGAATTCTTTCTGATGGTTTTTTCTTTTCCATGAGAAACCATAGAATGTATGTGTGATAACACAATTGAAAGTGAAGAAGATGCTGGATATGGACAAGAAAGCTAAAGAGACCAGGAGAGAGATTTCCAAAGCAGAAACAAACTGTTCTTTGTTTTTCAAGCCAATGTATCATATTCATGAAAATTGCCTCAATCTAACTTCAGGGGAGAAAAGAAGCTACAGAGTTGCTGTAGCTAAAAGGCTCCATCCTATTTTAGTAAGTTTGCTTCAGATTTTTATCTAGAGGGGCTTTTTAATGGTACTTTCTACCAGCAGTTCTCCACACCTGTTTATTTTCAAAAAGCACTCTGCAAGCTGCAGGAAAAGGATGCTAAGCACAGTTTTCCCTGTTCTGCAGGCAGAGGGAACTGGCAGAGATGTGCAGTAACTTTGGTCTCTGCCAGAGCCGGGAAAAGAGATGAGCCTTGAGCTCCTGGATGCTGTACAGCAGCACAGAACCCTGCTGGGACTCATCCTGCAGTGTGTGACTGGAGCAGGAGGGGAGGGCTGAGCTGGTCACCCTGCTCAACTCAACCTTGTTTTATGTGCCTGCCCTTGAGTTACCCCTGTGTGACAAGAATGAATGCAGTGGTGAATATTTTGGATTATGTACACCTTGTATAGCAGAGGCATGGAACTTTGATAGACTTGTGTTGGGAAGGATAAGGATTTGACAGGAAGGTCTCACAGATATGTATGTATAACAAAAAGATCTTGGAATGTAGAATCTGAAGAAGGAATAGAAATGATAGCAAGTTTTGATATGAAAGAAAAAAATTGCTGAGACAGTCTTACTGCCTAACTAAAAAAGCAAATAAATTAAAAAAAGCTTTTATGACTCTGAGCAAAGGATAAATCCACCTCAAACAAAAGATCATTTTACCAAGCAAAAAGATTTTCACAGACAAACAAAAATGCCATGTTGCAAGTTGTGCTGGTTTTACATGGAAGTCACTTAAGAAGAAAGCATACACACAGAGGTTTTTTTTTCTCTATGAGAACTTCCTCTGTGAGTTGATTGGGACCAATCAGAAGTTGACTTAATAATTGACAGCTTGGAAAACCGATTAGAAAAGTTACTTTGCCTCCAGTACACAAACAAACCAAGACACAAGTAAAGATCTCAAAATTTTCCACTGCAAGAAAACCAAAAAACAACTTCTGGCTTAAATTGCTCCTGGTTGCCAGTATTGGGGTTGCTGTTGGGATTTCCCTGCTCTGGGTGTAGGAGCAGTGCAGGGATGGGCACTCAGGGGTTATTGCTAAGAACCCAGTGCCCTGCATGTCCCTGTCACCCCCCCCCCCCTCCCACTGTCCCCTCCTGATCTCCCAGCCCCATCCATGCCAGCAGCTGGGGAGGCTGCAGTCAGGAAGTGAAGCAGAAAATGGCATTGCCTGTTGCTGGTGGGAGGTGGTGGCACAGGACAGCTCCTGGCTGGGAATTGATGCTCATGGCTATTGATTGGAAAGCACTTTGCATTGCACTGAATGTCAGTCTAGTTAGTTCATAAATTTATGGATGTCATTCTGCATTTGCCACAAACTTTTCCTGCTTTCTGTCATTTTTATCAGGAGAGTTTGAAAAAAAAAAAAAGGCAACGTGATCTGAACAAGTGGAGCTATGGGAGTAAGATCCTAGCTTTTTAATTTGCATTTATTCTATGTCTTGAAAAGCAGTGTTCAGCTACCTCTGCTTTCTAATTTTGCCTTTTAACATGGTGTGAAACCCAGGGAGACTCGTTAGATGTTGATATAATGATATGGGTGAAATATTGGTATTTGGAAATGATTGTCAGATAACTTTCATTTTCTATGCACTAGTGCACAGTAAACACACATTTATCTAATAGTTTGGAGACAGCTTTAGTCTTTCAGATATATGCTGGATAATTGTAAACAAATGTTAGTTTCTCTTTAATAGTGCTCCACAGTAGTCACAGTGCAGTGTGACCGAGTTTTCATTTTAGTATTCTTCAGAGACGTTAGAAGTATGCAGCTTCTTAAATCTGAGCTGACTTTGAGCTCTCTGTAAAATGCATTATTGCAGCTGTTGGAGGAGAGTCTGGTGTGTTTGCTCCTCCACGTAATGCCTGACCTGTTCCAATTGGATGCTCTCCTTGCAGCTGACCAACTTTCTGGGCTGAAATTTGATAAAATCTTCATCAGCAGAGGCTCTTGTGCGGCACCTCTCAGCTGGGAGGCATCTTCTCCTGGTGGCCTTGGGGTGACCCGTGGCACACGGGGTCTGGTCATGCCCCAGCAGGGTGTCCCTGGGCCACACTCACCCTGCTGGCTGCTGCTCTGTGCAGCAGAGAGGAGCTGAGCTGCATTCAGGGCCAGCTCTGGTCCTGCACACCACGTCCCCAGGGGGACAGGACTCCAGGGGCAGCTGGGCTGGGCTCTGCACAGAGCATCCCACCCTGGATCAGCACCCCAGGGCTTTCCAGGTAGCCAAAAGACAGCAGTGCCTTTTGCTTCCCCCTGTATATTGAATTTGGGCTGATGATGCTGAGAGGAGCGTGCCACGTGTGGGATGTATCTTGTCTAACAGTTAGTCATCCTGAAGGGGTGCTTTGGTTCTGTTTAATCTGCAGGGAGTGGGCTGCTGCTCCAGAGGCAGGTTGTCCTGCTTTGACCCTGGTGTGTGTGCACAGGGGAGGGGATCCCTGGGCACTGCCCTGCTCTGGACAGAGATTCCCAGCCCGTGTGTGCCCTCACCAGCCCTTGAGCAGAGGAATATCCTCCTCCCCTGCCATGCCCCTCAGGTGGGGCAGGGACCCTCCAGCTGTGCTGTGGAGCAGTGGCCACCACACTCCTCTGCAGAGCACCACAGGTTTGCTCCTGGCAGAACAAACCACTGCTGCACAATGGAACTAATGAAGAGATCTGAAGTGCATTTATCCTTTGAAAAGTGACTCTAAATATAGTGCTGTGGAGTTCAATATCTGTCTCTTCAAGACATTTAGATCAAATGTACCCATTTTGAGACTTCGGTGTTTTTTCCTTTTTTTTTTTTTTTTTGGTCTGTAAACCCAATGGCCTTAGCCTGGGAATTTAAATTCCAATTGAGGTCCTTTGGACTCATGAATCACTTCCAGTCACAAAGGCACCGTCGTGCACTTGGGACGTGGTAATTATGTTAGTGTTCAGCAGGGCAAAGCAGAGCCCAGCTTGCCTCCCTCCTATTGTATCAGCTTTTGGTGCTGTCTTGGGAATAGTAATAATAGTAGTAGTAGTAATAATAAGAATAATAAAAGGGCTGCCACGAAAGCCAGGGAATCTGACTCAATGCACACAGGCAAGAGAGGCTGGGGAAGCAGCAGCACTTCCCAGGTGCTCCCCTGCCAAGTCTTTACAGTCCTCAGCCTTTTTTTGGATGAGCTGGGGCCATGATCAAGCAGTGACTTCTTTTGTGAGACAGTTATATCTAGAAAGGCCATTCTCATACACTGAATAAAAATGGAAATTCGTCCCCAAACATCCACATTCATTTGTAAAGCAGTTAAGAAATGAAAACTGTCAACACCTGAGACTGAGAGCCCATCTGGCCCCCTGAAAGAGCTCAATTTTCCCTCTGCTGATCTGGGCCAGGTATATAAATGTGATGGGCAAAACAGCAGCAGAGGTGCCTGGGCTCATTTCTGTTTGCATCCATCCACTAGAGACTTCTTTTTAAGGATTTGCTCGGCTCCTGAATTGTCATCTTACCATAAAAAGGGAAATAAATCCTTTTGTTTTCCCTGTGCTGCCATTCTCCCCAGATCTGTGCCAGAATTGTGAAGTTCCCTGCCCATCATGGTGAAGTTTGGAAATCAACTTAACCCTTGCCTTGCCATGCACCCTTCTGAAATGAAGTGCTGAAGATTTGTTCTGTTTGTTCATTAAATCAAACTAGTAGAGAAAAGGTCACATTCAAATGCGTTATTTTCCAAGAGTGACATATGCTGTTGACTCACACAAATATGTCTCCTCTGGAGAGTCCCTCGTGTGAGAAATCTCAGAGCACTTCATCTTCAGTCCTCAATGAGAACTTTTTGTCTAGCAGAGCTATTAAAGACTCCGATCTTAATTCTCAAAAAAACCACAAAAGGCGTCAAACTGTACAAACGCAATATTGATATGTTAATAACGGGAGAGGCTGTAAATATAACCTGAGGAAATGCATTGTGCTCCTGGTGTGTGCTTCCCTGGCTGCTGTTTATTGCCATCCCTGTTACCTTGGTAGCAGTTCCTGATGCATCCCTGGATAATAACATGCACACACTAATATGACAAATGTGCAGAGTACTGGAGCACGTACATGCAGGTGAAATTAGGAGTATTTATTTTTTTTCCTTTTTCCTTCTGCTTTTCTCCAGGCTGTAAACTCCTTAGAAGTAATTTGCTGACTCGTGCTGTCACAAGGGTGGTGTTTGTGTGGCACTGCCAGGAATTACCTCTGAGGGCTGTGTTCTGCTTCGGGGTGCAGCAGTTGTGCTGTAGGAGCAGAAATGGCATTTCCCCTTTTATTTCAGTGGACAACTAGCAGCTGTTGTGGCATGTGGCAATTGTATTTTCCTTCCTCTGTCCTCTGTGTCAAGGAAAAAAACCTCTCTGAGGTGATTTGTGCTCAAGTCTTTGCTGTGCAGGCTGTGTGAGGAATGGGTGACTTGGAAATCCCAATTATTTTCCTGCTTTTGGACAGTCTTTGGAAAGATGCTCTCAATTGTCACATCTCATGGTTTTAATTCTTTGTTTCAGCAAAAAATGCACAATTTTTTCCTTGCATCAATTTGTGGAGCCAAGCCCTGAATGGAGAGATGAGAGCTTGATAAACTGAATTTATCTTGGTTGGTATGGGGACTAAATGAAGCTGAAAGGTTTGAAATCCTGACCCAAATCAATTTTTCTTCCTGTTGAGATAGTTCCTCTCTCCCAGCAGAGGCAATTGCCATGTCAGCTGGGCAATTTAGAGCTGTCTCAGGTGGTGCTGTCACACCTGTTCCACATGGGGCTGGTTCAGTGATGGTTTTGAATTTTCCAGTTCTATTTCTAGTGCTGCACCAATTAAACAAAAAATGTTTACAGCACGTGAATGGCAGAGGGCATCACAAAATGTATATAATTATAATTGTGTAATTAAATGTATATAATATATACATATATATAAAATATAATTGTGTGTATATATATATGTATATGTATATAATTGCATAGCTAAATGTATATAATATATAAAGGGCATCAAATATGTATAGAATTCCAGTTGGGTATTTATTTGTGCTCAGGTAGGAAATGTCACTCCTTGGTACCCACTCCTGGCAGGAGGGGCTTCCTGGGTGTATCTTGTATATCCTGGGTTATTTTGTGATGTCACTCACAATAAATAATGGAGCTGGTGCTTTTCCCACAGGCAGGATTTTCCAGCCTGATTTGGATTCCTCAGCTTGCACATGTCTGGTCTGTCACCTGTGCATTCCTTGTGTTGCCCAGTTTATTCCCAGTGGGCAGGAGTTTGAGGAAAAATGCAGAGTTGTGTCTCTCCAGTGTAAATGAGCATTGGGTAGGGATTGCCTTCTGGAATTGGTTAGGGATTAGTGGCTATATTGGGAGCTTTAAGAGTTAGCTTCCTTTAAAAAAAATTCATATAAAAATTTGGATTTTCTGATGGAAAATTTTATGGGAAGAAGAGAAAATAATAAATCTGCCAGGCTCTGCTCAGCAAAGTCTTCCTTCCCTGCACTCAAATATGGCAAAGTTTAGCTGCTGACATTTCTCAGAATGAGTGCATGAGGGCTGGATCTTGAAAAGCTTGTCTAGCTCTGGGACTCAAGCTCAGTCCTGCAGGATCTTGATTTTTTTTTTTTTTTTTTTGCTTTGCTACCAGAGGATCCTTGCAATGTCTTCATGAATGCTCAGTGAGTCCAACTTCAACCAGAATTTTTCAGGCTGGTATTTTTTGCTCCCACTGTGGGAAAGGAGAGGCTGCTTGGAGCTGAGTGGGGAGGCAGAGTGTGCCCAAATTTTGGTTTTAGGGGTGTGATTTCCTGCAGGGCCTGAGGGCACAACTGTGCTCTGGTGGATATTTAGGTGGAACCCAGCTGTTTCCTGTGGGTGGCACTGGATGGGAAATCTTTGGGCATTTGATTTCAAGATGCTTTAGCTTGCTGCTCTTGTGGAGTTATGAAATTCTGTAGAAATGCTGACAAATTAATGACTTGGAAAACAAGCTTTCATAATGAAAATGTCAGAGTTTGGAGACCTGCTTGGTGGCTCGGGAGAGTCTTGTGGTTTTTTCCATTGATTATGAAGGTGCTGGAATTTGGAGCTTCCCTCTGCAGTATTTTATGGCACTTTATATACTTGGCATAACAAATCAGGTCAGTGCCTTTACTATCTGCTTGTGCAACATGTAACTCCTTGGAACTGCAGGGCAACATTTAAAATTTGCACAGAAATTGGAATTTAGCTGTGAGGATTTGAGACACTTATTTTGCTTGGATTATGCTCCTGTTTATCAGCATCGGAAGGTATTTGAGAGACCTAAAAATTGAATTCTAGGTTTTGCATTTTAAAAAAAAAAAATCTGTTAGAATGAGTTTCTCTTTGGGGAAGTTGGATATTGAATATAGATCTGATTCTCCTGTGTCTGCAGAAAGAGGATAAAGGATAAACTAAGCTTATTCTTAAAAGGCACATAATAAAAAATAAGAGTTTTTTTAAAAAGTCTGTTAGACTGCTTTGGTTCAACAACACTGAACTGGGAACTTCTGAAACTTTTTAGAACAGATTGTGTTTGCTATCTTTTTATTTCTGTGAAAACTGAAACTTAAAAAAAGAGGAAAAAGTAGCCACAAATAAAAACACTGAGTCAACCATTAACTATCATTTTTGATAAAAACTTTAGTGAGGAGCCTGTGGGAGTTGGCTTGAAGCAGGATATTATTATTACATTGCTTTATAGCAATACCAATTTTTAACCACAGAATCTGTTCTTTAGGCATTAAATACTGGGGAGAGCAAAGAAAACGAAGATTCTGAATTACATAAAGCTGATGAAAATACATTTATGGGATGATCTTTCTCTGCTGGTGAGAGAGTAAAAGCTAATTTACTTTTGCTGTCCAAACTGAGCTGGAGTAACAGGAACACCTATGGTGAATGTTATGACCTCTGTGTTGTGCTGCTGTGCTCCCTCCCAGAGCTGGTAGCATTTTGTGGATCAACAAAGCACTTTCCATTTACATAAAGGCTTTCCAGCTCCTCTCTCGAATATGTGATTCACTTTGGAGAGGTGCTGTTGTCTAGCACAGCAATGGCTGTTGCACTTAGTAATGTATTTTGAGATCTTTGAGACTGGAAGATGCTATCAAACTCTATGATGTCTGTTATTTTAATTTTATGTTCTGCTCTATACAGTCCTGAAGCCTAATATATCTTCTATTCTGCTAGAGGGAACTGGCTTCTTTTTAAGGTTTTACAGGCTGTTTCTGTTGTGCAGTGGAATTCAAATTAGAAATTACTTCGTTCTATTCAGAAGAGAAAATCTTGTGTTAGGATGGAAAGCTAGGCAAGGCTCAGTGGCAATAAAACCATGAGGGAACAGGGTCCATGGCAGTTAGACACCTGCTGTAGGGTCCTTTGCATACTGATTATAGCAGGGACTCTCATTCTGGGTCTTAAAGAATGCAGGTCCCTTCCAGATTATTTGGTGTTCCTTCTAAACAAGAAGGTTTCTCTCCACTTCTCCTTCTCTGCCATTCCTGGGGAACAAAGTGGTTCAAACCTTGGCTTTGCACTTTTATGAAAAATAAGGGCTGGTTCCTGCTGTGTGCTCAGAGCCCTGGAGTTGGATGCCAACCTTTAGGATGATGGATATGTGCCTGACACCTGCATTGATGGATATTGATCTTGGAAAACTGATGAGGGACGCGGGCTCGAGTGGTCGGTGTGTGTGGAACCAGCTGCAGCCTTATCTCACTTCAATTGATTATTGAGGGTTTGTCTGGCTGGCAAGGCACAACAAGCTCTTATTAGATTTGGTCCTTAATGGCAATGCAGTTACCTGAGGGCAGAGCTGCAGTGTTACAGCCTCTGGATGCTGACTGGCTCCTCCCTTCCCTCCTGAATGCTGCTCAAGGTGACTGTCAAATCCACAGCCTTTCCTAATGAAATGTAGAAACTGTAAATCTGTCTTTTTAAAATTTTTTTTTCCACTCTGTTCTTTTTATCTCTTAGTAATTGTTCCCCTTAGAGTTGGCTGCATGATATTAAAGATTTTTTTCTTGTTGTGCAATTAGTTTCAAAAAGGCACATTGACCCTGGGCATCAATCTTGTGCTGGGGAGGCCAGCAAAGACCTTGGCACTGCTGCTGGGGGCTCTTTTGGAATCCTTGGAGGTGAGGATGTGCCATGTGCCAGGTCTGCATCCCACCCCGTGTGAAAATTTGTGCCTGGCTGCTCACAGGTGATTTTAAACCTCTCATCTGCCCTGGGAAGTGAGGATGGAAGCAGCAGCATGAAAAAAATTAAGCTCCAATAAAATATTTAAGCACCTAAGGCCTGTTATGATCTTTAGCAAGGCTGTTTTGGTGAAGCCAAAGTTATAATATTTGACCAGAGTTGCACACAAGTCTGTTGATACCAAACCTGGGTTTTCCAGCCCAAAGCCAGTTCCTCACTGTTGCACATTGGATACGCAGCAGGGTGTGAGGTTTGCTGTTCATTCACTCCTTAAAAGTTGGAGTAGCTCTGTGGAATTTGTACAAACCTTTCTGGGCCTCTGACTTGTGTGGATTTAGTCTGGATGGACTGGACACAGGAACAGCTGAGTGAAATTAGCTGGATCAAATTTTCAAGGAGACTAAAAAAAAAAAACAGCAAGAGAGATGTGCTTGAGTATGGAAATCAGAGCTCTTCTACCATTTTTAATAGGTTTAGAAAGCCTGCAAGCTCTGAACTCTTGCTTTTGTTGAATATATCCTACCTGTTATAAAGCAATCTAGCCTTGTTTTAATACAGAGCTCTGTCCTGTAACTCCACAGGAGCAAAAACTGGGAAAAACCATTTTTGGCTTTCAGCAAGCCTGCACAGTGACTGAGTTGCTATGGGTCTTCTTTTGCAAAATTACAGCAGTGAAAGGTAGAAAAGTTCTTTTCAGGCCTCCTATGTTCCATTCAGAAAAGCAAATCTACTGTTGCTTTTTAAAGAGATTTTACACTGGTGTTCAGCACTGACCTAAAGTTTGGACTGCCAGCCATGGGAAAGAATATTTATTTAATAAGCCACCACCATCATGAAATCCCTTTGGTCTTAAGGAAAAAATGTGCAGAATAGAAATTAAATGCTGCAGAGGTAAACAGAAATTTAATAAGATTCTATAGGAATTCCTGTACAAACCTAAGGAGTTTAATAGAAAATCAGAGGTTGTTTTTAATCATCCTCTGGAACTCTACAGCACGTTTTTAATTAAATTACGTAGGATGGATAGGAAAAAACCTAAGGAAAGATGACTAATTTCCTATTAACCTTTATTCAACTTTTTCATAAAATGAATTAAGTTAATGAGTCAAATCTGTTTGTGTCGTCTTGGTGGAAGCTCATATTTACAAAGTTTAAACTGTCTCCAATATTTCCGGTCAGTCCTGTCCTTCCAGCCCTCACTTGGTTATTCCCTGTCCCAACATGGTCACTCAATTGGAAGATGAATCTGTGTGAAACATGAGACCACAGGGTACGAAGCCATGCTTAACCTTTGATGTATTGTGGAACCATGAGGGTTTTTAGCTTTTTTCATTTATTCTGATTCCTGGGGAAAAGGAGATTCCTGAATTCCAGGTTCATCCTGACTGGTTTGAAACGGGTATCTAAAAGAATGACCTTGGTTCTGGCCATCAGCAACTCAAGAATGGAGCCACATGGATGCTCTGGCTTTTTTGTTTTTGTTTTTCTTTTTTTACCTTTTGTGGCCCTGTTGGATTTGATTTGCTGTGCTGCTTTAATAACTGCAAAACGCAGTAATTAAGGAAAACGTGAGAAAGTCATCAACCTTTTGGACACTGATAATTTTTTGCTATGCTGGGTGATGATTGCACTCACATGGGCTGTTGGTCTATTAAATGAAATTTCATCCTATGCTTTGAAAAAATGCTTTGACGGTTCCTTTAGTATGAGAGAAACCAAGTCCACAGATACCCCCTTGAAAACAGCTTTATTAATTAATCCCACGTGGCTCATCAATGTTGCTGGTGTCTCCATTACTTACATGCAGAAATAAAGACAAATGGCTCTTGTTAATAGCCCGAGGAACGCATAAATCTTGCTTGTTTATGGAAGAAGGCAGCACAAGGAGACATTATGTTACAGGGCTTTTTCGATTTATGGCCTCCCTGCCTGTGCTGGCACAGATTTAGGTCAGGATTGTGGTGATGGGTGCAGTGTCCTGGTTTTGTTTGCATTGCCCAGAGATATTCCCTTGGGGTGGGAAATGCCTCTGCCATGGGGTGGAGGAGGCAGCTGTGTCATGGGAATCTCTGTGTTTGGAGCCTCCATCCCTGGGCTGCTTCCCCTTTGTCCTGGGTCTCAGCTTGATGCCCTGCACAAGATCAGACTGAAAAAGCAGTTTTGGGAGAAAGGCATCTCCTCCTCTGGCCTTCCCACTTCTCCTCTGCCTCCTGGCCTGTGCTTTCCTGCATCCTGCAGCTCATTTCAGCTCCCACAGGCTGTGTCTCCTGCCACTGTGGAAATGCCAGCTGGGAGGATCTTCGGGAGGTTTCCAGCCTCCTGCTGGGAGCAGGACAGTTGCCCACATGAGCAGTGGTTTTGCTGAATCAATCCCAGGGACTGGGATTCATCCCTTCCCTGGGGCCTGTTCCTGTGCTCTCTGAGGCAAAACCTTCCTGACCCCTAGATTAAGTCTTCCAAACTGTAACTCAAGCCATTACTGCAGTTTTTCTGACAGATCCCCGTTTGGGATCACTCTACCTGTTATTTACTGCACTCAAATCGAGCTGATTCTGCTCCCTCTGGTCCTTGCTGCCCTGTTACCACCTTCCCTCCTGCCTGCTGAGGCTCCCTCAGTCCAACAGAGTCAACAGTACATCATTTCCTGAAAATATCTTGGGTTTTCAGCTCTCACAGCTCACATCTCTCTCTGCCCTTCCTTTGCAGCCCTGCTCATCTCTTGTTGTCTGTCCTAGGAGAGCAGTGTTCCCCTCCTGGGGAGGAGCTGCCTGGGGTGCTCATGAAGGCTGTGCTCATCATCTTACCAGAAGGATGGATTTTTCTAAAAGGCTACACATGGGTACTTTTGAAAACCCGTGATTATCTAAGAAAATTTAGGTTTAATTTTTCTCCATGACTGAGCAGTGCTTTATGGAGTCAGACCTCTTGGATATCCATTGTGCACCAGGAAGGGACTGTGGCTGCCCAAATCATTGTTCATTCCCCAAACAATGCAGGAAGGAATTTCCTCTTTATTTTGAAGTAGAGGAACAAGCACTCTTTGTGGCTTGTTTTAACAGTTGATGTAATTAATTCTGCTCTTTTAGCTGGGGGTTTGCTATATTTGTCAGCCCTGGACTTGCATACTGCTGTAGTAACAGCTCTGGGGCAGACCTCCTGTTCCTCCCAGTCCCGAGTGTGAGGTACAGCTCTAATTATATTTACAGTTAATTCACAGTTCAGCGAGCGGAGCTTGGGGCCAGTTTCACAAGTGCTTTTCTCTGTTATCAAACTGCTAATAAATATGGGGAGCCGTTGTGAGGGAACACAGGCAGCAAAATCCTAACAAGAGTGAGAATTTGTGTGTTACAAACCCCATGGTCCAGCAGCTGATGAAAAGCAGAGCCCCACAGAAGGAGCACACAGGATATCGCAGAGCATCAATCACACCGATGGTGTTTAACATGATTTAATTGGTGTGTAGGCTTTGCTGCTCCCTTTTGTATGTTTGATGGTTACTGAGGTATTTGGACAGAGGAGAGCAGGACATACTCCTGTGTTTTAAGTTATTAGACTGTGATCAAGAGAGGTGTGTTCAGTTCTGCACAGTGGCCGGGCTTTGAATTTGGGCAGTGCCTATTCTCTGTGTGTCTCAGTTCTCAGGGCTTCTCTGCCCCCTGCTCTCTTTGCCTCTGAGTCTGTGTCAGTTCCAGCCCTGAGCTGGCCCTGCTGTCCCATGGGTGCCTCTGGTGAGGCAGGGGCTCTGGGAGGGGAATATCTCATAATTTCTCTCTTCTTTCCTGTAGTTGCATCTAGGCATGGCAGCTCCCCACTTGGAAGCTGTTTTTGTGCAACTGTTTTCAAAGCAAACTGTAGGAATAAGGAATAATGGGAGAAGAGGTAGTTGGGATGGTGGAAAACTTCTGTGCACATCTGTCTTCCCTACTGACTTAGGTTTTACTCCAGCCCTCCCATCTCTGAGGACTGAGATTTCTTCCTTCTTGTGTCTCCCCAAAGATCTTGGTACATTTTTCCATTAGGTTTTCTCTTTTCCAGGCTCAGCAGTTGGAGCTGATGGGATTTCAGACCAAGCAGTGCTAGTCTTGCCCATCAGTGGGAGCTTCCTCAGAGGGCTGCCTTTATTCCAAGTCCCTGCTGTTGAAACTGGGGTTAACTGTGACATTTCACAGCAAACACCACAGCTGAGTCAGGTCACCAAACTGGTGCATTTTGGTGTGGAAATATTTCCAGGCTAATTGAGGGTCCTGTGCACCAGTAAGGAGGAAGAAGGTTGTGGTACGGCCTGGCCTTTGGAAAAAATCCTGAATTATTGATTTGTCTGACTGGGATAGTTGATAT
The DNA here is from genome assembly GCA_024734035.1 of Alethe castanea. Lineage (NCBI taxonomy): Eukaryota > Metazoa > Chordata > Aves > Passeriformes > Muscicapidae > Alethe > Alethe castanea. Next base: position 1,536,710 of record JANRGV010000049.1, on the reverse strand, counting down.
ATAACATGGCACTGTTTTGCCTTGCTTTCCTCCCAAGGATAGGCTGGGTATTGATTGGAAGATCATCTGTGTTTTCAAATGTCTTAGCCAGGCTGTAGGTGTTGAAGAGTTTTTCAGCGAGTACAACCAAATGTCAAAGTTATTTTGTGCATTAAGCCCTCTCCCTCAACTAAAAATTCCCTCCTGCCTTGACACTGTGGTATGGATGTCGATGTTTATATTTAACTTTATTTTTAGACTACTGGGCCAGATCAAAGTGAGAAATTGCACATAGGCAGTAGGCAGAAGCTGCCCATTAAGAGCTATGGAAGTCATGCAGCTTTTCTGCAGCAGAGCCATGCAGGAGGATAAAGCCCTGTGGTAACTTATTTTTCCCCAAATCCACTCCTGGCTGCTTGGAGCGAGCAGTAATTTACGTCAAATTGTGCAAAATAGTGAAGAAGAGCCCCCTCTGTCCCTGCTTTTTGCCTTCTCAGTTGAGTTCCATTTTTTGCCCCTCCCAAGCTGTGTCCATTTCCCAGGGAGCTGAGGGTGCTGTGTCCATGTGCAGCAGCTCTGTGTGCCCTGTGGTGATGGGGCTGGGGTTACCCACTGGGCACAACTGAACTCCAGGCAGTTTTCCTGCATTTTGGGGTTATTTTTGTCCCTCACTAATATACCAGCTGGCTTTGCTTGATAAAATACCAAGATCTAGTGGCAGGGAGGCACAAAACACTGAATTCACCTTATACACAATCAGTGCTCTGTGTTTATATTTCCATGCTGGTTGCCAGCCATAGGTCCCCTACTAGTTTTTATCCAATTATTATCTCTTGCACTTGTTTCAGGTTTGGATTGGAAGCAGAGTTTCACTGCCTTTGCTCTGTATGTGCTGACAGCAGAAGGGTGGCTGCCCCAGGTGCTCTGCTGTCCCATTTCTGGAAACTTTGGAGGTGTCCACCTGTGAGTCAGGGCAGAGGAGAGAGGGCAGAGCTGAAGCTGGAGCAGCTGCTGCTGGAGTTCTCTGGCTGCAGACAGCTGGTGGGGCTGGCTGACATGTGTTATTTCCCCATGGACCAGCTCTGAGCAGCTGTCATAAGGAGTGACCTTTTTTCCTCTTTTTTTTTTTCTTTTTCTTTCTTTTTCTCCCTGCTTTAGGAGCAGATCATTGTAAGTCTCCAAAAGGATGGGACTGGTATCAAGTGTATCACTAATTATAATTAGCTGTTACAGCAGGAATTATATTGGGAAGGCAAGCCCTGAGCCACTGAGTCCTCACTATTATTTAAACTCTTTAGGTGCTTATGTTGCTCTTGAGAGTCAGACTTGAGCTCTTAAATCACCCTGAATCCTTTTGGACAAAGCAGTTATTGGAGCTGGGGGCTTTTTTACAAGACCTTGTGTACGTGAGGTTTCCCTGTGATGCACAGAGGTATTTGTAGAGTTGTAGCTGATACATTTTAGTGGGAGAGACATGGCAGTGATTAATAACTTGGGCAGCCCATGCTGGCCCTTCCATTCCAAAGGCAGCAGAGGATGGAAAATGCTCTGCAGAAAATCTCAGTTCCTCTGGGGATGCTGGGCTGGGGGTACCTGGTGAGGCTGGACAGAACAACCACACAAAAGGTGAAATAATGGTTAATTGAGGGGTTTATGGAACTGCAAATAACAGTGGTGCAGCTGCATGAAAGCCTTTGTAGAACCCGAGACTGTGAGTTCTTCCCTGACTTCACAGGTTTAAGCACAGGTTTAAGCTGAGTTCTTTGAGAAGCTCAAGTCCCTAATTCCCTCAAGTCCCACATTGTTGCAGGTGACACATGGGGCCAGTGAGCAGTGTGTGAGTGCTGGAGGCTCCTCAGCAGCCTCTGCCCCAGAGAAAACCCATGGCAGAGCAGAGTTCTGCATCAGAACATGGATAATATCAGGGATTGTGGCCTCTATCAGTGGGTAGCAATTAAGGGGTGTCAAGATCATTAATGCATAATTAATCTTAATCTTTCTACTGCTATATGTGCTTAACAAACTAAAACAGAAGCAGGGATCCATCCATCCTCATTTGGACACTTCAAATAGAGGCCAGCAATAAACTTGCTCAGTGCATACTTCTGGTTTTCCTTCTGAGCTCAAACAATTAAAAATTACCTTAAAAATGATTTCCATTAGGAATTAGACTGATGAGACCACCAAAGGAAATGCAGGGCTGTGTTTTGGGCTCTGGCCTGCAGTTGTTTTCCTGAGCTGCTGATTGAAATGCAAGGTAGATATTTGAAAGGAAATACAGAACTTTTAATTTCTTGCTCATGTTTGTGAGCATTCCTGAGTTAGCAAATCACCAGGAAACTGGCTAAAAAGAAGTGATTTCTTAGCAAATGAATTGTTAATTATTGAGCTCCTGTAAATTCCTGTAATTTTAAAATCGTGTTGGCAAGGGATCAAAAGAACATGTGGTGCCACAGTGTTAGAGTATTTTTATTTATATCTGATTCACAATTGTCTCCATGGCAATGTGAGAGATGAAGGCAGAGGAAAGAAATGAGTTATCACATTATTAAATGACCCAGTGGAAAAAAAATTAAGACATGTTAAGGATTAATTTTACATTATAGGGCTGCCTAGCAAGCCATTATCATTATAGTTAAGGATTTGTTAGCATTTCTATTATAAACGTGTTTTTGAAGTGTTTATTACTGTTTCAATTTGCATCAGGATGCAACTTTGCATACAGGTTCTCTGAAAAAGGAAATCCAATTTTAAAATGCACCAAGTAGAGCAGTATATTAATTTTAGAACATTTTGGTGCTCTGTGTAGAGAGAGAGATTTCTCCATTCTAATCACTAAATAGTGTTTTTTTTTCCCTTCAAAAAAGAAACCCCAGCCCCTCCATTGGAGAAAGAGCCTTTATTAGGTTTTTTTAGTGGGATTTGGGGCAAATCAGTGTATGGCTTTTGTAGAGGTGCACACAGCCCAGCTCTTTGCAAATTGAGCTTTTTCTGCTCTGCTTTTGTCAGAGGTATTGTCAGTAGATGTATGACTCAAATGGAACAAAGAACTGGTAAAAGTCTCTTGGAGGACAGAGGTTTTGTTTGTTTTGTGTGGGTTGGAGGATTTTTGCCCCTTGGCAGAGGGGGGAATGGTTTTCATTAGAGCACACAGTTTATGCAAAAATCCCCTGCTCTCGGTGGATTATTGCATAATGCACGATAGCATTTTCAAGCTTGGCTAACTGTAATTAGGAAGCTAAATGGAGGGAAAAAAAAGCAACAATTTTTGTTTTAAAGCCAAATCTTTTTTGTGTCTTTCACCAGCCAGGGTGCTGGTTCCCTGGCAGGGAAAGGCCAGAGGTGCCAGCACCTCTCAGCAATGGGAGAGCTCCCCATCCACTGGGATTTGGGGTATTTCAGGGGCTTGGGGAGCTTTAGGTGCCCCAGAGATGCAGTGCTGACACAGTGTGTCAGGTGTGTGTGGAGGTGGGAGCTGTCTGGAGGACAGGTAATGATGGAAGTGGTACTGGGGTTGAAAACAGAGGGGAGAGAGGAGGGAGGGCTTTATGGAACAGCCCATTTATCTTGAATTCCCAGAAAAATCTGTGAGGCTCTGCAGGGCTGGCTTCTGTCCATCTGTGTTCAATATTTTCATTATCAATCTGGGTAATGGAATTGAGAGTAGGTTTGTTAAACTGACAGGTGATGTAAAGTCAGGAGAGACTGCAGATGCTTGGGGAAGAAGAACCAGAGTGTTTTACTTAAAATAATCTGGCCAGATTGAGATGGTGATCTGGAACAAGGGATGGAAGGGCCAAGTGATAGCGTGGGGCAGGGATTGCAGCACAGCAGGCGAGGCAGCATTTCAGGGAAAGGACCTGGGGTTCCAGGGGGCTCCAGCAGCACAAACACCAGCAGGTCCTGGGTGACAAAAAGCCATCCTGCAGGGCTGTGTGCAGGGCAGCCACTGGGGAGGGCTCAGCAGGACAGTGTGAGAGCCTGAGATCCCTGCCACCCTGCCTGCCAGGGAGAGAGCAGCTCCCCACCAGAGTTCAGGGAGTCTGGGGGCTCAGGGTGAGAAAGCACTGGGAGCAGCAGATGCACTGGATAGTCTGGGAACTCTGCACCTTGTTTGGTAATTCCTCCAGAAGCTCTGCTGTCTGGCTGAGGTGTTTATGCAGAAGAAAGAATCAGTAATGCGCTTTTATTTTGCAGCTCACCCATTTTTTTAACATCACTCTTCTGAGCACTGGCCTGACTTGACTCTTCTTAGCTTTCACTCAGCTTTAATTTTAAAAGAAGTTATTAACAGGGTAACAGCACTGAGCAGGATGGAGCTAGCTGAATTCCCTCTATGAAATGCTACTTTACTTGATTAAGTCCAATGACATCCTTGCATTCAGCTAACTAGCTCTCTGCAGGTGATAGAATAACTAATCAGAGTAAAAACATCAGATGAAATGAAATATAGACTGTAAACACCATTCTAATTAGTAGCTTTATGGGACTCTGTCAGTGAATGATCATGGAAGAGATTTCTTGTTTTCCATCTTGAGAATATTTGGGTATTAGTCATGGCTGAATGCCTGTTTGTGTCTTCCTAGCTGGGATTTAGGGTGTTTAAATCCTGGTTCTCTGTGCAGGCCCTGCCTGTTAGGAAGTGCCAGAGCTGTCCTTGGCCTCACACTCACCTCTGCCTTTGTGTCAGCCCAATGAAGTTGAAGGAGGTGGCCTGGGTTTGGTGGCCCCCAGCTCCTGGGCACGGGTGCCCAGTGCAGCAGGTTCATTTTGGGTTTTATTTTGGGCACAGTTGTTTATTCCTCTCTCTTTGGAGCCAGCTCAGCCATGCTCCACTTTTGGAGCCAGCAGCCTTCGTCTTGGAAGTTCATCAAAGGTGATTTTCAGTAATTAACTTTCCAGCCTGGAAAAACAGAATTTCTTGACTGCAGAATTTCTGCCTGTTATGTAAGCAGAAACATTTTTACACAAAATCCCCAAGCACTTTACATCTCTATCTGTAAATATAGAAGGGGAGCAGGTGGCTGTGGCTGCACCCTGCATTTCTGAGCTAATGGCTCCTCAGCTGGGACAGGGCTGCACCCCTGAGAACCAGAGTGCTGTGGCAAACTTGGCAACCACCCTGAGGGGGTAGGGAAAGGATCCCAGATATTCCCTGGTTGGGTGGGGCAGTGGGAGAGGAGCTTTCCTGGAGCTGCTGGGGTTGGGATGTGCTGGGAGAGGAGCTGGGGTGGCTGAGTGCTGGAGAGGTGGTACAGCAGGGGGCTGGTGCTTTTTTAAAGCCTTTCAGGAAGATGGAGAGGAGGAATGATTTCCATGACAACAATTCAGTTAGGGAGAGGAGTGATGGCTCTTGGAGAGGGGATCTGAAGGGAAAGGTGTCACTGCCGTGAACCTGGAGGGGGCTTAGGGGAGAGCAAGAGACTGAGTACAATCAAAACATTAAAACACAAAAGCTTGATTATTGCTTGAGAAACAGCACTTTCAGAAGGAAATAGTGGTGTGAAGCAAGCCCTTGGTGAGGAGATGGAGGGCTGGCAGGGAAGGAGGAGGAGGAGGAGGGCAGGGTGCTGCCAGCTGGTACCTGGCTGTGGGAGGGGAGCAGCTCTGGCAGTGACCACACTTCCTCAGGAGCCTCTGGCCTTCACTCCAGCGCTGATTTTGTCATTTGTGCAAGTGAAACCACCCTCTCTGTTTCAGTGGGCATGGCTGGAGTCCATGTCTGAGTGTCCAGGCAGAACACACCTGTGGTCTCTGGTTTTTGGGGCTTTCTCTTCTTGCCCTGAAATCCTGTAGCTGCCTTGCAGGTCCCAGCAATCTGGCTGTCCCTGCAAGCTGCCACAAAGTCAGTTTCTAACTATTTTCTTTTCTTTTGTCACTGTTCATTAGCTGATTTTCTTCCTATGTCCTTGTAGCCAGCTCCCTTTAATGCTGACTAGAAATGACCTATCATCTCAAAATTGCCTGGACCTTCATTATGACTATTCTTCTTTTCAGACACTATGATTTTGGGGGATATGTAGACTGGGAGCCCTGGTTCTGGCACTGAGACTGTCAATTTTGAAAAGTCTGCATGGTCTTAAGAAGCCCATCCTGAGACAATGCTGATTAACCAAAAAAACCCCCCAAACAACCCAGAAGCAAAATGTGAACAATATCTAAACTAAACTTTGCAAAAACGGCATTCACTGAGCTATTTGAATTCTGTGCAGCCACAGCAGGCTTGGAAGACACTTGGAAACATTTTCCAGCCATAAACCAAACAGGTTGTCAACTTGAGAGGTACTTGGTTATTGCTGATAAAAGACGTGGCCAGTAAAAGGTAGGAAGATACACTGGGAATAAATAACAGAGTCTATAAAGAGTGGGGATTTGTTGTATGTCTTTGTAATGCAGTGTTTCTGCAGACAAGTGCACTGAAATTTCAACTTATCAGATTAAAACAAAAAAAAAGGTAAATAAATTCTGCTTGGGATGGGAGAGATAGTGCTGTGCAGGGTAATCACTCTCCTCCAGCACACCGTGGGTGTGTGTGAGCCTGAAGCAGAGCCTGAGCTGCCAAGGGCTGAGCTGGCTCTGGCCAGGTCCCTGAGTGCAGCCTGGGGACCCCCCTGTTGGAGTCAGTGAGTCAGGGGTCTCTCTGAATTCTTCAGAGAGAAATCAGAGTGCAGGGATTGAATCAGTTTTAGGGTGAGTTCTGATGTTTTTAGTAAGTAAAACGTCTCAAATGCCACAGTAGCAGTGAGTGTTCTAATGAAGGTTGAAACACACTGATATCTTCAGCAGAGGCTCCAGGCCCACAGTTGTAGACAGGACTTAGACATAATAGAGCTGTAGTAAGAATATTGCTGACATTTCTTAGATAG
>JANRGV010000049.1:1503810-1529765 GCA_024734035.1 Alethe castanea | reverse complement strand
CTTTCTTCTCCTGCCTTTGCTTTACTTAAGTCAACAGATTGTGTAAGCCACATGCGAGATTTACCTGCAGGGCAAGTGGGAGAGCAGCAGTGCCATTTGGATGGATTCCCAAGAGACATCTAACCACTGAGTGCTCAGACTCACATTTCCAAGCCCGAGTCCTACAACAATCCTGAGTCTGCTCGTCGCCTCTTCCATCCGTGGCTTTGGCTGCCGAGGACGAGTCCCAGGGAATTTGCCGGCTGCAGCCACTGGCTGGCAGCTCCCCTGCGGGCTGGGCTCTGTGCTGAGCAAGCTTGGAAATTCTCCCCCTTAGTGGTTTCTGTTTAATGTTATGATTAATGTCATTATTCCTTACAGAAACAAAAGATCCCCCCCAAAGCGGAGCGGAGTCTCCCACAGCTCGCGCGCTGTTCCCACGGTGCTGAGGGGACGTGGGGCTCACGTTGGAGCCCTGCACTCTGCACGGGGTGAAACCCACAGCTCTGCAGCTGAAATAGCTTGGCCTTGGTGCCTCTTCCAGGCCTGCAATGAGTCTGGGTTTCCTTGTGCTTGTCACAGGTCTTTGTGCAATGAGACCTCGGGAGTCAGTGGTTGTTGGTGTCCCCTGTGCTGGCTTGGCTGCAGGGGCTGACCGAGGGCAATGGCTTTCCTGGAGGAGCAAATCCTGCTCTTTCTGTGTTGTTTTCATTATTTCCACCTTTATTCCTCTTTACTAAGGGTGGTCTCTTGGCTTCAATACCTCAGAATAGCATATACAGGTCAGGCTGTTCATCACTGAAGGTACCTTGTCCTGCTAGGTGCTCTCTTTAGGACCCTGAAAAAACAACATGATTGATGGGCACTTGCTTCACACAATTCAGGGAAAAATTATCTTAAATTGCAATTATTTCCCACGTAATAAGCAGGAATCTAATTTTTGTTGTTACACTTACATTACTGTAATGGGACTTTGCTTGAACGGGAAGATGTGCTTTCAAATTCACCGTTTCCCTCTCCAACTGCACAGACACGCTCAAGGTGTGTAACATTTAATGATACTGATCACTGGTGTGTAATGTAATCAGGCTTTATGTTTCTCTAGTGTGACTTATTGATGCCAGTATATACACACTGCACCTTCCCCAGCTTTTTCTGGGAATGCAGGTGCTGGCTGTCCTGTCAACTGATGAGCCAGAGATGGGCTCAAAAACAAGGAGAGGGGGCAGAGGTCTCTCATGGGGGTTCTGTGAGAGGTGCAGGACGAGCTGCAGGGTTACAAACACGTTCTATCCTGCTGATAGCTTTTCATCCTCATTGTTCTCATGGGTTTTCTTGATAAATACACTTCTCAACCTCCACTGAGTTGCCATCCAGGCCTGAATTGTAAGGAACAATAAACATAATGGACAGACTCAATTTAATAGATTTCGCTACGAGCTTTTTATTAGTGCAGCTTTTTTTGAAAAAAAAGAAGGAAAAAGAGATGACTGCATTTATTTACTTGAAGTGGAGAAAGCAGCTCTTTGAAATCCAAGGGAAGGATGCCTGAGTGGGCTCAGTTCAGCTGGTGGCTGTGGAATGAAGGAAGGATCCATCCTGCGGAGCGCTGGCTGGTCTGGAATGGGTTAACAGCGCGTGCAGATGTTCAGGAATTCCTCTTTTGACTTGACCGTGGGGTTTTGCTGCTCTTCAGAGCACAAGTGCACTCCAGTCTCAGCAGGTTTATGGGTTTGGAGATGCCTTTCATCCTCTCCTGTTCTTGCTGTGTGCTCGGGGAGGGATCACGCCGTGTCTTGCAGCCATGTGTCTTCCTTGGTTGTGTTTCTAGAGATTTGCAGAGCCACGTAAAGCATCCATTAAATTAAATAAAATGGCCTTTAGAAAGCTACGTTTCAAGTGGAAGAAATGCTTTATGTAACGTAGGGGTATGTGAGGGGACCTAAATACAAGCTTAAATTGGCTGTTACGAAAATAGGTATAATTGGGTTTTTGCACAGTGATTTTACAGCTTCTGAGTTTAATGTCCTGATGAAATCCTGCATCCAGTCCACGTGCAGCTGAGGAGATGGGGGTTGAGGAGCCTGAGTAATGGGACTTGTTCTAGGAACAGCCTTGCCCTCGATTGCAAAACTGGACATACCTGTCATTTGCTGAGGCTCTGCTGTGTCTGAGAGGTGTCTGGAGTGGTGATTCCCTCTCACCTGTGCTTGCCCTTCGGTCTCTGCCCTCAGCTGCCCTGTGTCGGGACAAGGGGCATCTCTGACTGCCTGTAACTGCTTGCAGGTGAAAAATGCAGCTGTACCCTCCTAACTGGGCACGTGCCAAGAGCTGCAGCTTTGTTTTCCAGCCAGATCAATGCAGTTCGTTTAAGTCGTTGGGTAATTTAGTAGCTGGAGGCACTTCTGTGGGCTTGGCGTGAGAGCCACGGCTTCGCTTGCCCCCTCGGGAAGGCTGGGGAGGGTTTCCCTCTGAACCCAGGCTTCCCCAGCTGCATCCAGGCACAGGTGATGCTCTGGGGTCGTTGTCCAGCCATTCTGGGATCAGGAGCCTGAGGAAGTGGAGGATATCACATTTTGACCTTGCATCCTCATATTAATCCTGATGGTTTTTCCTGTGTTAGTATTTAAAGCCTTTCCGTTCTTCTGTCTGGGGAGACAGAGTATTGGCTCTCCTGGGTAAAGACTGACACATCCTCTTTTGGAAAGTTTGTCCCAAAGCAGGTTTCCTTCATAGAAATCAAGGTGCCTTCGAATCCTGTTGGCAGGAATTGGAAGAATTATTTTTTTCTTTAATTTGGTCTATCTTCAGCCAGTTAGGCCTGAGAGCCAGTTTCCTTTCTAGCTTAGGTCTTGAAAGGGTGAAAAAAATCTGTTGCTTTCCTTGGAGTCTCTCAGCCAAGGCATGGGAAGAAAGCATGGTACTGCAAGACAGGGTGGAAAAAGCTGAGATGGTATTTGCTGCTTCTTTGAAACTAGCCCTTTTTAGTTGTCTAAACAGCATTTCAAAGAAAATCTCTGCTCTTCTCTATCTTCTTCCAGCATTATAATTCTATATAATCACTTTTCTTTCTCTAAAAGAATAGAGCATGATTTTTTTTTCCAGAAGGGATAAATTCCAGATGTTGCTGGGATACACTTTTTGCCTCTGTTTAACGTTCAGTGGCTTTCAGTAAATATGCTGCAAGAGGTGGGGCTGGTGTTCTTATTCCAGGACAAATCATCTACAACAAATCCCATCTGCCATTGGGGTGAGAATATCTTTTGGGTGTGACCTGGTGGGGTTAGAGCTGAATCTGCCCGAGAGTGAGGCTGGCCCAGCTGCTCCTTTGGGGTCTTTACCTTGGTCACTTCACGCTGCTCTTCCCACCCCACTGCTGAGCTCCCGCTCTGTGAGCACAGAGGTCGGATCCCTGGCATGGGAATGGGCACTAAACTGGCACAGGGCATTTTTGGGAGCAGCTCTGCTCTGCAGACAGCCCTGGCTGGGGGAAGGCTGTCATGTCCTCCGTGCTGTGCCACGTGGGATGCTTGGTTTGGCAGGACTCTCCTGGCCAGCCAGGCTTTCTGGTGCTCGCCAGAAAAGAACATCCTGCCCCCTGTGTGGGGCTGGGTCCAGAAGCTGAGCTCTGCAGATGCACAGCCCTTTTCCCTCCTTTCTTGCCCTTTCAGTGCATGCCCTGCTTGTCCCTGTCTGCAGCCTTGCAGGCTGAAGCAGCAGTGATTTTCCAGCATGTGTTGCACAGAGGCGTTGTGGGACCAACACGGCAGCTCCGTTCCCCGTTTCATGTTTTCACCTGTTTAGGCAAAGCACATCTCTGCTTTGTTGGCAGCCTGTTGGGTTGCACAAACAGTGTAAAACAAAACCACGAGCAGGTGTTGGTCCAGCCAGGGTAATTACTGGTTCCATGCTGGTAGGCAGAGAGCCTGAGCCACCCTTCCCATGGAGCTGTCTGGCACTGCTGTGGCTGCACAAGGGCTCTGGGCACGGCTCAGCCACTCCCTGCATCTCTTCCCTGCTGCTGGTTGCATAAAAAAGTTTATGCATATAAGGAGGGAGGGAGGAGAGCTGTGGGTGGCTCTGGTCAGATTTAAAGCACCAACTTTTTGTGCCAATTCTCATTTGCATTTTAAAAGTTGGCAAATGCATGGCTGAACCTAAAGGGCAGATGTGAGGATGGGTGAGGCAGGCGTGCTAAGGGAGAGGGGAGAAGCAACATCCCAAAATCTTGCCTGACTTCAGAGGGTTCAGGCTGGCTTGTCCCACACATCCCAGACCATGGCCAAACATGTTGGGTGAGACATGATGGGGAACACATGCCCACACGTGCACAGGCTGTCACACTGCACCACCTGGGCTGTGGAGCAGAGGGGAGAGATATTGCTTTCTACCCTTTTGGAAATTTAGCAAGAAAAACTGATCCTGATCCAGCCAGCTGCCTGCACAGAGTCTTTTTCTGAACCTTTAAATTTCCTTTGGACTCCCACCCTTCTGGGTCTCCCAAGCCATTTTGGCATCCACTTTTTCTCAGACTCTACATTTGACTTTGGGGACTCCCACCCTTTTTGGCCTCCAGTCTTCTTTTGGCCTTTCACTCCTTTCCAGCCTCCCACCCCTTTTCAGGCTTTGTGCAGTGAGCTGGCTGAGCAGGAGGAGGAGGAGGAGGTCCAAGCTTGTTGCCACACGTTGGAGTCTGGCTCGGCAGAATTCCTTTCTCTCCTTCGCTGTCCTGCTCGGTGTCGGTGCCCATTCCAGGGGGTTGGTGATGGTGCACATGGGCCTGGAGGCTCTCAGCTGCTCATGTGCATTCAGGTGACACCTCTTGTTTGCAGGCTCACTTCTGAACACCTGCATATGAAGCATCTGAATCAGCCTGACTTCACATCAGTGAGCCCAGCCTGCGACCCCTCGTTATTAAGCTGCTGCAGTAATTTACAGCGACTCTCTGATTCTTCATCTTTTTCTGGGATTAAAAAGCTTTTCCCTGTCCTCCCAGGTGCATGGAAAGTAACTTTTTAAAGCTTTATTTGAGAGCAGTGTTGTGCTGATGCAGTCCCTTGAGCCTGCTCTGTTGCTGCAGAGGCAGGAGCAGTGGGAGCAGCGGGCGCTGTGTCCGTGGCCCCAGCGTGCTGTGTCTGGCAGCTGCTGCCTCCCTTGCTCTCGGGTTAAAGGCCACTTTTATAGGCCAGTAGGACTCCTTCTGATCAGACTGTACTAATTAGTACCAATTAACCATTATCAGTGACAGACAGTTCTTACAGGCTTCATAAAAGAGTCCTGTGTACACGTGTTCCTCTGGCGAGCCTCCTGCAGGATGCAGAGCTCCCACCCAGCCCAGAATGTCTCAGCTTGCCAGGCACTGGGGAGGATCCATGTCCTGTAATCCCTTCAGTGTTGCAGGCAGTCACACACTGACGGGTGAGAGAGAAGGCATGAGTTGTCTTCTGTTGAAAACTTTTTGCTGCTTTGTTCTCCTCACTTGAAAATAAACCTGCTGGGGTGTTGTGCAAGATTTTGCTGTGGGTCTTCCTCTTCAGCACTCCACAGCCACTGCCCCTGCTGTGAGCATGGGGTGTCAGGAGACCCTGAGCTTGCACGTGGGGCTCAGCTCTGTGTGTTTGCAGAGGAGACAGAATGGGATAAGCAGCCCATCAGTGCCTTGAAGTGCAGAGTGCTGCCCTAGGCCATGGACAGGCAGTCTGGCACTGTTGGATGTGGCAGGGGGGTCTCTGGGGTGGGCTGAGCGTTCCCAGAAACTTCACAAACCTCTGTGAAGCTTTGGCATTGCCATCAGGTGAGATCAGGAGAGCAGTCCTGGGGGAGCAGGGGCGAGAGGAACGGGACCTGGTGTGGCAATGCTTGGTGTGGGAAGAGCACGTGGGGTCATCAGGCAGGAGTGGTGGCACCTCTGGTACTGGTGGCCCTGTGGAGATGGTGGGAGCAGGTGTCTGCTGGCCACGGGGAGCTCTGCCAGGACGAGTCCCCAGGAGGGGAGCTGGGGTGTGTGTGCAGCCGCTGGAGGTGGCTCCCATCACTGACAGATCCTTTCTGTTTTTCTTTCAAATGTCTCCAGGCACTGAATGTTTAGGTCGCACCTTTCCAGGTAAACTGGGTAAGTGAAGTATTTCAAGAGTTGCCAAGATCTAATTACGAAGGCTGATTGCATGATTGCAGCTGCTGTGCCGTAAACAGCCCGGGCACTGCTCCACGGAATGGGTGGGACATTGCCTGGCCCCCAGAGCAGCAGGTACCTGCTCTTCTGCTGCACAGGGGGATGCAGTGGTGTCTTCAGAGGCTGGCTGTGCAAACCTGCTGGTTTTTGTCTGGCCATATCTGGCTGCACTTTGGTAATCCTGGATGGGATTTTTTTTTTCTTCTGCTGTTCAATGTAGCAACATGTTCAAAAGCTGTCATTTTAAGCACCAGTATTCTCTCGTTTGCTGCTACTCTGGAAATGAGCAGTGTTACATTGAGGAAAGAGACTTTCACTCTATTTTATGAAAGTAAAGTAGTTGACATCCTGAACCTTTTTAAGCCATGGGATGTGGGACTTCTGCTGAGTGTGGCCAGAGATGCCCATGTTCACCACAGACAAAACCAGGCATTGGAAGCCCTGTTAAACCAGGCTCCTGCAGTTGTGCCGAGCCTGTTTGCAAAAGAGCCTTTAAAAAGACACAGTTATAATGTTTATGAGTCTGTCTCTCAGTTTAGAATTCAGTTCATGACAGTACCTCAAAACTGAGGTGTCTTTGCTTAAATGTGATGTCCCAAGCCTGCTGGGGAAGAACTAGCTAAAACAATGTTAACAAGTGGTGAATAAATGATTTTAATAAATGACAAATCAATTGCTATAGAGCCTGGAAAGTCAATAGAGCTTGTGACCTTGGCTTATAACCACACTCAGATCCTTAACATGCTTATAATGCCTACAAATCATTCATTAGGCTTTTATCAAGCATCAATTAGTAAAAGTCATAATCTAAAATAAGAGGAAAAAAAAGAATTATTTCAGTCCCTTTATTCTGAGCCTGGTGGCACAATTTGGTTGCACAGCAGGATAGTCCTTGCTTATGCAAAAAAGCTGCAAGACACCACCGGTCCCCCGGCAGCATTATCGTGGTGCAGACATCAGGCAGGGGAGCCGTGGGAGCCTGAGGCTGGGATCAGCCCTGGAGCTGGGACACTCACACCAGCCCGTAGGGAAACTGTCCTGCAGCAGTCAATGGTTGATTTGCATTTATTTTATATTAATGCCTGAAGATCTCAGCAGATCAGGCGGGCAGAGGGTGTCCCAGTGCTCTGAGCGGTTCTCAGGGCGTTTTCACTCCAGCAAAAGGTGCTTGGCTCTTGCTCCACGGCTGTAAAACTCACACCCGTTTTCTTGTGCTGTGATTTGGGAAAGTGTGTGAGCGGGGATGTGCTGGAGCTGTGTTGCTCTTCCTGCTTTCCCTGGTCTTCCCATTCTGTGTGTGTGTGTGTGTTTGTGCCTCGGGGAGGGAGGCAGAGATGCAAGTGAAAACATGTGGTTTTCTTAGAATATAAATAACAGAAAATTAAGTATAATTTTTGTTTGTTGTAGAGTCATTCCCTGCAGTCTCCAGTTGTTTGCTCCTTTGCTGCACTCCTGTACTCTTTGGGCTTTTTTCATCTTGCCAGATGGATACTCTTTGGAGTGTGCTGCAGGACACTTTAGTGATCTTGCTGCGGGGTTAATTGTGCGCCCAGCGAAGAGCTGTGCTTGCAGACATCAGTGCATGCCCGGGCTTCTGAAAGCCCGGCCTGCCAGACGGGGCTGCCTCTATCAGACAGCTTTTGCCTCGCCTTTGTTGTCTGGGTCCTTGTCTGCAGCTCCAGCCGGGGCCGGCATTCCCAGACACCGCCACCTCCGCGCCCGCGTCCTGCCGGAGCGTGCTGGTGCTGCCTGCAGAGCCAGAACCCGGGGACAGCTGCCTGTGCCCATCGCTGTGCCCATCGCTGTGCCCATCCCTGTGCCCATCCCTGTGCCCATCCCTGTGCCACCTGGGATAAAGCCCTGGTGGGTCAGAGCTCCAAACCTGGGCAGGGAGCAGCTCTACCTCCTGCAAGGGAGGTTTGGCTTTCACTGGGCTTTTTTTTTCGTGGGTTTTTAAGGTATTCCACAATCTCCCTGGTAACTCCTGGGTGTCTGTAGTGTGGATGTCGGACTCTTGGATTCCTGGAAATGATTTGAGAATCCCTCTCGTGCCTGCTGAGAGGGAATAGTTTGGCTGAGCTGCAGCCTCTGCCCACATCTCTGCACTGGGGCATGGTCAGGCACCACTGCGTGCCCTCCATGGGGAGAAAAAGAAGAGGTGCTGCAGTTTCTTTTGGATTTTCTGTCAGCTCTCCTGCTTCTCACAGAGAGTGGCTTGGAAATGAGTACAGAGGGGGAAGGAGAGAATGCCCTCAACAAATGGCTGCTCATCTTATTTAGGAGGAGATGCATTCCTTGAACTCTGTAAAATCAAAGGGCAGGGTGGAGGGTTTGAACCAAGCAAAATTCACATAGCTAAACATGTAAGTACATGAAAATGTGTGATTTCTTAAAAGTTTGGGTGAATTCTGACAGAAGCTGGGTCATACTCTGCGTTCACTGCAATGCCCCCCTGTGAAAATGCCAATGTGCATCATTCTTTATTTTATGTTATTGCTGTGGGTTTGGACATTTTGTTATATTAGTCTTAAATGCATTTGTTTCCATAGCTGCGCACTGCTGATAAAATCCCAGTGTGGGATCTCTCAGTCTCCCTGTGCATGTGCACCAAAAATAAATCCCAGGCAGTTGTCAGGAGATGAGCTGCTGCCACGGCAGGTGCCAGGCTGTG
Organism: Alethe castanea; assembly: GCA_024734035.1. Taxonomy (NCBI): domain Eukaryota; kingdom Metazoa; phylum Chordata; class Aves; order Passeriformes; family Muscicapidae; genus Alethe; species Alethe castanea. The sequence goes on along the minus strand of JANRGV010000049.1, from coordinate 1,520,943 downwards.
AGGAAGTTCTGGCTGGACCCTGCTGAGGCTGCAGGTGTGGCATCTTGCCCTGGTGTCACCATCCAGTGTCCTGCCACAGCTCCTGGCTCTGTTGGTGCCTCAGCAGTCCCAGGGACCTGGAGCACCTGGGGAAGGAGTTGCCACAGGACTGGTGATGTTTTGGGGATGGGGTAGGAGGCAACAGAGGCAGGGGGAGAAGAAAGTCCTTGTCCTTCACCTTTTTGTTGCGTAAGGTATGGATGTGGTGAGGTGTGCTGGTGAAGGATTGGCATCTGGTGGCTACCAGAACACTAAAACTCCTCTCTTGCTCTGAATTCACCGTATTCACCATCAGCTGTTGATAAATCACTTCTCATCAGGAGGAGGTGGGGATTTAGTGGCCATTAAGTGATCTCAGTTGCTGGGTCTGGTTTTGCTTGGTCTCAGGCTGTAACTGCAGAGCTCCAGCCTGGAGCTGGCAGAAGGTTCCCTGCAGCTGCCTGAGGTGGCTGCTGGCTGTGCCAAGGGTTGCAGGTCCTGTGTGGAGCACATCTTCCAGGTATTAACCTTTCCTGCAGAACAGTGAAACTGAAGGGTTTTGTTTTGCCCAGTGTTCTGGTCTGTGGGTTCCCAGGTTCGTGTGCAGCCCCATTCTGTGCTGGGTGTGCTCAGTGCTGCTCCTGCTGCCTATGCTGGCATGGTCAGGGCATGGCCCAGGTGTGGGATCGCCCCAAAACCTTATCCTGAGGGCACATGGGGGTGGTTGGCCAGGATTGCTTCCCCTCACTGCTCTGCCAGGGGTGTCCTTAACCCCCCCAGATGCTCTCTCTCCTTTAATGCATCTTTTAAAGTCCTGGGTAATAGTGTTTTCTTTCTGGCAGAGACGGACGAGGGCTTTTAATAGGCCTTTTATTTTCTCTTCATGCAGTTCCCTGGCAGTAACCTGCCATTAGCTGCAGCATTTATTTAGAGTATTTGTATTTTTATATGCAAGGACTTCAACACTGGGAAGCCAAGGGGTTTGATCAGAGTCACACAAGAAATATGTGTTAAATCTGGACTTTGGCTTTTCCTGAATGTTGAGCTGACCTCTAGGCTTGGCAGGGGGGGAATATCTTGGTTTGTCCCCTTTTAAATGAGCCAGACAGGGAAAGCAAAAAAATAAAGGCTCTGTGGAAGGAAGCATGTATTTCTTTTTTGCTCTTTCTTGTTGGCAGTCTGCATGAGGCTGGAATTGCAGGATTACTGTGTTCAGGGATGCTCTGTGCAAAAACACACAGAGGCAAAGGGAAACCCGGGGCTGGAAATGTGATGGGCAGGGGTGAAGGAAGGGTGTTGGAGTCAGTGAGTCAGGGGTCTCTCTGAATTCTTCAGAGAGAAATCAGAGTGCAAGGATTGAGTTAAAGCCTTTGGATGGATTGAAGTATATTAAGCCGCTCACACATAAAGTAGATGTTTAAGTTAGTAAGTCAGTAAGTTTTAGGGTGAGTTCTAATGCTTTTAGTAAGTGAAAGGTTTCAAATGCCACAGTAGTAGAGTGAGTTCTAGTGAAGGTTGAAACACACTGATATCTTCAATAGAGGCTCCAGGCCCACAGTTGTAGACTGGACTTAGTCACAATAGAGCTGTAGTAAGAATATTGCTTACATTTTTCAGATAGAACAAGATAGATTGTATGCATAGTTCTATACATAACCTGGTGTGCTAAGAAACTGGAATTCTAATAGGTTAAGGAGTGGTGATCTGAGTTTGCATCTTAGCTTGTTGGAAAAATCCTGTATAACAGTATGTATTGGAAGAGTTGTTGCTTTTAGCCATTCAGCTTTTAGGTATTGTTGCTTTTAGCCATTCTGGCTTCTCGCCCTTTGCTTATTGCTGCTGCTTTTGCCATTGCTTGCCATTGCTTTTGCTATTGCCTGTTGAGACTGATGTGCTCTGTAATAAGATGTGCTTTGTAATAAATAACCTTTTTAACTATTAGCTGCTTTGTTTATTTAAGATCAGCCGACAAGCAGGAGCCAAGAGCTCGGAGTTTGGTGCCATAGATCACCTGGGGGTCAGAAGGCACTGATGGGGGAGCTGAGTCCCCTGGCTTTTGGGATCCCAGATCTCAGCTCTGTTATATTTAGCACTGCCTCCCCCAGGCAGCTCCTGGATCTGGCTGACGGTCACTCATTGTTTGGGCTGCCAGGATCCATGGGTGTGGAGGCTGCCACTGAATTATGGATTATGAATCCTTCACTGCAGATTTGGAGCGTGGTGCCAAGGAAATAGGTGCAGTCCCCGCTGCCTTGGTCATCTCTGCTGCCTTGCCTGGTTGCCTGGGGTCCCACCTCAGCATTCCTGGCTTGCAGCAGAGCCAAGGGGCTCCCTTGGAGATGAAATGCAGGGCTGTGATTTGAGCTCGTGCTGCTGTGCAGTGCAAGCAAGAGCTGAGCTTGAGGCACCCCAAATCATTCAGCTGGGCTGGTGGATGAAATTCTAGGCTTTTGTCTTATCCCAGCCCTGGTGCTCCCATCCCCAATGTTGTACAGGGAACCCCAATTCTTGAAATTTTTCAATTGCTGACTTATGTAACTGTCGGGTTATGGGGGTTTTTGATGTGTGTTTGGTTTTTTAAATGTCACCTTACGTGAAATAATGATGCTGCCTTAACTGAGGAGCAAACATTGCCCTGTGATAGAGTGAAAGCCCTGGATTGATGTTGGTTTTTCAGTGCAGTGTCTGCACACGGTGTCTGCCTTTTGTTTGCACTTTGGCATGATCCAGCAGTATCTGACATGAATGCCAGAAGGAGAAGTCAGTGCACAGCTCCCCTTTTTTATTTTTATCTGATATTTACACACAAGGAGGATTTCACAGACTCCTCTGTCTCAGCCTTGCAGAAAATACTCTGCTCTGTAGTGGTTGTGTGTGCAGAGCTGCAGAAGAGCCATGAAGCCACACATCCATTTGGAGGGGCTGGTAAGCAGAAAAGGAAATCTGCAGGCTCCTGCATGTGGAATATCATATCTTCCCTGTTTGTAGTGCAAACCTTTAGGGGTAGAACAGAAAGGGAGGAGAGGAGAACCAACTGCCTCATGTTCAAAATGCTCTTCAGGGTTGGTGGGAAAACAAGATTGTTGCACAAGGCATTGGGAATGACTGGTGGAGCACTTGGGCCTGACAATGTATCCCACTTTTTTTTTTTTTAACAGATGATGTAGCTTCTGCTTTCTGACCTCTTTGGGTATTAGGAGCCATCCATCTCACTGGTTCCTACTCTGTTGCTGTTCTGAGTTTAGTCCCAGGTCAAAAAGTCCCAATAATCCTGGCAAGAGTGGGAGACAGACGGGCAGAATGCACTCTCACATTCCCAAAGCTTAGCCCTGTTTTTCCAAGTGGTGCTGTTAAAAAGTGGGTATGCTTTAAAAACACGCACAGTACTGAAGCCCTAGTTTAATTGCTGGTTACAGATGCTGCTTTTGATCCAAGCTAAACTTCTGAGCCAAGCTGAAGTTCTTACAGACAAGAGTTCGTGAAATTCTAAAGAGGAGGAAATCAGCATTAAAATAGCATTTGTAGAGAATCTTAAGCAAAATGTGCACTTTTCAGTGAAGGCCTTTGCATCATAAATTAGCAACATCTGTCCTCCTATTCTATATGTCATTTCCTCTCCAAATCCCCTCCAGAATCTGCCATTTTTCAGAAGTATTCTTGGATACATTGAACTGAGGTTGAAGATGCTTCATAAAATATGCATAAGCACTTGTCATTTGGATAATGCTTCTTAGTACTTGCCACTTTCTGTATTTTAACAAATCAACCCTCCAAACATGGCTGATGTCCATGACTATGGGCCAGTATCAGGATGAACCTATCTTGGGCTCAGGAAATACTGTTGGGAATGGGGGTTCAGCTGTGAGAAGTGGCTGCTCTTTTTGTTCAATAAATAGTGGTGACTGGGGAGATCTGGAAAAATTCAGAGTATGGCTTACAGATAAGCTCTGAGATAGCTGGATTTTCCAGGGATGACATAAAGGAGGATAACCTGTTTTCTTCCCCTCTGCTGAGGCACTGGTGCTGTCCCAAAGGGCAGGTGAACTCCCTTGGTTGTTTCAGGTGCAGATTGTGCTTGAGTGTTGGTAGAGAAACAGGGAGGGAACACAAAGGATCATCTTGTGCATGCCCCTGTCCCAAGGAGAGCTCAGCTCTACCTGAGAAATTCCTTACAGCCAGCCTGTCCTTGTGGCCTCCCCGTGATGAAGACCTTGTGGTGTTCCCAGGCAATCTATTCCAGTGTTTCACTGTTCAGCAGATAATATTGAAGAATAAAGTCCAATCTTGGAAAGCTTCTAAGTGTGAATGAAAACATGTAAAAATCAATACTGTGCTTTACAAGGAGAAAATAGGTGTGCGATGACACAGGAAAGAGATAGCAGGCAGATTTAATGCCTGATCCAGGAGACCTTACCCAAGCAGAAATTTCATTTTGTTCCTAAATTCTTTTACTTCTGCTTTATGGATTTCATGGCCACTTGCATCTGGTAGTGGTGCATGCTGAGGTTTGGGCAGTGCTGAGGCCAGCTCTGGGATGGACTGAGTGACCTTTGTGCTGCTTGTTATGAAACCACCAGGCTGAGTATCTGTGTGGGATGGAGCTGGCAACATCCTGGGGCTGAGCAGGACAGAGACTGCAATCCTCAGTCCCTGCAGAGATGGGATTTGTGTTCACTGCATCCTGTGTTCCCTGTACCCTCAGGTGTGCCCAGGCTTTGCCTGCATCTGTCCTGCAGGTGGAAGTGGCTCGGAGGTTTTTCTGCTTCCCTGGTCCTTTGGCCATGCAGCACCAAGCAGATGTGATCAGGAATTACCTGGCAGGAGGGAGAAGCCAGCTCTGAGCTTCACTGAAGAAAAACAGGCTTTGCTTTTTGGAAAACATGCTGTAACTACTGTAAATCACAGAAAAGCAGGCAGAAAACATGAAGTGTGTAATGAATGCGACACCAGCCACTGAAGGGTCAGCGGCTCCGTGCACGGGGGTAACGTGCATAAAAAATTAATGAGGCTCTCTAATTAGTTTGTTGTGGTGGAATTTTATTAACGAGACACAATCGATTTCTGGTTTATGCTAAAAACATAATGAAGTGCAGTGAAAGCCGGCCTTCCCAAGCTCCTGGCTCTCATTGATAAAATGACAAGAGCTGAAGCCGGTGTGGGCTGCGCTGTGGGAGGCAGCACAGGCTCAGTCCCAGAGCTGGGAATTGCAGGGGACTGTGGCAGGGCAGGGATCCCACCCTCACTGCCCCTTCCCACTGCTGCCCCCGTGTTGTAGGCACTAATTTTGTGGGGTTGTCTTAAATCAGTAATGTAGCTAATAGCTGCTAAAGCTGTGTATTGCAAAGGCACAGTCACAGACATTAAAGCCCACGCTAAGTTTTGGCACAGAGTCCTGAACAGAAGCAGAAGCTGCCCTTGTCAAGGTCCCAGGGAGCTGATGTTGGTGTGGCAGTTTTTATTTTCTTCTTGGGTGTTGATGATGACAGTGAGAGAGCAAAGCAAAAGTAGAAGGCAGAAAGCAATGGCAAAAAGCAAAAGCACCAGCTCTCCCCAATGCATGCTCTTATATAGAACCTTCCCAACAAGCTAAGACACAAACTGGGCCCATCACTCCTTAATCTATTAGAATTCTCATTTCTTAATATGCCAGGTTACGTATACACATATGATCTATTTTGTTCTATTTGAAAAATGTAAGCAATATTCTTACTATAGCTTTATCATGTCTAAGCACTGTCTAAAACTACATTCCTGGAGCCTCCACTGAAAACATCAGTATGGTTTTCAACCTTTACTAGAACTCCCCTTGCTTTATTCTTCAGTTCCCCTTGCTTTTTACTGACGTGGTTTTATCCATGGGTTGTGCTGGGGGAATTTCTCGAGCAGCACCCCCATGCTCATCCTGGGCCCTGGTGCTGTCAGCAGCCCGAATTCCTGCAACTCAGCTCCCTGCTGATGTGGGGTATCTTTTATTCAGAAGGTGAAGCTTGGCTTATTTCCTTCTTGCTTAAGGAAAATGAACTTGTTTGGGTCTTTGTTGCTGGCTGTATACGCTGCAAACATTTTGATTAAACACTGAGGAAAGAATAAGATAAGGCTGTTGATTAGTTAGAATTGAACTTTTTCCTTTTACTCCTCACTTAGAAGGAAAAAAAAAGAGACATTTTTGTTTTTATTGTGGTCTTTGTAATTAACTGCATGAATAAACATATACAGCATTTCTGAAAACTAATACTCCTGAAAAAACCTCAAACATGTTCTGTTTAAAATATTATAATCTCTGATGAATCCTGGTGTTATTGATGTTCAGGCAATGGGTCTCTGGCAGGAGTGTTACAGGGAAACAGGTGCTCTAGGTGTGAATAAAGTGGTTGAGACAAAACCTGCTTGCCCGTCAGGTGCCCAGGTCAACTTCTGCACTGCTCCTGGTACAGAGAGACAAACCCCCAAAAATTCAGCAATGAGCCAAGAGGAGGAGGAGGAAGGGCCATCCTCCATTCCTGGCAGATACCTCCAATTTCTCTGCACGTGTGCTGGGGAGATCCCTGGTGTGTGGACCTTGCCTTCCTGTGTGGCAGTGCTTTAAATTTGATGGTAAATGTGAGGAACACACATGATCTCTTCATGTGCAACCTCGTACCCCAGTCAGATGTGGTTCTACAAGAAGTGCTCTGATTTTCCTGAGAAAGGACGTGCCAGGAGCACAGGGGAGCTTTGTGGAGCCCCTATCTTTATGAACCCTTTATACTGCACATTTTTCTTCTCTGTAGCTTCCTCAGAACTTGAGAATCCATTTGTTTGCAGCCTTTGGGAAGCCTTGCTGGCTGCCCAGGTGCATTTTTCCTCGCTGTGTTTCAGGAAGACTTGTGCAGCATCCTGGCTTTGGGAAGCAGGTCACTGTGTGCCACACTGTGACAGGTGGTCACTGCTGAGGTTAAACCCAAGTTTTGCTGTGGTCTTGCATTAGCAGCTTTGATTGACAAGTTCCCCCTCCTGAGCTCATTCACTCTCCATCTTCATGTTTCTGTCTGCCCAGCCTGGCACTGAGGGCCAGGAGGGTGACATCAAAAGGAAAGGCCATTTACACTTGGCTGCCTATAAATATTTGGCTCTAAATTTCATCCATGGTAAGGTTCAAAGAGTGTGTTTAAAAGGGAAGAGCTAGGATTTTTTTGCTTTTTATTACGAAGTCTTTATTTGTCTACTGTTTGTTGGGTTTTTCCAAGCTTGCAGTAGGCTTTTATAAGAATCATTGAAAATTGTTGCTCGTGGAAGGGACTTTTGTCAGATGGGGTCTGGGGATGGAATTTTCCATGTCAGGCACCAAAGGATATTGGTCTGAACCCCGCTGCACAGAGCAGTGTTTTCTTGTGTTTGCAGTTCTTACACATTTTCTGTATGAGTAGAAGAACATTCCTTGAAGATTGGCCAGGAACAGATCTGGAATAGGCTGCCTTTGGGAGGCAGTGCTTCCTGTTGATTAATTTAACATCCCACCTTGGTGATCCAAATGTACTTGTTGTGTATGAGAGGATGGGTGAGTAAAGATGGCAAAATAAGGTTTTTTGCCAGCAGTTGAATTTGCAGTGTGAGATGCACCCGGGGCTGTTGTTCCATATCCCTGCAATGCCTGTGGCCCAATCCTTGCTCCCATCCTCTCCCAACAGGAGAACTCCTCACCCTGGGCTGGAATGTGCTGATGGGGCAGTGTGGGTGCTGAGGGAGCCTGGATGTCCTCAGTGCTTGGGGTGGCACTGCAGAAATGGGGCTGGTGTGGGTTTCCCTGCCTGGTGGGTTTGGGGTCTTTCTTCTTGTCCCAAATTGGGTCTCATCTCTTTGCTCCTGGCTGACAGAGCAGTGCTGCTGTTCCTGAGGCTGAATCCAGCTTTGTCCCTGTGTCCTGATGGGACAAGGTGCCCTCTCCTCTTGTCTCATGCCTGATTCCTCACTCTGGCTGAGACCTGTGCTTGTTCCTCAAGGAGGAAGGAGGGGACACACTCAGGCTCCTTGCCACGAGACCCAAATCTACCAGAGCAAGGGTGGTGAGGTTGGCAGAGGACAGTCTCTACCTAACTGACACGACATTCCTTACCAGTCAGATGTTGACTTTTATGCTCAGGCAGATGTTGAGGCCAGCAGATAAATATGCTGCCTGAGAAGTTATCTAAATACATTTTCCAGATCAAGGCACTGTGCAGAAGAGCCAAGAATAATTAATCTCAGAGAAGCAGCTGTTCTCCCCATGCAGGGGAGAAGCAGGGGTGGAAGGGAGGTGGGGAGGGTCCCAGGTAAACTGGCACAAATAGTGCAGCTCCTGGGGGAGAACACTGTGCTGGAGGGAGCTTGGAGGCAGGAAAGCTTTTCTACCTGACCCAGCTGGGTTAGGGCAAGACATCCTCATCCCAAAGGAGAAAGAAAGGTTTCAAAGTGGCTTTTAGGTTTTTGGACCAGTCATTGGTGGCTTGGGGTTTTTTAATGGAAATAGTGAGTTGTCAGCCTGTGTACAGTGAATATTCGCTCCCGCTCTGCCAGCTCCTCTTTGCTCATCCCCATCACTCTCTCCTGGACTGTTGCCTCCTGCTTTTCCTTGGGAATGTTTTTCCTGCTGTCTCCTTTCTCCCTGTGCTGATTCACAAGGCCAAACCAGTCAGCCTTGAGGAGTATCTGAGCTCAGGCTCTGCGCTGTGCCTGCCTTGCAGGTTCCCCTGTGAGGAGCATCCTGCAGCAGCAGGGCACTGCATCACCCGTGGCTGTCCAAAAGGAGGGGTCCCTTCACTGGCATCAAGCCAAGCCCACCTCAAACAGCAGAAGTGGGAAGCTCCTGCATTTCCTTTAGTCCCAGTGGGAGCTGCAGGTGTTCAGGCCCTTTTGAGAACAAGCAACTTTTTAAATGTGTGCAGAAGTGTTGGATTAGATTTGTCTTTTAAGGGCTAGCATTTGAGATTTCTGATCTTGCTGCTGTGTGTTTGTCAGCAGAAATAAATATAGATGGGAGTTGGATGGGACCAGTTTCCCACTGAGCCTGGGGGTGTTAGGGATCCCAGCTCCCTGTGTCACTCACTTGTTAATTCTGAGAACCAGTCTGGACTAATATTTGTCTGCTTCCCTTTAAAGATTCAACACCCATGTTGAATAGATGGTAGATTCATGCTGGTAGATTCCTGGCAGTGGCTTCTGATAGATACTTGAAATGCTGATGTTCTAAATGAGTTCTGATCCAAAGTGCTCATCCTGCAGGTGGAAGTTTTACCTCATAAATTCATTAATTGTCAGATCATGAGCAAAATCATGTCTTTTTTACGATTTTTCCCATATTTATTTAACACTTGCTGTAGATTTGCACTTCTGATCCATTCTGGGTGTTGTCTGTATTGAAGTTCACGTACTACAATGCAGCTCTGAAAATATAGGACCAATTTTAATGGCAAAGTACAATTGTACTGACATGTCCCAAAGCCTGGGGAAACCTGTCCATTAAAAAATAATGGAGTAGGAAGTCCTGGCATAGAGTAAAGCCTTGAGTGAAATTCCACAGCTTCATGGACTGTTAATTCTTTATTAGGTTTTCCTAAGACTGAGATAAAAGGCATTTTATCTTTTTTAAGGTTTGCATTAACATGTCATTGAGTTTTATAGATACATTGATCTTCATTTGGCTAATCGAGAAAGGGTAATAGAAATGTGTGTTAAATGCCAGAGCAAAGATAACTCTGTAACACTTCAAATTTTTGTGTTATTTTTATTTATTAAGTTTTCTTCAGATACAGAACTGTGGTCACTGTCAAGTTGTGAAACTCTTCTCACTGTATATTTTTATTGGCTGTCCTGTCTAATTTTCTTTTTTTCCCCCTTTTTTTAGCTGCCTTTGCTTTCAAGTTAATTTGGCAGTGAAGTTGATGTGTCTTCACTAAAAACTAACAGAGAGAATTGACAAGATTTTAAAAAATACTGTTGTGTCTGATGGATTCTTGCCTCTCTTGGCTATCTGAGAGTCTTTTTTTTGCACTGTGTTCCAATCTGAGATGGATCAGTGAAGTGTGTCTTTGGATTCAGAGACAAAAGCTGAATCTGACTGATGCCAATTTTTTTTTTTTTTTTTTTGCTGCTGCTGCCCATGAACAAAGATTAAGGTCTGCAGTTTTCCAGAAAAGTGTCCAGGCCATGGACATGGCTGGGACAAGGGAGGTGGCACATGGAGCACCTGAGAACAGACAATTCTTTATTCCCTTCCCCTAGCAGTGAGATCTGGGCTTGGTGGAAGCTGGGGGGACTCTGGAATCCAGGCAGGGCTTCCTCTCTGCTCTTTTTAGGGTCAGCAGCCCTTGGAAATTGTCTTGGCTGTGTCTTCTCCCAGGGGTTTCCTTGTGGCTGTCTCCAGAGAAACAAATCCCTCACACCAGACTCACTGTGTGCATTTAATAAGGAAGTCTCTACGGATAAATCTTTATTAACAGCTGCCATTATTAATGAAAATTGTGCAGCAGTTGGTGTATTAGCTCTGTGTGTGAAGGCACATGAGAGGGGAAACGAAATGAAAAGTTATTTTTGCCTTCTCTCTGTTGAAAGTGTACATCCTCCATCAGTTCTGCCTGTGCAGAAGGGAAGGCCAGGGGGAAGAATTGGATTTTTGTGGTTCTCTGCAGCTGGAGAGAGCTCAGCCCTAGCTTGGGTGCTTGTTCCCAGCCTCGTCACATCTCAAGGCACCTTGGCAAATAAGGAACGAGTGGAGCTCTGAATCAAATCCCCTGAGCAGCACTGATCACCTTCCCTTGTCAGCTCTCAGGGGGAAATCTTCCTCTCCTGCTGCTGAAAGCCTGCAGGGACTTCACTGACAGGGAATGGGCACAGGGTGGGTGGTTTCAGACATGCTCTCCTTCGTGTCCAGGTTTATTCCATCCTTTCCTTGCCCAGCCAAAGCATCAGAGCAGCTCAAATCTTACATCTCACCCTCTGCTCCCAGTCCTGCAGCCTCCAGCAAATGCTTATTTTAGCACCAGCTGGCTCTGATCCCTTTGAACTCTCTGATATGAGATTAAATGTTAATTTATTACATATCATTATAGGATTATATGTTATCTCTAGGATAATGGAATCCAAATGTTAGAATAGCATGTTTGAGATTTAGTGCTTGTACACATTTCCCTCCACTCAGGAAACAAGAATTGCTAAAGGCAGAAGACTGAACAAGAGGTGAATTAATCTGTCTGATCACAGCTAGCTGAGAGCTCAGGCTTTGGAAGAGTAAAACCAGAGGTTTATAATCTTTTTGCAGAGTTCAGAAGCAGAGGAGGAGTTGAGTGAATTTTCTAAAAAATAAATAAGTATGAAGAAATTGTTATCTGCTTCGGCTGTTCCATGGGCAAAATCCCATGGATAAATTATGCAGTGAGAATTATGTGCTTGGCTCTAGATAGAAATGCCAGACAAAGCAGAGTGCTGAAGTGACCTGGATGCTGAATTTGTGCAGAATTTCATTCCCTAGGCGGTGGGTAGGTGAGCAGTACTGGATGTAATAAGATCTGACTTGAACTTGAATTGGCTCAGGCTTGAGCTGCAGTTGTGTTGTTTCCACACAGAGGTTTAGAGGTGATGCCACGAAGCAGAAGGTGAACACAGCTCTTCTGCTGTCCCTGTCACTGCCCATGATGGCATTTTCAAATGGGCAGATGCTGATGCTGAGCTGTGAGGAGCTGCATTCTCAGCACACCCAGGTGCTGTGCCCGGGCACATTGGGCTGTGATAGTGATGTCCTGTGACTCTTACTCAATTTTATAATTCCTCTGTCACTGAGAAAAGAATTAGATCCAGCTTTTTGCCTTCTCAGGCAATCTCAAATCTGGTCTAATTTACTCCTCTTGACTCTTGGAGAGTTTGAAAATGCTGTCAGCTAATGCTCATTATCTTTTATTGCGTTAATACATTGACATGAGTGAACCACACAGCAAGTATGACCTCATCCAGATTTGGATTTTGCTCAAGAGTTTTTATTCTTTGCCTGTAAGTTAATAATTGTCTGTGAGCAAGGTAACTGTACTTGGTGCCTCACAGCATGAAAGTCACAATAAGGTTTCATTCTCTTTACACAAATATTTTGACAAGATCTCCTTGAACTGCCTCCTCCAGAGCTATTGGGAATTTTCATTGTGCTTAGAAAATCAAACTCTAAATTGTGAATTGGCAACAGAGAGAGAAACAAACACCCAAGAAGTCCTGGGTGAGCCTCCTTGTGCTTGCCCCCAGAGGAGCCCCTCTCCACGTGTGAAGGACAAGCTGCAGCCTTAGATTGTGCAGTAAGAGAAAAGTGCTGCTGGGGGAGGCTTATTTTGTCCTCTCTGACAGCATCTGCCGTGAACTTGTAAAATATGTCAAATGTGTATTCATAAAATAAAATAATGCATTCAAGCATGAGAAGTTATGCTTTGTTCTGGTTCTGGGATGTGCTTGAGCAGGGCTGTTTCAAGAAGCAGGGGAGCAGGTCAGCAATCACACTTGGAATGCAAAGCTCTCTCACTCTGTAACAAATTAATGGAGTTGCTTGAGGCTGTTGTCATTCCAAAAATAGAATGTTGAATTAAGTAAAGAAATCGGAGACAAAACAGAAACTTTTGTTCTGGGTATTTTGGGCAGGGGAAAAGAAGCAGGCAGTCATTAGAAAGGAAGGATCTGTTTCATGTGCTGTTCCTTGAGAGGCAGACAAGAATTGATAACTCAGTGATGTCTGACCTGCAGAATTAGGCCAGTGTGGTTGCTCCTGGGGGAGGCAGAGCACACATTGACAGGAATTGCTTAGAGTGATATTGGTTTCTGGTGAGGTTGAAGGCTGAGTTCAGAGAAAAAAGGCCCAGACATCTCTGAACTAATAGTGGGGAATCTGTAAAGCCATGGAGCTTTTTTTGAAGCACTAAAAGGCTGCATTGACCTCGCAGGTCTGTGTTCTGGAACTTTGTAGCTTCAATCTCATAGTGGGAAAACTCCCTGGCACAGGGAGGCTGCACACTCTTGGATATCTCTGTGTGTGTGTTTGTAGGATGGGGACACAAATCTTGCTGGAGGCGGGTCCTGCACCTCTGGATTTCAGCAGGGAGACCGAAGTGAAAGCTGCCTTCTTTCCCCAGAGCTGAACAGTGCAAAGGTTTGACCAGGAATTCACAGTGCCAGCAGTGCCCCAAACCAGCGTGGGCAGTCAGGGTGTGTGAGTGAGCCAGCAGGAGCAGGCAGGGAGAGGAGAATTGCTGCTGGTGCTCAGGCTGGGAGCTCAGAGCTGTGGGATTTTGCTGTGGGTGTCTCTGCTCTGTTTTATCCTGGTCTCCAGCAGGGCCATGCGTGGCACAGCCTCCCCCTGGGATTACAGGCACAGTGGGATATGGATGTGTGCTGCTGAGACACAGGATTTGCTCTGCATTCAAGACATATCTGTGTTCTTAATAACTTTACAGGGGGTTTATTGTAAGCTGCTTTTGTGCTTTCATGCAGCTCTTTGGGCCCATCAGTTCAGAGCTCTTTGCCTCCAGGAGCTTTGAATCAACAGGAGGGACAATCCAGTGAAAGCCCATTGTTCTGGAGAAAGGCTTTGGACCAACCTTCCTGCTTTCTGACACTGCCTCTGGAGAATCAGCATTTTAATATCCTGTAATTTTCAGCTCATGCAAGGAATTTTCCAATGTCTCCAAAAGGAGACGCTTACATGGGGAGAATCAGAAGTGCCCTAAAATGATATACCTGTGTAACAGGTGGATGCAGGAATGTAGGAAGTCTGTAGGATGTAGAACTTCCAGTTACTTTCCTCCATTTTGAGTTTAGGTGTAATAGTCAAGGCCACTGGCTACAGTCACATGCTGGGGTTTGTAAAGAGAAGCCAAAAAAAATCTGTGTCCTCCAGAGGCTGAGGGGGAGGGATCAGCCCAAACCAGGGAAGAAATTATTTTTTAGAGGAAAAATGGAAAATGCTGAAGCAGATTTAGGGAAGGATCCCTTTGAAATTACATTTGCTCCTTAAAATGGGAATGTAAGAAATGCATTCAGCACTGTGTTCCTTTACATTGTTTTAATGCTGAACTCAATCTGGGAGTAATGGCAACCTGCCTTAGTGACTTGGGGAGCAAAACAGGCTTCCTGAAAATCTGGGGAGAGGAGTTGAGAGGGACTGTGTGGTTCCTGGAAGGCAGCTGTGCCACGGTGTTGTGGGATGCAGTTTTTACCAGTGCCCCTTGATCCCTGCCCATCCTTTTGGGGTGCCATTTGCTGGGGGGTGAGGGCATTTCCCCCAGTCCTTTCCTGCTGTGCCAGAGAGGAACTTTGTGAGAAATGGGGACACACTTTGCTGTCCAACCTTAGCTGCTCAGATCAATATCTGCAGCCAGAGAGTGATTTTAATAAAAGGACTCTCTCTGAGCTTTCCTATCTCCATGACAGATAGACCCCAGCTAACATAAATCCTGGCCTTTCTCCTGTCAGTCTCTTGGCTTTGTGTGACGTGTAGGTGTTTTGACACAGAATACAAATATTTCACAGTTGGCTAATGGTTTAGAGCATATATTTAAAAGATTTACTTTTGCAATCTCCTGGTGCCTTTAGTGAATGTGTTTGCCTTGTAAAGCCTCTCTGTTATTTGGAGAATATATCCACACGCTCCCATACATGTATTCATTTTCTGTTGTTTATGAAATATCTCTGAGGGAAAATGAGTTTTGCTTTGGATAATGGTAGGGAGCCCTCTCCTAACCTTCCTTTTAGCAATGAGAACCTCCAGTGGCCGTGACAAACCTTATTTATCAGGTGCCAGAAGGGATGCCCAGGGGTTGTCAGTGCTGGCAGCTGCATTAGCAGTTGTTTCTCCTCTCCAGGTAACCAGAACAAAACCCCTCCATGGTTAATCAGGTGTTTTTTAAACTTTAGTTTAACTTGCACTAGTAGCTCTTTCCTTCAGTTCTTTCAACTGATGAATTTGTGACCTTTAGCAACTGCACAAGTGCCTCTAATTGTAAGTGGCAGGACAATTTCCCTGTTGCTGTTGTGTAAGAGATGCAGAGAAACTTGCCAAGAGCAGCCTGTGACTTTTAACCACTGTATTAAGAGTCCTGATCGAAACTCAAAAGGCAAGGTAGGCCAGTGACCAGCCCAGCAGGGCAACTGAGCAACTGCAACAGCCACAATAAATGGGAAAACTCATGGGGCATTTCCTTTCCTCAGCACCCTCCCTGCTCTGAGGTGTGGGCTCCCAAAGCAGCTGATGTGCTATGGGGAAAATCTCTGTTCTACACACGGGGGGAATGGGGAAAATCTCTGTTCTACACATGGGGGAATGGGGAAAAACTCTGTTCTACACCTAGGGGAATGGGGAAAAATCTCTGTTCTGCACCTGGGGGAATGGGGAAAAATCTCTGTTCTACAGATGGGGGAATGGGCTTGGGGAGAATTCCGAGGTGGAGGCACAGGAGCTTTGCTGGTTAGGATAAATACATTTCATTGAACAAGCTGGACCTCCTCCTTCCCAGTAATAACATTGTTAACAATCATCCCAGACAACACAAATAATGAGCTAGTGGCTTAACAAGGCAGTTCCTCAGCCCTTTATAAGTAGAGCCTTGTTTCCTTCAAAAGGGTAAATCTTGGATCTGCTAGGTATAGCACTGCTCTGAGGGTTTTTATTTTCAACTAAGTAAAAAGTCAGGATGAACTTTGCGTATTTGTCTGATGCATTTACTTCACCCTATTTTGTTTTCTTGAATGTCCTTGTTTATTGCTGTGCATCTTGAAAGAAAGGAAAAGGAAGGAAAGAGCAAGATCCAGTAATCACAAATGATGCTTCCTCTTAATGTGCTCTCAGCAGCCTGGGCAGAGCTCCTGCCTTTGCCCAACCCTGATTTAGGGAGAAATATTCCCTCTGGAGTCCAACACTTCACGTTTTCCTTGCCAGGCTAATGGCAATTTTGAGCCTTTTTGTTTTTCTCCAGTCGTCCAGACTTTTGCTGATAGAGAGCCCTGAATTAATCTTCAGGCCTTTTGGGTATTGGATTACACTCTGTCCCAGTCCTTTCTGTGCTGAACTGGCCTGGGATGCTAATCCTTCTGTACCTATTCACTCAGTCGTAGAGGAAAATGCATGAAAGCAAATTGCTAGTCCAGGCTAAATTTAGATTTATTCAGTTGGAGTTAATTATAATCTTTATTTAGTCCCAAGTGATGCCTTCTTATCATACACTTATTATAGCTGAGAAAATTAATTTTTATTCTACCATAAAGGTGAATGTAATAATCTGGGTTCAGGGAAGGGATTACTTTAATAAGATTTATAGGCAGCCTTTCAGACAGCACGGTTTTATTACTATCTGTAGGTGGCCTTGCTGCACATATGTCTTTCAGTATGGGTGACTGTGCAAAATGCAGGCAAGCTAAAAACTCTAGAAAGCACCAGCTCAGAAACTTCACCATCCAACTTAATCTGCTGGCAGTGGCAAGCAGGCAAAGCACTTGCCTTGCTTTGGAGCACAATCACACAATTTATGGCTGAATGTGTGGCCTGATCAGGGGTTTCATTCATATGCATGGTTTAATTTTGCACTTAAAAATGTATTTCAGTAGACAAAAGATTTATGAGGCCAGAGATGTTGCTTTAAAGCTTTTTTGGAAGCAGAGTGCAGGGTAAACATAGGCACGTGGCTTCTCTGTTACTCCAGCCCATAAAAGCTGGTGCCTTAGTTATGTTTCCCCCTGTACAAGGTTCAGAGGGAGCAATAAAAGCCTCCAAAACTTTTGGGAGGAGAAGCTTTAGTGGAGAGAAGAGCTCTGATGGGTGTTGCATTTTGGGCTATAGGAGAGCAGCAGTGGATAATGCCACATAGTTCTTTGTGCAATGGAGAAGCAAGAGTGAGCTTTATTTAAAGAAACACCACACTTATATAGGGTAGTTCGTGCAAAACAGAACAGAAAAGTCTCATTGGTCCAAGAAGGCAACACCTCTCTGAAAACATGCTTTGTGCAAAACATCACGAGACGCTCACACGGCTCTCACACACCCTGCAGGTGCTCAATCATTGTTATAATTTCTTATCCTTGTGAAGGCTGAGAAACCCGAGGCTTCAAGGCTGCTTTTCCCTGGTTCCCAGCAGCATCCCA
>JANRGV010000049.1:1478683-1502763 GCA_024734035.1 Alethe castanea | reverse complement strand
ATAATTTCTTATCCTTGTGAAGGCTGAGAAACCCGAGGCTTCAAGGCTGCTTTTCCCTGGTTCCCAGCAGCATCCCACGCCAGTGTGGCAGCACTGCTCTGCCATGGACACTGAGCTGCCACGCTCAGCTCTGCACTGGCCACCTCCCGTGCTCCTGCCAGGGCTGATCTCACCCGCAGGAATCCTGTCCAGGAGAGGGAGAATCAATCCTGGGCATCCCCTGACCTGCTGAAAGGGAGCTGGAGTGGGGCTGGGCTTTGACCCCCTTCAGGAATGAGATGGGCCAGCTCCAGCAGAGAGTGGCCAGAACGTGCAGCTGCAGAGGGGTCTGGGCAGCAGAAGTTTGACTCAGATACTTGGAGATAATGATGTGAGACATTGTCCCAAGACAACAAAAGTTAATTAACCTCTCTTCAGTTTTAGATGTTTGGAGTAAGTTGATGTTTTTTTTTTAATTGCATCTTTTTTCTTGTCTTTCCAAACAAGCTGCTGGTCCAGCAATGTTTTGCAAAGCAAATGTCTGTCTCCACAAATGTGTAATCAAGATTGAATGTAAGGACTGTGAATTGGTTGCAAGTCCTACATCAAGTTCTATCCTTATATCAAATTAGGATAAGAAGAAGAGAGAATGAGAAAAGCTTGAAGGGATTTTATCATCTTTTCTCACACTGTTATTTTTTATATCTTGACAGCTTCTGGTCTGACTTTAATGTTAAAAATGTACTGGGAGCACTTCTTAACTCTTTCTTGCAGTATCATTTGTATTTTCAAATTCCTCTCTTACAGCTGAAAACACTGATTGTCATTGTGGCTCTTTTTTCTGTGTCAGGGAGGTTCTCTGGATAACAAAGGCAAGCAGTAAAGGAGTAAGGCTTGTTTGTGAATGGAAGGTGATGGAATTTTTCCTGCTGTAGTTGGGTGATGGAATTTTACCCCTGGGGGGACTGTGGAGGGTTCTCCTCGTTTTCCTTATGAATGTAAAACTGAGGAGATGAGTCACAGGATGGGCTCTGAATGGAGGAAGTAAACAGTGCCATCCTCCTTTCCTGGGGGTTTCATCACATTCTCAGTGAGTCAGGGAGAGCACAGGGCTGGTGTTCATCCAGGCTCCCCAAACCCTCACACAGGCTTGGCCTGCTCGTGGTGCTCAAATGGTGAATAAACTCCAAGTGGATTCCTGTATCATCCTCCTCCTCCTCCTGGCAGGCTCAGCAGTCAGAGTTTCCCCAGCTGTAGCCAGGCCAAGTCACCCTGAACAACCTCCCAGGGCTGGGCTCTCTGAACAGCATCCCTTGGCTGTGTGAGAGAGTGACCCACACAGCTGCTCCAGAATTCATTATCTCCCTAGAATTTAGGAGTTCCAGAATAGTTTTCCTTGTGTAGACACCCTATTCTGGGATACAGTGTGTTTTTATTCAAGGCTAATGCCTGTAAATCCAGAACAAAAGAATTATTATGAATAGAGCCATTTTTATAGTGGAATAATGTACATGTGTAGTTAGATCTTTATGGTGTTTCAGCGAGGGCTGGTGGGAGGGGCTGGTGATTTTTCTGCTGTACAGACAAGCCATTGATTGCCTCTGTGAGTCATGGATAACATCATAGCACTTACTGGCACCACATTACTTGAAATTATTCCTCTTTTACAAAGAGGAGTGTCTGTATGAGCTCGCTCTACATTTCTGATGATGCTGCAGGAAAGATGAATTTTAACATTTTCCCACTTTTTCCACAGGTGCAGGATTGGCTTCTTGTTTGTTTTCAGAGAAAAAGGATAATGAAAGAGTTGCAATTTTAAACAGTTGCTGTTCCTTGCACCTCCAGCTTCAGAATTACTGATGGCTTATGGAAGACGTGGCTCCTGTTAAGTAGTTTGCTAAAGCAGAGAGAAGATTTAGATGTGAAATTTGGATTTATGTTCCATCAGGAGCTATTTTCCTTTTTAGCTGCAAAATGATGCTTTTAAAAGACTTTCCTCTTACTACAGCTTAAAAGAGATGCATTGTTTTCAACCATCACCATCTTGCAGCAGGATACTTTCATTGTTTCTTATTAAAAAGTATGAAATCTAAGAAATGTAGCTTCCATGAAATCTGGAGTTCCATGGATGGCAGATTTTTGTTGCACAATCTGACTTGCAGCTGTGGCTTTGCATCTCTTTTAGTCCTGTGCCAATTTTGATGGTGGCAGTTGAGGATCAATTGAGATTAAAACAAAAAATGATGGATAATTTGATGGTTAGATAAAAAATGATCAAGAGAACAGAAGAGAAGCTTCATTTGAGGCCTGAGCTGGGCAGGGTGAGGAGCAGGAAGGGAATCTCTGATGCTCAGCACTGCATGCTCAGTCCTGTCCTGGTGCTTTTCTCCTTCTCTGCACCTCAGAAATGTCACAATTTTCTTTCCATCTGTACTCTGAGTTTGCAGGATGAGCTGGGCTACGAGGATATTGCCCCACACTGGAGGGAAGGATTTTAAATGATGATGTTTTAAAAGCTGGCCTGTTGCTCTAAGGGTCAGTAGCTGGTTAATCCAAATGTGTCTTAACAAGGGCAAAGCACCTGCAGAGAACCTGTTACAAGGTACAAGTTTTTTTCCAAAATTCCAACTAAACATCTCAATTCACAGCCAACAGTGTGTTATTTCCACACATCTCCCCCAGCACCCCCAGTGCCCAGCAGCCTGAGCAAACCAGACTGTTCTGTCTCAGAAAGCACTGGGCTCTGGGGATGCTCTTTTTTCCTCCATTTACTTCTCCTCAGCTCTTGCTCTCTTTTGGTACCTAATTAGAACTAACCCACGTTCTGGTCTAATGTTCTGCCCTCTTTGATCTTGCTGGATTGCTTATTAAAGGAGCAGGTGATTTTTTTCATCGTGTTATTGCACACCAGAAAGCTCCAAATGTGTCTGGTTTCTGATTTTTGCTCTAAGGAGGTTGGTGCTGTGTGCTGATGTGCTGAATTAAAAAGGTGGGGTGTTGGCCTGCCATCGTGTGAAGTATTTCTTTTTAGATCTTCCTACAGCATCATAAAATACTGCTAAATTCAGATATCATATTTTGTTGCAGGCTGGTTCTAGGACAAAGCCCAGCCCTGTCTACTGATGTTTATGGCTTCCCATATAAACCTTCAGACAAAATTTGTATCTCATTTTGTTTGAGTTACAGTGGGATAATATCCTAGTCCTCGTACCAGTTCTGAGCAGAAGCACTGAAAAGTTACCACTGAAATGAAATGGAGGAAAGGGAAAACATCCCTTTTAAACTTCGTGTACATCGCTGCTTGAGAGAGAGAAAATATCTGCATAAAGTGTGTGTGGGAGTCCTGTAATGTAAACACAAATGCATTTAAGCCTTGTTTTGTTTTTGGTTTGCAACTATGTCCGTTTAAATCTCCTCTGCAACCTGCTGTGCCTTGGGAGAAGGAGATTTTAGCTCTTGCTCCAGAAATCAGAGGGTACTCTTCTTGCTCTGCCTCTTTGCTTATCTGCTTGGTTGCTTATCTGTGCAACTGCAAAGTTTTTATGATAAATGCATCTTCTCAAAAGTATTGCTTTCAAATGTAGTTCAATTAATTTACAATTAATCCAGAAAGGGGCTTGTCTGCATCTGAATTTTTAGCAAAGAAAAATTACCCTTTCCTTCCCTGTCTGCCTCAGCTTTCCCAGGATCAAAGTTCACTTTCTGCTCCTGAGATGGGAACTTGCACAATGGCAGGAAAAAAAAAATCCCTTGACACAAGTAAATATGCAGCAAAAGTATTGTGGTGAAATGAGAGGCATTTAAACAAGGGTAGATAATATCAAACTATGGAAAAACAAACGGCCAGAATTTCAACTGAGAACAAGAGTGGGCTAAGTCAAATGGATGGGATTTGCCCTAGAATCTGTCTTTGATAAATGTAGGCTTTAAAAATACACAACCTGAATAAAATAGCTTTAATATTAGAGCTTTTATCTCTGCTAAATTGCGGCTGCAAGTATCTGAGTCATCTGGCTTGAACAGGTGTAATTGTTTGTGTGTTGTGTATCTGCTCTGCCCAGCCCTGACAAACAGTGAAGTCACCACTCAGCTTCAGAGGCACAGCAGAGCTTTGACCTCAGGCTCTGTCACTGTGCCTTTGTTATCTCTGTGCATTATGGAACTGCTGCATTTGAATTCCTTGGGTTTCTGTTTGTTTCCTCTGAGGCAATCCCAGGAGCTCGGGCTCGTTTTTTGTCCAAGCGTAGGAACTGTCAGTTTGAAAGAGCCACTGTTTCTGGTGGAATCACAGCCCAGACTGAATATATCTCACTATTAATTAGAGATCAGCCCAACCCAAAGATGTGTGTTTGATCCCTCCCTCCCTCTGGAATCTTTTCTTTCCTGGGAAAAACCGCTCAGCGCTGGCTGAGGATTGACCATTGTGTTGTAGAGAAACTTCTGTGGTTTCCAAATGTGTTTCATTCTCCTCACAAATTAAACCAAAAAATCCTTCTAAGTGTCTGAGAACCTTCTGTGTGTAAAGGATTTCTCCTTCTCTCAAGTTCACTCTTGCCTCTAAATCCATCCCACTGAGACCTCTATCAAACCCCATATATTTTAGAGTGAAAAGTTTTGGTTTCAAGAACATGAAGCTTTTATCAGGTTCTCACTAACTTCCAAGCTGATGTTTCTTTCCAACAAAGAAAATGTTCAGTTTTTGCTGCTTAAACTGTTCTGTTTTACTGCTACTAATATTCAATATTCAGTTTCTTAGGCACATTGAAACATGGGTGAGAAGAAGCTGAAAGTTTGATCTGATAATAAAAGAAAAAAAAAATAGACTGCCAGTAAAAAGTTTTGGAAGTTAGTTTGGGATCTGGCCAATCAATCCTCTCTTTGTGGTTCCCAGTACTTGATTAATGGCTTTCAAGCAGATAAAGAATTGGGGAAGGTGGAGAGGGAGCTGCACAGCTGATGCAGTGTCTCCAGCCCGAGCTGGGAACAAAAGCATTATTCCATAGTACCTGCATCAGATTGTTCTGTAACTGTGGCCAGCAGTATTGATCTCCTGTAATCCATTGCTTTTGTCTGAAATCCTCAGTTTTGTCAGAAACTCAGGGCCATGCTAAGCAAACATTTGAGTTGTTTTTCTGTTTCCTTTTCTCTTTGGCCCGCAGTGGTGGAGAGCCGAGGAGGGATCATGGACAGCATCCAGAGATTCTCCAACCTGCCAACGTATCTCCCCGCCAGCCCTCACATCTCCAATGCTGATATTTTCTTCTTCCTCAAAGAAGCCAACCAGGACATCATGAGGAACTCCAGTTTGCAGTCTAGGGTGGATTCATTCTTTATATACAAAGCCAGTCAGCCACCTGTCCTCAATGCCACGTACGGACCCTTTTCTGTTGAACAACCCATTCCCTTGGACCTCATGCTGACTTCTGCTTCTTTTGGTTTCACAAATAAATTCACTTTTAATTGGAAATTAAAATCCCACATAATCAACAGCTCGATCTATTCCAACAAACCCAAAATCCAGACGTTGTTCTATATAGCAGGGAAGGACTGGGATGAGTACGACTCGGAGGAGATGCTGCCTTGTGTGAAGATGTTTGCTTTCCTGGAGTCCAGAGAAGTGGTGGCCAGCTGTAGATTGGCAGGCCACCTAGGATTATGTGTTGTGGAGTTGGAATTGTCTCCCAGCTGGTTCAGCTCCCCTCCACCCTTGGTTTCAGAGGAAACATCCTCCCTGGAAGGGATTACTGTGGAGCTCTTCTATAAGATTTATACAGTGGATGGGGAATGTTCTCCAGAGGATGCAAAATGGGAAAACAATATCCATGCAGGTGAAGAGGATGAACCCCAAGCTTTGTCAGCTATGGAGAGGATTGGTAGCATCGTTGTTTACCCAAATCAAGACAAATTAAAGCAGTCTTCCCTGAGGGTGGATGAAAATCTCATTATTCACTTACCACTCAGCCCAGTCAGAGAGGGTGACATTGTGACCTTCCATGTTTTCCTGGCTGATTACTCGCTAGCAGACCAGTTTGTATTAAGGTAAGAGAATTTTTTAAGTGTTACATGCCGAACAAATAGTGGCAAACCAATGGTGGGTGTAAATATTTGGTTATATTTAGTGTTTTCATGAGAGAACTTCTGCATTTCCTCTTCAGTAGGGGAAAACTATAAATAGTCTTGAATTATCTGTGTGGATGACACTTTTTGGAACGTGGGCATTGATTTTAGAGTATGGGCTATAAATGTTTGATTATTTTTTGTTTTAATTCTATTTGCTTCTAGTCATAATTCTGCCTCTTAAATTCTGCCTCTGTGAGTCAGCCAGGGTAACTGCTGCGATGTGCTTTGCTAAAGAGTTTGCAGGAGGGTTTTCTGTTTCTTTGGTGAAGTTTCCTCTTCATTATCATCATCTTTCCAAAATGCACATCTTGCACAGGTCAAATGTGGTGAGAACTCTTTTGTTGCTTTGTACAGAGGGGAGCTGAGAGGTGAGAAAATGAGCTCAGCCTGTGTAAGGAATCCTTTGGCAGAGCCAGGATTTGGGGCCAAACTTTGCAAGTTGTCTTCAGTTTTCCTATAAGATCAGCCCATCTTGCTTCTTCAAGCTTTTGACTGCTTGTTTCGTGGCCCATTTTTGTTTGGGGACTCTGTTGACCTTTCCTTGTGAATCTGCCTGTAATTGGAGAATTCAGAAGGAGAAACCACCCCAAGGGTTAGTGCTGCATACTTGTTATGTCCTTAGCTGTCAGACTCTGCCTTCAGAGCTGAAATTCAGAGAGAAATGTGAGCCAAACTGGGGGAATAAAAGGGCCAAAAGGTAATTGGAAAGTGTCATCTGCTGTAAGGATGTGAAACTCCTGGGAAAGAAGGAGCTGCAGCCCGTGCAAGGAAAGCTCAGAGCAGATTTGTGCCTTACTTCCAACTTTTTTGATCCGAGAAGGACGGGAGCAGAACGTGACAGAAGTGCTTTGGGAACAGATGTGGAGAAAACAGACAGCAAACCTTATGCAGCACTTTCAAAGCAGCCAGCATTTGTGAAATAGCACATGCATATTAATAAACTTACAGATTGCTGCCTGCATGGGGACAAGTGGCTCGCAGCACAGCGCTGCTAACGAGGGGACATGTGTGAGAAACAGAATGGGGTTTCAGCAAACTTTCAAAGGCTTGGGTCAGGAAGGGTCTTCCTTTAAACACAGCTGATTCGTGCTTTTCCGTGGATTTACAGTTTTTAATTTGTTAAATATGGATTTGGCCAGCGTGCACCGTCACTGGCCTCACGGAGCAGCCGGGTTTCGGCAGGCGTGCATTGATCCTCGGTGCTATAGCACAGAGATTATAGAATTTGCCTAAGGCTCTGCAAGGATTTAACATCAGCTCTTAATTCTCAGGGTTTTGTTCTCTTCCCCACACCACAGATAAAATTCCCAAGGTATTAGAGACAACCTAAGACGAGGATGTTTTCTTTCCACTGGAATTTCTAAAATGGCATTTACCTTGTAACAAATGGTGCAAGAGTAGGCAGAGTTTTGATGTTTCTGCTGGCCAGGAAATAACCAAAAACTTCTTGCAGAGACCCTTTTGAAATGCTGTCTTTCAGAAGCACAATAAGTGCTGGAAGCACTGAGCAAGTGGCTAACCTGGGTTTTTTCAGGGAAGCAGAAAATGAGGGAGCAGACAAATTCCAGATTGGGGAGCCCCAGGATGATGCACAAGAGCCTGGGCTCTGCTGAGAGCTCACCTGGCCCCACAGCCCGTGGGATCTGCGTGGCTCCAGCTGCCAGGTGTTCTCCCAACATGTGGAACGTCCATCTCAGTGGGATGGCAGTCAGGTTTCCATGGGGATTTCCTCCTCTGAGAAGTCTATGGAATCTGTTCCTCTCCAGGAAATGTTTCTGTTACAATAAATCAGCATGTTTTACGTGCCCAGAAATATTTCCTTGGAAAATTCACTGTTGGCTCTCTGTAGTCTAGCCTGTCTGGGCTTTTATTTGGCTTTGCTTGCACTGTGCTTTTCATCAGAGAAACTGAAAGTGTTTTTATTTACTCTTCAGTTGAACGCTGAAAATGAGAGGCAGAATGCAATTGTGCTGCCGGTTCACCTGTCCTTTAGAATGGAAAGAGTACCTGCAGCTGTTGCTATGATTATTTTGAATGATATATGTTGGGTCCATGGAGAGATTTTCCAGCTGAAGTTTACATGGAAGCCAGAGAATGATGCTGGGGGAAATACAAGCACTACAGTGCCTACATCTAATTTATGCAGTTTCCCTCAGCAGCTTTCCTGTTTTTCTGCTCAATGCTAATGTCTGTGAAAACCCAGAAGGTTCTTATATACATAGAATTTCTATGTGTTATAGCCAGAGCAAAATACATTGAAGTGAATGTTTGCCTTGGGAAATATATTTTTGCTTAATATAACTGATAGTTTTTAATCATATCTGTTGTAAGTGTAGCAGGGTCTGGCTCATATGAGAGGATAGATCAAAACCAAGTCATTCTCAGCACAGCATTTGATGCCAGCCTTGAGCTCTGACAGGATGCAAAGGAGCAGATATGCTCAATTTTATTCACCTCTTTACTATTTCATGCTGTGTTGCATAGTATTTTATTTTATGCTGGATTTTTCCTAGCAGAACCGACTTCAATTCTCATGTGGGAGCTGATTCTTTTTTTTATTTGGGTGACATCTGGGATTCTTAACCAAGCTTGGAAACTGAGAAGCAGTTGGAAGCAGTTCCTTGGTTCAGAAATGTGCTGTGTTGAGACACCCATTTGTTAGGTCCCTGTCCCCCCAGCCATGTCACTCACAGGGGACTCTGCAGCTTGTTGTGAAGCTCCAGCTATCACTTCCAGTCCCTTCCATCAGTCCAAACTGGTTTTGCTTGCCTTGAGCTAAGTCTTGGTTGGTTTTCTTTCAATACCTTGAATTTCAGGTGGAGTGGGAGCTCTAGTGGTGCTGTGTTTTAAATGAAATCCATTTATTTCTTTTCCTGCTGGAATCCAGCCAGCGTGGCTCGGTGTCAGTGGAGGACACAGATGTGTCAAGGGGCAGAATTTGGGGACTGAGTGTGCATTCAGTGCCTGCCACTCCTACTGCTGGCTCTGTTGGCAGATGATCTATACATGTGTGCAGTGAAATGCTTATGACACTGGAGATTAATTTGTGGCCTTGCTGGTTTGATCTGTACTGCAAAATTCACCATCTGGGAAGATAAATTTTGCCCATTATGTTTGGTGGCTTGTCACTAAGCACAGTTTAACTGTAAAGGTAGGTGAAATGGGCTATGTTGCCATGATTAAACTCTTTTATGGGCCCCCTTGTTTAAAAAAAATAAATTAAAAAAGGGTGAAAATGAAGGGCAGCTTTGAGATGCCAGCAGGACTCGTGCATACTTCATTGTCACAAATTTTTCAGGCACTTTTTGTCCTTTAATGTGCTAGAGTACCTGTGTTTCCTTCTTCACTGACAAACGTAGATGAAATGCAGTAAATGAGGAGAGAGAAGATGGAAATCATGACTACAGAAGGGGTAGCAGCAACTTTAGTGCTAATTGCTAAACAGAAGAAGTCTCCTGATACATGGAGGAGTTATAAAAGAGACAGGAGAAAACAATTCCTGCTCAACTGGAAGAACAGAAATCTCATCTAATAGCACTGGGAATGGCTTCTATTTCTTCCATGGTGTTTGTTATTATTTAACTCCATCTTGAGACTCAGAGGATGTATTTAAAAGAAAAATGGGAGTCAATTTGTACAGCAGGAGAACGTTTAATGAAATAAATGGACAATTGCCCCTTGGTTATAGGAAAGAAATGAGGACAGTCTCTTTAGGAGTAAACAATGGGTATTTTCCAAGTTTCTCTATCTAAAGTGTCAGTGAGGATGTGCTGCTCCTGAAAGCTGAGCATTAACAGCAAATTGTCACACACAGATGTGGGTCTGTTTGCATTCCTTACACGTCCCCAACACCAACCACCCATCCTTCTTTTGTGCCCGGTCAGAACAGAAGTGGAGATTGCAGAAATTGCAGGGATTGCAGCGAGGGGCTGAGAGCAGGTAGTGAGTGCCTGGGCAGGGGAAGGGAAGCAGCAGTGGCTGCAGGGGCCTGCCAGGACCTGCTCAGGGTCCTGGCTGTCACTCAGAGCCTTGGCAGCCTCAGGAGAAGGATTTTCCACCCACTCCTCCCTGCCCTGCCTTGGGACTGGGGGCTGAACCAGGACAAGGTGTGATACATGCCAGGAGAGCCTGCCTGATTATTCCCACTAGGCAAAATGATATTAAGGATTTATATTAATAAACATATATCCATATGGAGGAGGTGATGTCTCCTGCTAAGGAATAAAAATTGCACAGACCATTAAAAGTGACTTACAAGGCTTCTGTGTTAATAATGAAAGATCTGGAGAAGTCTGAGCAGTCGTCTAGAAGGCCAGAAAAAGATCATTAAGAGGATGTCTCCTGCCAATAGCTGCCAAGAGCAAACAAGGGAAAGAAAACAGAAGGTTTTGGATCTGGAAATGCATAGAAAATGAGAGTACAGACTGTGGGGAGTGCAGCCTGGAGGCTCCACATGGCCTTCCTTGCTCCTAAGCAAGCTGGTGGGAATGGGGAAGCACTGTCACTGGGATTGTTACTGGGGAGACAAAGAAATGATTCCCTGGAATATCATTTCAGGATGAACATTCAGCAGAAATCAAAGTGTTGAGAAAGGGAAAAAAATATTCTGAAATCAGAAATGCTGGTTAAGGTTTAGAAATAATCACAGAAATAAACCATTACTGGTGGCTTGGGAATAATTCAGTTTCTAGTCCAAAATTTTAATGAACCCAAGATGAGTGTTGAAATTTTTGGTTCCTCTTTTCTCTCTGGAGGTACATGGAACTAAATATAAATATGAAATAGTGATATGTAATATTAACAAAAATACCAAGCACTGCTAAGTCTGGAAATGCCAGATGTGTCTGTGCAACCTTCCTTCACTCCCCCAGTACTTAGGCACTGTTTCATATTCCTCCAAGACACATTCACATTATTTTTTCCCCAGATCTCCTGCTTCATTTGTTGCCTATATTATTTTCCTCCCACTATTTTATTTTCTTTTTGTTACTGAATGGGAAAGGGAGTAGCATCCTTTCAGGACACTCCTATGAAGCCTGGGGGAATGTTTTTTTTTTGCTTGAATGAACCGTTTCTATAAATTCTCTTTCAGGAAAGGTTGAACCATTTTTTATTTTTCTTATTTCTGTTTGAGACCAGCTTGTGGCTCAGAAAAATTGGCTGTAGCTGATGAAAACCTGACATGATGGTATGGAGTTACAAATTTCACAAGGATGCTGTATGAAGTAGTTAGACCTGAACCTCTCTTGGCTGAAGGGAAAAAGTTTCTTCCCTGGGAGCTGCTGGCAGTCCATGGCTCTGCTGCATCCATATCCATGAATAACTGTGGAATGTATGCTGGGAATAACTGTGCCACACTGGCAGCTTCTCTCTCCTTCTCAGGTGCCTCAAGACAAGCTCCTCTGCCCTAGCCACACTGGAGAAGGAGAAGAAAAGAAACCACCCTCTCATACAGTCATAAAACCAGTTTAAAATGACCAAAAAAAACCCCCAAAAACCAAACGAAAAACCAAACCAAAACAAACCAAAAACACCTCCTCCTTAGAGCTGGAGCAATTCTAAAAGCTTAGAAAGAGATGGATCTCCGACAGGGAATAAACGGCCCAGTGAATCCTGAAAGACCCTGCAAGACTACAGTCAATAAAGCTTTTTAATGGAATTTTAGATAAAGGTCAACTATGTGCTGCAATAATCAGCTGTCCATGATCACTGCACAGGCAGAGCAGCAGCTCCAGTGACAGAGAAGCCCTGGGAATTGTTGGATATTGGCTTGGAAGCGCTTCCAGACAGGATTGCAGCCTCGTGGTTGATAAAACAGGGAGCTTTAATTGAGATGTTTGCTGATGGAAATCTCTGCTGCCCTGCAGAAGGCTCCTGGACATGCTGCTTTGTGCACAAACCAAGTTCCTGTGCTGCTGTGAAGGTGCTGGTAAGGGCAGGAGGATGGGGCCGCGGTCCTGGTGGCTGTGGCAGATATTCCCACTGTCTTCTCCTTCCCTTGGCCTCCCCAGCCTTGGCTCAGGGATGTTCTCTTCTCTCAAAGGAGTGGGGAAATGATTGTAAGAGTTGGAGGGGAGGGTGGATCAAAATGCAGAATTAGATTAATTATAAATATTTAGCCAGTGTGTGTGTATTCCACCAGTGCTTCTCACTGAGAAGGTGTGAAGGGTTTGCCAGTTATTTTTGATTTTGGTGGTTTAGGAATATTTCATGTTGTGTGCTAGAACACTGAGTACATCTGGACTGAAACAAAGATCCACTTCCACTGGAAAAGGTGTTTGGTTTGCCTCTTTGGATGAGAGCTGCATCAGAGGGGTCCCAAAGGTTCAGCCTCTCCAGCCAGCCCAGGGCATTGCCACTGCTCTTCTCCAGAAGCTGCTTTTGCTGGGGGCTCTCCTGTCTTACCTTTGCTGTGATTAATGCTGCTGCAGCTCTGAAATGGGAAGGGAAACCACAGATGGAATTAGAAGCTGAGTTCTGCCTGTGAGCATCCAGCTCCGAGTTCGGTTACCGCCATTAATGAACACAAAGCTGCCTTGGGCTGACAAAACTGCTTAAATTCACAGTATCACAAAGGGCAATTTAAGGAAGACAGCTGTAAGACAAACATTTTCTTCATCCGTTTCTTTTATTTTTTTACCTTGTACTCAGGTTGGAAACACAGGTCAGCAAAGGTTCCTGTCTTTGAGTGATCATTTCAAGTTTGGGGCACGCTGTGGCTCTCTGCAAATTGTGTGTCCTCGTCAGCAAGTCCCTGGCAGGGAGCTTGGGGGGAGCCTTTGTTTTGGACAATATGCTGAGTAGTCCCTGCTTTGTGCTGCCAGACAATGATGGCATTGATCAGCTTCTTGTACAGCTCTTCATTAGCTGGCAGTGCAGTAAATCACAGTCTTGTTTAAACAAGTCAGACACAACAGTGATTCGGTCCTTGATGCAGTTACTTCTCCTTCTATTCATTACATTCACAGTAATGAACAGTATTAAAAGTAGAAAAATGCGACTACTTTGAAATTTCCTTTTTTCCTGTGATGTTTTAGGCCATGCATTGCTGTCATTTTATCCTGGTAAAAACTAGATTACTCTCCCGTGAAGCTGATAAAGTACAGCTTTGAGTGAGCACATTGATCTCAATTTCTTCGTGTTCCCCCTGATGCAACAGAGAGTTGCTTTTGTCCTTGTGTTTACCCAGGAGTTTTTGCATGGTCTGATATAAGAAGCCCAGTGTGATTGCTGGGGAGAAAGAACTCTCAGAAAGAGCAGGAAACCAAATATTGCAAGAAAATTGTCAACATATCTTCTTGTTTTGGGTGCTGCTCCTGCTCCCCATGCAATGGATGTCAATAAAGGACTCGTAAGAAATGGCTTTGGACAAGGCAGAGCAGGGAGCTGTGCTGTGTGTGAGCTATTTAATGCTTCAAATAGCTGCCACGTCTGCCTTGGATGCTGTACTCGGCCAGCTTATGAAAGAAACCATATTAACAAAGTTATTGGATCCCAGATGAATCTAAAGAGCTGCAGGAGAAGAGAACAGTGACAAATGAGTCTGCCATTCTGAGGCACAGCAAATGGTGCTCACAGTTAAAGCTATTGCACTGCCTGCCCCGTTCCCTGCCAGCCTGGAGCAAAGTGGGAGCCTGGAGGTGCCAGGATGGGGAGCCCCAGAGCCCTGCCATGGGGCCAGTGCTGGCATGGAGCTTTCCAGAGCTCCTGAGTGCTCTGGCTCTGCTCTCCCCCAGCTTTAGGTGTACCCCTAAGCAGTGCTGGGTGTCAGTGCCTCACCCTGTGCTGGGGGTTGCATACAGCTAAATAAAAGGGGAATGCCTCTCAGATCTGTTCTCCTCAGGATCCCCAGGGAGATGCTGTGGGTATTCTCAGCAGAGGAGGAGTTGTTCTGAGCAGCAGGATTTCCAGGGGTATCTCTTGGCAGAGCCATGCTCAAGCAGCCCCATGTTTGTGGGGCAAAGCTGTCCCCCTCCCTCTGCCCCCAGCATGCTTTCCTTTAAATGGCTCACTTAGACCAAAATGTACCTTCCTGTCTCCCCACTACCTCCTTTAGAAAATTTTCCTGCCAAGCAAACTTTCTCAGTTCCTTTTTTTTTTTTCTCATTGTGTGGCCCAACCTTTTGTGGCATTCATGAAGGAGTCCTCAAATGCAATTTCACTAAATCCCCATCTCTAATTGTGCTGGTCCTAGAGGACAGTGAGTGGGAAAGGCAGAGAAACAGAAGTGTGGGATAGGCAATGCCTTGTTCTTGAGCTTTCTAAGCATCTCTCAAGTTAATGAGGGTCTGGGCAAGAAATGTGCCAAGCAGCCACAGGGAGCACATGGATGAGCACTTTGATGCAGATCCCTGGTGGAGGATGGTGATGAAATGCACCAAGAGATGCTTGGGGACAGTCTGAAAAGTTTGTCCTGTGCTGGGAGGTGGCAGAGGGTGAGGGAGAAGCAGTAGCAGACTGTGAGAAGCTGGACCTGGATCCAAATGCATTGTGAGTTTTGGGTTGTTGTGGATCTGGGAGTTTGGCTCTGGCCCATCTCTAATTTACTTTGCCTGGCCAGAGTCTTCCCAGTCCTACCCAGAAGAGAGGGGTGATTTAATTGACTTCCGTAGAGTTGCTTAGGATTTGTGCCAGTGGAACCATTGGAATTTGGTTGTGTGAAGGCACATGTGTGTGTGTGCCAGTGCCCTGGCCTCGTGTTTCTCTGGGAAGTTTGTTAGGGGCAGTGTAACCACGAGTGGGTGGGTGGGCAGGACACAGATGGAGAGGGAACGAGCTCTGATTTAATGGCACACAGCAGAACACTCTGAATTGTGGCATTTCCTGCTGTCATCTCCATAACAGAGTGTAAGTACCTATGCTCTCAGCTAAGATGACTTTTGACTCATTTGCCAAAGCTAAGAACCCTTTGAAAATAATTTAAACCTTTTCAGAATTATTCCCCTGATGCTCTTGGGACCAGTAGTCCTTTATTTGCCATAGAGCAGCCACAGAATGAATAGCAGCACTGTGGACTCCCTCAAACAGCGACCTTATGTGAGATGTAGCGATTACAGCAATTAAATCCTCTTTGCCAAGGCAACCAGGGCTTTATTTCTAACTGAAGTTACATTTTTTTTCCCCCAAATGAATCTCTTCTGCATGCATTATTCATTTTTCTTTGGAACATTTAGCCTGTGCGAATTCCACGAGCTCAAATTCAGTATTATTACTTATTAATTATTGGGTTGAGGTAATGTCTAGGACAGAACTGCCTCCAGGGGTCAGAGGGCACTGGGTTCCCCATGCAGCCAAATGCAGAGTAAGGCCATAAACTTTGTCTTGAGTTGGGGGTTGAAAATCTAACAGCATTTGAGGAACAACTTGTGAGAGTTTGCATTTGCATTTTGCTTGACTCCAAAACCCATGTCAAGCAAGTCTGGGATGTTTTGGTCCAGTGAATTCTTAGGCAGCATAGCTTTGACCATACCCTTAAATTAAATGTTTGAAGAAGTTTGGTCATGCCAGCTCAGACATTTTAAGTCCAGCTGCATTCTCATCATTGTGACTCTTGCTTGGAGAAGGGAAGGTCAGCGATCAACAATAATGGTTAAGGTGCAATATTTTCTTTAACAATTTTGGGAATTCTAGCTTAGGATGGTCTTTGGAGTCCTTTGTTTTTAAAGGAATGTGCTACAGTCTCCTTTTAAGATTACGTGAGTTCATTGTCTCTTTCTGGTATTACATAAATAGCCTCTTGATTGACAAGGAAACTAAAATGATTCTGTTTAAATCTGTACTGCTCTCCTAAGAAATCTACATTCATTATTCCTGGGATGACTGAAAGATTTACAATAGTTTATAATCTGGTATCATTTCATTCTTCTTCTTGGTATTATTAATCACCTTGTCATGAAACGTCAGGAGAACTTTGTTCAGCTTGCATGATTTGGGCTGAGAAAGCCATCCTTTAATATTAATGTTTCCTAGGAAATTGGGTAGATATCTTTGCATTCTGGGAACCATAAAATGGATGAATGATGTCCTTTGACTAGACATTAGATGCTTACAGGCTGCTGAAGCTGAAGAATAAGGTTGAAAAAGCCCTGCAGCTGTAGCACTGTGGGAAGAAAAATGACCTTGCAGAGCAGATGTGGTTCAGGTCAGTGTTTGGTTGTAGGATGTGCAGTCAGGAGTGCCAGGCAGGACGGTGTTTGTGGCTCTCCTGGAACTCTCCTTGGTGTGGCCACATCAGTGATCCTGTCTCACTGGGGACATGAAACCCAGGTCCCAATTTTTTGGTCATTTAAAGATTCTGGGTTGCATTTCCTAAGCCTGGAGGCAGTCAACCAGGATCCTGGCTGGCTTTCAGCTGCAGTAATTACAACTTGCCAGCTCAGATTTTCTCTGCCTCTTAAATCACATCCGCTATTTTTCACTTCCTTTGCTAAACTGCTGTGTCCCCTGTGCTGTTGTTGGTGATAATAGTTCTAATGCTTTGCCTGTTTATGTCACGTTACTTTATCTGCAATGTCTCACAGTGTTTGTACAAGAAACGTCTGTCATTGCTTTCATTTTACAAATCACTGTTTTTATTGCTCATGTTCCAGTGATACACCTCAAAGAGCAGATGCTTTCCTAAAGGAGGGAGGCACTGCCTCTCCTACCCTCAACCTGTTGTTTTTCAGTGAGGAGGGGTTGATGGGATGCTCCTGCTTTGCCCTTGGGTCTGTGGCAGGGCAGGTGGGTTTGGGATGGCCCAGAGAGTACCCGGGGCTGGTGAGCTGGAGGTGCCATCCCAAAGGGGTGGAGATGCCCAGGCTGTTCCCAGCCCTTTATCCTGGTGCAGGCTCAGATCCGTGCTCAGGCCAGGAGAGGGCAGAGCTGACTCGTGTGTGCAGCAGGAAACCATGAAAGCCACGGGAGGGATGGAGGGAGGGAGGGATGGACAGAGAAAGGGATGGATGGATGGATGGATGGATGGATGGATGGATG
This sequence comes from Alethe castanea, assembly GCA_024734035.1. Classification (NCBI taxonomy): domain Eukaryota; kingdom Metazoa; phylum Chordata; class Aves; order Passeriformes; family Muscicapidae; genus Alethe; species Alethe castanea. Next base: position 1,485,690 of record JANRGV010000049.1, on the reverse strand, counting down.
GATAGGATGGATGGATAGAGGCAGGGATGGAGGGATGGATGGAGGCAGGGATGGAGGGATGGAGTGATGCAGGGATGGAGGGATGGATAGAGGCAGGGATGGAGGGGAAGTGTTTTGGGAAGAATGAGCCTTGCTGCAGACTCAGGGGGAGCTGTGCCTCAGATCTGATCCCCCAGAAAGGACTCAAAGCATCACCTCCCCTGAAATGCCTCCAAGGGGGGACATTTAGGAAGTGTTCCATCTGTGCAAGCCCCTGCAAAGGGCAGAGCCTGCAGGGCTGCCCCAGGGACTGTTCTGTAGTGAGGAGGGGCAGGTCTGTGCAGGGCTGGCACCCAGGCTCAGGGCTCAGAGCTGCAATTTCCTACCCCAAATTGAAAGGCTTGTACTGTGGTTTATTCATTTTTCTTTTTTTTTCTTTTTTCTCCCCTCCCTTCCTTAAATGATTTCTGAGATCTTGCATTTTCTCTTTATGAATGTACTGTGTGTGAGCTGGATATTGCAAATGCACTTCATAAAGCAAATTTCCCTGCTGCTCTGAAGGTTAAGGAGCTTTAAGTGAGGTTCTTTCTTTGCAGAACAACTTTCTTCTTTGGACTTGAAAAACAATGGAAATGTAGTTAATGTTCAGCCTGACAGAGTCTTAGCAAACATATTAAGGTCTTAATTTAATAAAATCATATTTCACTTCCATAGACAAGAAGCAGAATAGACTTGAGTCTTTTTTAATGAATGAAGTCCTTAGTAAGGTACTTGCAATCTTTCTTTATGTAAGGCTTATTCTCAGTTTTTTTTCCTTTTAGGAGCCAGGAAGATTTAGTGCAGCATTTTCTAAATTGTGTCGTGCTTCCTTTAGAACAGAATGGAAAGGGAAATGTATCTTAATGTTAAAGAGACGTGAAACAAAAATGTGGTTTTTCCCCAATGAAAAGTTAAACATTTGCAAGAAAAATGTTCTTCACGGCAATTTCAATTCTGTTAAAAACACATTTACTGTCAGAAAATAATGGTGCTGGATGAGCTCTAATAATAAACCAATTTGTGTGTACCAGGGGAGTGGACTTTTCCAGCCTTTTGTTGTAAGTCATGCTGGAAGGGCTACCACTGGGCTACAAGAGCACAGATATTTTCACACTGGGATTTGTGTCTGCTTGAATTATGTGAATAACTCCATTGAAGTACAACCGGGAAAAAAATTCATCATGTGACTTCTTATTAAAACATTGCTTTTTTACTCCGATCAATGATGTTTGAGCAGCTCCATGTATTTTTCTCTCAGATTTCTCTTTTTAATTCTTTTTCCTTAAACGCTCTGCGTGCACAGTGCCTCTATTGTACAGCACCCAGAGCACGTGGCAGCAAACTCCTGATTTCTGGGGAGCTGGCCTGCTGCAGTCACAAATGCCATTAATGGGCTGCATGTGAGCTGCACCAGGGCTGCACAGAGCTCCCCTTCCCCTCTTCATCCAGTCTGTTGAGATCAGCAGGTGCACCAAAGCATGCAGATTGAAGATTTGCTTTGAGGAAAACCGAGTGGCTTTTTTTTGCCCTGAAATGAGCTGTTTCTCTGAGCATTGCTGCCAGCCCGCTTGCTTGGGAGGATATTTGCAGAAATGGAATGCAGAAGTGGTACAAACACAGCCAAATTGAATGCATTTACAGATGTAAAAGGCTCAGCTTTTGCAGGGGTGTACATCTCTTTGGGGTGAGGGCTGTCACTTGGTGTAGGTGGATGGTTTGGTGTAACAGGTCTCTGAACACATCAGCCCAGTGGTCAGTCATGCTTGATAACAGTGTGGAAATTGGATTTGTCAACTGGTAATCCCTCAGTGATCGATAATTAGTTGTAATTATGCGCTGTTTAAGAGCTGAGGAGAGAAAATTGAAGTTTGTGGCCGGAGGGGGAAACGAAGAATGGCAGGTACACCAAGGTGTTTGGCATGAGAGAAATGCAGTTAAAGAACTGAATTTTCACAAATAGCAGTGAGTCAAACTGGCCTCTCCAGGGCTGGAGGGGCAGGAGTGGTGAGGCTAAGCAGGGTAACACAGTCCTTGGTGAGCTGGCTGCCCAAAAAGCATCACAACTTGGACCACAAGGAAGTTTGCTTTTGTTTGTAGTCTCCCAGAAATGTCCCCAGTGTGAAATGCCACAAGTTATTTGTGAAGTATTCTTTGAAACTTCTCCTTTGTTTATAATCAAAGCTCCTTCCCCTGCCTCAGTTTGAATTTTTGTCCAATATATGAGCAAGGAGAAGCTGAAGTCCTTGAGTGTTCACTCATGGGACTGTGCCATCCTTGGCACTGGCTCCAAAAAGCACAGCCCAGACATGTGGTTTGGTTTCAGATGGATGAGGAAAGATCTTCCTTCTCTTCTTTTTGCATTCTTTGTTCCAAAGAGCACAACAGCTCAGGTTTCCAGATGGGCAGGAATGTTATTCCATCTGTCTATGAAAATCCAGTTGAGTCTGTCCTGGGATTTCTGTACCAGCTCTGCAGTTAAATCTGCCACTGATAATTCTTCTCAGCCACAGAGCCAGGGAGGGTCTGTGCTGCTGTGTGGCTGTACCCATGGGTGATTGCCTCGTGTGGCTGATTGTCACTCTCTAAACAGACCTGCAAAATGAGACTGTTTAACTGCAGGAGGTGGGAGAGAAGGAGCTGGAGCAGACCTATCACCCAGCGCTGTGTGAGAAAGAGCCAGCAGAATTTATGGTTTCTGGAGGAGCAGTATATTTTTAAGCTTCTTGTATTCCTACACTTCACAGCCCAGATTAGCAGATTGTTGACAGCTCCATGATATATTTGCTGTCACCTGGCTGGAGTCCGAAGCAAGTGATAAATTTTTGGTTTGAATGAGCTCGTGTGACATGCAGTGACAGATATATTTTTTGTTACTACAAGTATGTAGCGTGTCCTGTGCTGGGGGACTTTGCTGCTATTCTTGCTGTGGTCGTGAGTGATTTGCTTGCTTTCCTTGTGCTTCTGTCTCACCATCCAAGGAAAGGTGGGGAAAATGTCACATTCCTCATTTGCTGTGATGGCTCCTTCTTTTTCTGCCGGATCCTCCTCTCTGGGCCCAGCAGAGCCCATCTGCTGGCAGGAGGGAGCAAGTGCTCTGTGGAAAAGAACCCAGCATTTCCAGCTGCTTGTTGCTGAATTTCACCTGTCTTGGATATATGTCACGGGAATTTACATGCAAAAACTTGGGGTGTTTTTGAAGTGATACTGCTATATTCTGGGAAGACACATCTCCCAAAGCACATTTTCAAGATAGAAGAAGGGGCAGCAGGAATCAGTTTTGTCTTCACATGACTGAAGACTTGGAGGAACTGAATTTACAGATTCTGCTTGTGAGTAAAACCTTAGTGCTGTATTATTGGTGAGCTCTATTCAGACAAAGTTTCAGGGTAGAACAACAAACAAAAAAAAAAGGGAATATGCATAATTAAAATGCCTACTTTAAACTTCATGTCATATTCTTAACACTCAATTGGTGTTAAGGAATTCAACTTTCCTAGACAGTTTTCCTGAGGTTTTAAACCCTGGACACTTCCAGAGAGCAAAGGATTTGGTGCCAACAGTTTCTCACATTATTGGGCATGTGCCATTTTTACATACCTTGGGATGAATGGGTACAATAATTAATGGATTACAGGATTAATATTGTTTAAGTGTAACTTAAATATTTTTGAAACGAGAATTATCCAGGTCCATAAACCCAGTCTACTTTGAAACAGATGGTAGAGACTAAGAGAGATCAAGAGTCAGGGAAGCTGCATCTTTCCACATCAACGAAATATTTTACTTTTGTGCTGGCAGAGCAAGGGATCAAGCTTGAGCAAAAAGTTTGAGGGTTGTGTCTACTCATCAATACCTTGAGAGGAGCCACATGTGGAGCTGACATTGCCTGGTTTAGTGGGGCAGATGAGGATCCATGTCCAGCCCAGAAGCATCTCTGGTCTGGCTCTGAGTTTGCCCCCGTGCCAGTTCTCTGCTGCTTGCTTCTTGCTCAGCTCCCCACATGTGCTCCTCCAGCAAGGGTGGAGACACTGAAGCATCTCCAAAACTCTGATGTGCTTAGGCATCAAAAATGGAAGGTGCACCTCTCTCATGTGATTGCCTGCCTTAGGGGGGAGAGCATATGCACAGCAAATGGACACTTACATAACCCTATTAGCTCCTGCTGGCTGCTTTCAACTGTTGGTTTGCCACAGGGAGCTGGAGAAGAATTAGGTAATATAAATAGAAAGATGACATCCTCCAGAAGAGAGCCATTCAGCACATATTGCTGGCTGGCCTCATGGTTCAGAGCTGATAAGCAAATTTGGCCTGAATCCTGTTGCAGCATTTGATGATGGCACCAGCAGAGCAGAATTGGCAATATCAGCAGAGGTGGACGCTGTGGATGTGATCCCTGCAGGAGCTGCTCTCTGTGGCAGAAACCTAGGGCCAAATTAATTGTGATTAATTTTGATTACAGACCATTCCCTTTAAAGTGACTCTCGAGATGAATTTGTCCCATGCGTGCTTTAAAGGGCAAGTTGCTCACAAGTGCTTCTGCTAATGCATCCTCCAGGTTTATTTCAGATATCCTTTTTTTTCTCTTTCAGCAATTGGTTCCTGGTGCAAATACAGACACTTTGCATTAATTCCCTGCAGGGCTTCTATGCCATATTTTTAGGCTTTTGAGTGGCATTGTGGAAAACATGAAAGCATTATGGTAATGATCAAGGCCAATTCTTGTGTTCTTTATTCAAATATCAGTTAGGGGAAAAAACCTGTGATGCTTAATCATGCAAAAATCCTCCTAAGAGCTCATTTAAGAGAGGGCTTGAGTGGGGACCTCAAGATTTGGCCCCTAGTGCATGATGGATTTTAACAACAGCGAGGTAGTGATTAGGTGGAAGAATGTAAGTACAAGTGGTTGAAGTGCTGGCATGAAAAAAAAGTGAAGGGTATTGTCCGTTCAACACCACAAGGAGCTGTTGCATATTATTGTATTTAATGAAAGGGAAAGTACAATGAATGCACTTTAAAGTGAATTCCTCCCACCGTTCTTTTCATTTGTTTGGAATATTCTGTGGGACTGACTGAAGGCTTTTTCTGGTCTAGCAGGAGCCTCTCAGCTGCCTAATAGCAGTGCAGAAAATGTGGCACAGCACCTTTTCTTACTTATTTACTGATCAAAAGGAGTGTTTACAGAAAGCTGTGCTTTGCCCCCACTTTTAGAAAAGCCACTCCTTGTGGTCTTCTGAAAGCTCTCGTAATGGGAAGCATTTCTCACTATGAACAAACAGCCAAATGTATTGGAAATGGAAAATTTCTGATTGAAATGGGCATCTCAGAGCTTCCAGCTGCTGGCAACCGTATGGCAAAACAATTGCAACGTTTGCAGTCTCTGCAGAAGCTGCTTATCTAACAATCAAGACAACTTGAAATATTTATTTGGAACTGGTTGGTTTCAAGTATTGGAAAGCACTGTTTTTTTCCTCCTCTTTGTCTCCTAATGAAAACAGGGTCATGAGTGCTCAAGGTAGGTCACTTCAAGTCCCTGCAAAGAGGGAGAGGAATTTGGAAATGCTCAGGGTCCCTTGGAAGAGAGGAATTTGGAAATGCTCAGGGTCCCTTGGAAGCTGTATTTTGAAGACTTTTCTAAACAAATGTGAAGATTTTGAGGAGGGATCAGGAGCAGAGCAAAACTCCCCAGATGTTTTTCCATTCATAGGTAGAGATTGAGAGGGGCAGGAAGCTCTGAGGTTGGGGCACTGGCCATGGGCTCAAACTTGAATTGAGTTGATTTTCTGTGTCATCTTTCCCCTTTTTCCTGTGTTCTCTGCTCACACCTGAGCTCTCTGCTTGCATAGTTTGTACTTGGGGGACCTTTTGGTGGGTTCCCCTCAGTTGGTCTCTCACTCCTCTCCCACAGCTTGTTCATGAGTCTCCAGCAAAGCTTTTTCTGACTTCACAGCTGTGAGACTCAAGTGCAGGACTCTGGAGAAGAAGTTTTGTGCATGCACTGGTGTGGCTGCAGCAGCCATGTCATGGGCTGATGGAAACTGGGAAGAGAGGGGCTGTCCATCTCTGTGTCCCAGAAAGTTCTGTACATAGGTGCAGAAAGTGCAGAAAGTCCTCTGCCAACTAGGATGTGATTTTGAAATTTCTCCATACAAGTCCTTCTGACAGCTGTTCCTATTAGGAACTCAATCAGTATAGCATTGTGAATTCAGTCAAGTTTTCCCTTGACATGCTATAAATGTATTAAGTGATGAAATGTCATAGAATCAAAGCAAATTTGCACTTATTCCAGAAAGAAATCTGAATATGTAACTGTTGGAGTGGTGATGGGGTAAGCAGAGATTTGCATTCCTTTTGCTTCCTGATGGAAGTTCTGAATAGTTGGGTTGACCTCCCAGGTAATGCAGTGGTAATCCTGCTGTAGCCAAACTGTTTCTCATTTCTAACCATTTTTGATCAAGTTTGAATCCAAATGTTTGTGTCTGGTTGGTTCTGGTTTGCAGCTGAATGATTGATATTCCTGAAGGTTCTGACTCTCGTGTACCTCTGCAGAATTCTCATCCTGAGCTGCAGGAAGTGATCAGGGATGAAAAGTGGGACCTCTGGCAAATCTCTTATTGTTTAAGCAAACTGTCTCTTGTCTTGAGTCACCTTGAAGAAAGCAGCTTTCCAGTAAACAAAAGGGAAAATCTGCTTAGCACGTTTTTGGTTTTGGTTAGGGCTGCAGCTTCCAGCTGCCTCTGCCGCTAATCTGCCTGATGTAGAAAGGGGCACCTTTTAAGAAGCTCCAGCCCAAAAATTAATTTCAGCAAATGCATTCGCTCCTTGAAGAAACCCTGCTGAAGGGTTTGAAGTGTGGAATTGCTGCAGCCTTTGGGAAGCTTGTGTGAAAAACACGGCTCACTGTCTGGGGAGAATTGAAAGGTTTAATAAAAAGACAATAGGAGACAAATATAAAGCAAAGGGTTAAAACGGCCGGGTGCTTGCCATGCTGC
>JANRGV010000049.1:1461922-1478583 GCA_024734035.1 Alethe castanea | reverse complement strand
TATCCATATAGAAATGCTATTTTAACATTATACATATAGCATTTATCCTGATACTTGCAAAGAGCCAACAACGTCATGCATTTATTACAACCATCATCCTCTCCAGGTCTGCAGGTGGCTGAGCCATTGATCATACACGTTGTCATCTCCCAGAGCTTTCCTGTCCCCTGGTTTTGTCACAGGTCTACATTTGTCACCTCAGCACAGCGAGCTTTCACAGCACAGAGCTCTGCAGGGAGGGACAAAAAGCCACTCAAAGACATTGAGGCCTCTCCTTGGTTTGCTCCAAGCTTGCACACCTTGAGATTTTTCTTGTTCAAGCCAAAGAAAACTTCCATGCATGGGGTAATCCTAAGATTTGGCTTTATTACTTAAATGCAGCTGACTTTGTGACATCAGTGGAGGGTGGTTGAGCTGAGGGCCCAGTGTTGTCTCCTTTGAGGGGATTTTTCCCTCCCTTGTTCTCCCTCCCCCTCCACAGTGTATAATTCATTTGGAGCTCTCTGAGGCCATTTCCATAATGTTGTGATTCATCAGTAATTAAACTGCTTTAAGTCCATTGTTTGTTTACTTTTAATAAAAATCCCCAGCTTTAAAACCCACTTTTCAACTTTTATTTCATTCAGATTTATATTGGTCTTGGGGAAAAAAATAATTCCTATGCACTATGCCTTTTAGAATCTGCTTCATTATCCATTGTATTTCAATACTTATTTATTGCAATGAAGAAATATAAATGTTGAAGCATTCTGCAGAAAGTCAAATGAACTGCCAGCAGTAAATAGCATTTTTGATCAATTTATTCATTTTCCTCTCTGTTTGCAAATTGCTTGTAAATATGCCTCCATTTGTACAACTTTGGAATTATTCCGCCAAGAGATTACTTGAGTTGTCTCATGGCAGGCAGAATTTCATCTGATCAGCTGTAACTTACTGTTATTTATTTTTAAGAGTAACTCTCCTGTTTATGCAGTGCTTTGGCAGCACGGGCTGTCCTGATGCATTGCCTTGCACACTTTCTCTAGATCAACTTTTAACTAATCTGTAGGAGTTAAATAAACACCAATGACTGTGCTATTTTATTCCTAGCTTTGATACATTTCCAGCCCTTTGTCCTTGTGTTTATTTTAGTATTCAAGCTCTTGGTCAGCATTCAGGTTGCAATTAGTTTTTCCCCCAGTATTTCCTAGCAGTTCTTAATGGGTATGACCTGCTCTATCAGTTTATTAGCCTGCTCTTTATAAAAAATCTTTATCATAGCACTCTCTGAAACATCTACAACCCACAAAATCCTTAAAACTCCTCTGCTATGAATTTCCAATAGAATTTCTTTGCTCCACAGAGCAGAGCTGACTTGTGCACAAGTTCTTAAGGTGGGCATAATTGTTCCTTGTGAGACATTTAATGAAAATGAAATCTAAAATCAATGGTCATCTGCTGAAACAGCATCTTCCTAGAAATTTAACATTTGATTTACTGGTACTTCATGACCGTCTTTGGTGGTCCTGGGGAATTCAGGTGGTCACAGAATACCTTCTCCCCTTATGCAATGCTCTGCCTGGCTATGTAAAAGTAGTCTTACATCAAGTGTCATGTTCAGCATAAATTGAGAATGTGGAGGAGGCTGCACTTTTAAACCTGTGGCAGGGAATCACATTAAATTCAATGTAATTACATTGTTCTAGAAATGTGATTATGTGTTTCAACTACCAGCCTCCCACTAAATTACTTCAGATCAGTCTCAATCTGTGGAATGAAATCTGCCTGATTTAGATGTAAAAAATGCAATAAATATGAGGAAATGCATTTTGCATTTATATTTTATGCTCACCTGTGACTGCTTATTACATTCTCCAAATCTAGCCTTTCCCCATGTCACCTGCTGTGTGCAGGCAAATTAAACCCTGACTGTGCTTAATATCAAGATTTAGTCTTTGCAGCACCATGTGTATGACATTGGCTACTTAATTTCACATAAAGCTGCAGAGAGCTCTTAACTGCAGGAATATTCAGTCAAGAAAGGCATTCCCCAAGTGAAAGTAAGATAAAATGTTCCCAGGACTAAGCCAAACCTTGAATGTAATGATAACTTCTGAGGTTTCACTGTTCCAAAAAGTAGAAAAGATGGATAATATCAGTATTTCTGGTAGATGATCTTGAGATTACAGCTTGCAGACCCACTTTTGAAACCCACTGCTAGTCGGGTGGGCAGAGTGTTAAAACTGAGAATAGTTGTGCCTGGAGCGAATTGAGGACGATGTCTTGACAGTGAAGGTTCAAGTTAGGAAGGCAACACCACCAGGCAGGATGGGGTGCTCTCACCCCCACTGAAAATCAAAAGATGTCAGCCTTATATTTAGGGATTTTTTGAATGGTGCCTTTGTAGTCTGAGCTCTTCATCAGATCATTTATAGCCCAGATACCAGATTAGAAAACAATCTCAGCCCAGTAACACCCTGTCTTCACTTTTAATATCCACTAGTTACTGACACTGGTAATTGAGAATAAGGCTTTGGATCAGCAATTACTTGCTGGGAAGACACTGTCCCTTAATGCCTCAGCACTTGACTCTAGGATAAGGTCTGATACAGTGACAATAATTGCTGGAGGAAAAAAATTACAACCACAATCAGGCAGGCATCAACAAACCCCACCTGTGCAGGAAACTGCTCTGAGAGGTGAGCTCCAACTCGGTGTTAAAGTTGCAGTTGGACAACGATTGTGACTTGTAGGTGCAAAGTTGTGTCCATAAAAATACAGGGCAGATTGTTTGCTTTTGCTTCTTCATCCCATGGATCTTTGTAGGTGACTTTTTGAAAGGGGAGAGCTTGATTTATGAATAAATCTTCTCCAGCTGTCTCTGTTTAACTTAAGTAGAAGATTATTTTAAGCCTCCCTCCCTCCCTCCCCATCTCCCTTCCATACAAAGTCTCAGTGAATGGGTCTTCCCCTCTGGTTTAATGGGTCTTTGAATATCTCAGCAGTGCAGTCAAAAGCACTGTGGACATAAAGGTTTGACAGCTGTAGAAACCACTCAGATGCTCCGTGAAGATGAAGTAGGGAGAAGCATAATTATCTTTCTGTCTCTTTCAAGATGTTTTAAGATCAGAAAAGGTCATTTCCTTAGAAGAGCTGGGGAGGAGCTCAGGGGGGAAAGGCTGTTCTTCAGGAATGAATCCCCTGGTCTCTAGGATTGGACTCCTGAAACACATCTGACTGTGCCTGCTGTAGGAGAACAAGGAACATTTCTTCCACCTTGGTGCCTTTTAGAAACCATTTCAAGTATAATTTAGGTCCCCTCCCTCCACCCCCCATATGGTTCTGAATATTCATGGACACATGATGAGTGATATTATTTAATGACAACTACTATCTTTTTGCTAGATCAGATTTTTCGTGTCCTGAGAAATACGTTTTTATATTAGAGTCAGCAAGGAGGCTGGCCTGCTGAGGGCCTTGTCCAGCCCTGGAGAGCAGAGCTGTCCTGCCTGTCCCCAGCTCTGGGGGAAATCTGCTCCTCTGGACACCCTGAGAGCTGGAGACTCCCCAGAGAGAATTCCTCCCTTGCAGGCACGGGGAAGAAGAGCCACACAAACACTTGTTTTACACATCCCCTTGAAGCAGGAGGGGAGCTGCTGCTGTTTTCCTGCTCAAGCATAACGAGCCATAATTAGTTTAGCCCTGGGTTATTGGTCCTTGCTGTAGCAGCTCAGGAGATGTGTGTGTGTGCTCAGTTTCTCACAGTGAAGGATTCTGGTGTAAAACCACGCTGGCATCACCCTGGCTCCACTCACAGCCGCTTTTTGACCAGCCCCAGATTTACAAGCAGATGTTAAACATCCTTAACACATGGAGATGATTTTGCCCCCAGATGCCAAGCTGTGAGACCGTCCCATGGCACCAGGGAGCTGAGAGCACAGCGTGCTGCCCCTTGTTAGCATGACTTAACAGCTGATTTCCTTCATGGAAGGTTTGGAATCCCCCCCTAAGCACAGCAGATTCCCTCGCTGAATTAGATTGTCTTTCTGTGCTTAGAGCCTGTATAGCAGAGCAATTTCAGTATTCACATCCTCTAAACAAGGCTCATTAATCAAGAATTCATGACTAACAGAACCCTGGTTAGGGACTAGTAGAATTGGGAAAGCAGAACAGGAATGGGAAGTGCTTAATGCTCAGTTGGATGGAGTGTCTCACTGTGAGTGTTTTTCTCTGAAAATCACTGAATGTTTATCATGGATTGTGGCTAGGTTTGGAGGGAGCTGATTCTGTGCCCCACAACCCCCCTCAGTGGGAAAGCCTGGTTTGTTATTGCAAACACAGTGTTTTCTTTGACATGCTGAAAGTTTAAGAGGCATCTTGGTATCCAGCACCTAGGCCTGTGTAGTCTCCATGAAACATGAACTGCTCCTCCTCCCCCTTTTTTGATTGTGACTTTTGGCAGAGATGGTTTTTCATCTTGTATCTTGAGGACATGTAAGGAGCTTGAATCATGTAGACTGGTCAGGAAAACAGGCCATCCAAAATCAAAGCTGTGAGAGTGGCTCATTCATATCCTCAAAAGTTGGGCTTTCCTTTGCTTTTTGTCTTGCAGAAGTTCTCCAGGGCAGTGCTGCATGTTGGAGCTGCCTGTGCTTCTGCTTGTAAATTCTGACAAGAATTCTTACAGCTGCTGCTCCAGGACCTTTTTTTAGTCCTTCACCCTCAGCAATCTCCTGAATGAATGTTGTTTGCCCCCAAACTGGAGAAGTAGCTCCTTTAAGAAGGGAATTGTGGCTGAGCTGTGTTGGAGGATCAGGTGCTTCCAGGGGAGTGCTGCTTCTGCAGGTGAAACCAAACCAGAGAAATCCTGGTGGCAACAGCTGCAATAGTGAAGGAAAAATGCTGAAAGATAAAGGAGGTTTTTGGATGGTGTTAGGAAGGAAAGGGAAGGCTACAGAGGGAATGGTCCCATCCTTCTCCTGATTCAGGAAGTGAATTAATCCCTAATCCTGGAATACTCTGCTGAACACAGAGACAAATGGGAGCACATTCCTCTGCCACTGAAGCCTCGTTTTTGGTTATGGCCTCTTTGTCCTGTTATGTCCCCAACTTTTTATTACATGCACAGTGCCAGGACTAGGTCTTTGTTAGAGATTAATGATCTGGAAATGGATTTGGCCTCCTGAAATCTGCAAATGGAAAAAGAAGTCAGAAGCACAGTGTGCAGCTGCCTGTCACCCTGCTTATTGCTGTGCCAGACCTGTCTGTCCAAGCTATATCATGTTGGAATCCATCCTGAAGCCAGCTGCTGTCTGTGACTGATCTTCAGCCCTATGGACACCAGAGTTTAATTTAAAAATTGCTGTAAGGATTAAAGAATCCTTCCCCAGTCCTCCTGGTCCAGGGTGAGTAATTTATTTCGACAGGCAAGTAAAATGTCGTAAGTTTCTTGCATTACCATCAATCACTCTGGTAAATGGCAAGTAATTTTTGTGCGGTGGCTGGTAAATTTTCCTGACAGCTTTGCAAGGCTGGATAAGCTTTCTAAGCTGTGGCAGCACTGTGAGCAGCACACTTTGGAGGGCTGAATCCTCCTGAACTCTTTGCCCATCTTTGGCTCTGGGGCTGCTGGGCTCTGTCTGTCATGCATGCATCAGCTTGCAGAATGAGATTTTGGCCAGATCTGAAGAGCAAAAGCTGGGACTTGGAGCTTCAGGGTGTCCAGAGGCAAAAAACTGTCTGTTCATCTCCATATCTGGAAACATTGCAGGCAGATCCAGGCAGACAGGGCTTGGCACCATCCATTTGTGGGGCTTTCCCTGGACTTTATTGCAGTGGCTGGGCTTAGATGGGAGACAAAGCTTGGGATTTGCAAAATCCTTGCCAAAACTTCTAATAGTCATTGGTGAAGGCTCAATGTACCTGCAGAGAATGTTCAAGAAGCTCCTGAAAAGCACCAGCTGAAGGAACCAAATGTGGCTGGCAAAGATAAAAGCTGTTTAAAAGCTGTTGGCACTGTGGCCAAAGGTCTGACTGGGGCTACCTGAGCACTACAGTGAAGGGCTGACCCCTGAGGAGGATCTTGGAAAATTGTCTGCAGGTTAGGAAAAAAAAAAAAATCTTATATTGAAGAAAGGAGAATGGAGGAAAAAAAGCCAGGGTGAAAAAAGTCTTTGATGTTTTATCCCAGCTGGAGGGCTGTTCTCATCAGAAGTCGCTCGTTATTAGCCTGCTCAGTGGTCATTGGTGCCTGGAGTACAAACCACATAATCATAATGCTCACTAAAGTTTTCACTACCAGCAGAAAAATGCTTTTCTGCTGTAATATATGGTGCCACCTTTTCAAGAAAAGTACTGGCCTGAGCTGTGCTGGAAATTGAATTCTATCTTGTGGAAAGGGAGATTATTTCCTAAGGTTTCCTTATTCACCGTCCTAGCACATTCTGCTCAAGGTAAAGGTGCACTCCAGGATGATTGATGGGCAAGCGTGAGAGGACTGCTGTTCCATGTGACAGGGATATAAAGAAGGATATTTTTATTTTTTGACAGTGAAGGGGAAATGGCATTACTAGCAATATTCAGCTATGTACTCTGCAGCCCCAGTTAGCTCTGCATATTTTATGGCATCCATTTTCTTTCTTCGATTAAACAACATAAAACCCCATAAAATACTCCAATAAAAACAACAACTACCAGTTCAGGCAAAGTTCTTGTGGCCTTTTTAATTCTGGGAGGATTTTCATTGCTGTGTTGTTGTTTTTTTTTCACTTCCCTCAAACTCCATCCCTTGTGCTCAGGTCAGTGTCTCCTTGCCACAGCCTGGTGGAGGTCCTGGTAGGAACCTGTTCTGTGCTGCCTTTGAGTTCAGAGTGTGAGCAAGCATGGGATCATGCAGGTTAGATCCCTTAAAGACCACTCCATGCTTTTAAATAACTGCTGGATGTGCCAAGGCTTGGGATGAGTTCAGTGGAATTAGAAGTGTATATAGTTTTCAAAGATCTGCTCTTTTGAATGATCATTTTTAGTTTATTTTTCTGCTGGTGCAGCTTGAAGCAACCCAGGAAGGTTCTTTTGGCCCTAAGTCATATATATTGATGTCTGGTAAAAGAGAATTGATTATAATAATATATTATTGTATTTCATAAAGTTTCAGAAGGAAATGCCTGAGACTCCAGGGTGGTGAGCAAATTCAGCTGCAGTGATGGAATATTTCAAATTCTGTAAACCCCAGTCCAGTGTTGACCAGGACAATGCCATAGAGCTCATTATCTCCTTCTGCAAGGAGAGGAATGGAAAGTTTTTATTTTGTTGTTGTTCAGGTACTTCCAGAATCTGTGACCTTCAGAGCTTTTTTTTTTTTAAATTTGTAGAGACAGAAAAATGACCCTTTTATAACAATTCTTTGTCTCCCAGGAGGTCTGAACTCTATTCAGGCTGCAAATGTTTTTGCAGTGCTGATTTCTGAAAGGAACCTTTCAATGAAAACAAACCTGTAAGTAGCTTTGTCTTTGCAGGAGTAAACTTCTGCCTTACTTTGATTTTTTCATTATGGTTTCCAAAGCTGTGTTTCTGCATGATTGCAAGAATTCCAAGTTCAAATGCTGTGATCTCCTTCAGGCTGGTAATGTATATTCTCCCTTAAAACTTCTAGGTTTTATGGAAAGTTTCATTTCTTAGAGCATTGCATTGGTTTCAAGGTAAAGGACATGGTCTGAGCATTTTAGATCTTTCAGAGAAAGGTTGAAGAGACTGAAGGGGCTTTGATTTTTGTTCTGTAGATGTGCTACAGAAAATCACTCCAGCTTTTCACCTCTCCTCTCTGCAGAGAAGCACAAATTAGCAATTTAGCACAAATTGCTGTGTTGGAGGGAAGAGGGCACGGAGTTCAGTGCTGGAGATGTCTGAGGGCACGTGCCAGCTCTTGGAATAACAACCCACACATCAAATCCACACATCCCAGCTCAATGGACTCCCCAGAGACACCAGAGGAAATAAAGGAAAACATCTCTCTTCTTCCAGGGGAGGCTGGGAGCTGCTGGTGCACCCTGAGGGGAAAGGGATGCTAGGAGCTGTTCGTAGTATAAGAAGAATTTAGCTTGGAAAAAGACCTGTAAATCTCCTGATTTACAGTAGGAATGCTTAATTCATGTTATTGGATGCTTTGAGTGTATCAAGTGTCCAATGAGATCTAGGATTGTGTATTTATTTGCAGATTCTGGGTGATGTTTTCCTGCCCTCCAGGCAGGCAAAGGACAGAGGATCTGTTCCCCTTCCATGCCAGCAGGATTCTCTGGAGCTGGGCTAGTGGGATGCCAGGGTTGGCAACCCAAACATCAGGCCTGTCCCACTGCTGTCAGGAGTCTGCTGGAATTTAGGAGCTTTCAGCACCATGGAGACCCACACTTGCTTATATTTTAATTAAAGTAATTTGTATGTCAAAGGCACAGCAATCTTTTCAGGTGGACTCCAATAAATTGTGACTTTTAGTTTTATTAAGAAAATGCCAATTGTTAGAGAACTTTTTGACCTGCAGTTTGAAGTGCCACTGGAAAATTACAGGAACATATTGAAATTCAGTATCTGCACAATTTTTAGGTACACCAGTACATGGTGTCTCCATAGAAATAGTAGAGTTTTTTCTCCTTGCATGAATTTCTAAGCAAAGGTGAGTAAACATCCTTATTTTGAAGTTGCCCAGAGAGTTAAATGGTTAATAGCATGTCTTGAGTCAATAGATTTGGACCTGATGTCTCCTGTCTCAGTGCCTGGCAACCCTTTTTCTCCCAGAGGGACAAAATTCCACTGTTGACATATTTCAAAGGAAACAGTCCTCACTGTGGGAGACGGCGTTTTCATCTCGTGTTACATAAACCTCCAGAGCCTCTCAGGTTTCCATAGCAGTGTTGGAAATCCATAGAAAACAGGTCTGGTTTGTGACAGGAATAAATAAGAATAAAAATTAATAGCTTTAATTTCAAGCCAATTAGGATGCCTTTCTGCTGTTTTTCTAAGCTTTACTTGCTTACCTGAGAGAGAGAGAGAGCAGATTGAAAAATGGAGTTTCTGCTGAAATGTGAAGGTGAAATCTTAAAATGTCTTCTCTCCTTTAAAAAAATGACAAAATTTGGGAGTTTTCCTTTGGATATGGAAATATAACATGATGCTTGACTGCTTTGAAGTTGATCATATCCTCTTGGCTGATTTTATGAGCATAGTCTTATGCCTAGAAAATGTTTCTCAGACACCTTCCCTTTCAAGAAATTCCTAAGGAGGGGTGACACCTCTTCTTCTGACCTTGCTTCACAGATGTCAAATTCAACATCTCAGTGTTAAACAAGCACTTTAAAATTCATCAATCTGGTCATCTAGAGCAGCTGAGGAACTCTCCTAAAATGTTGAGACATTCTTAGGAAAAATGAGGGACCCTAGAGAGAACTGCTGCATTTTTTTTTTAAGAGAAATTATATGCACAGTTTGGTGAAAAGAAGGAGGAAGAATTTTTGGTAAAATACTCCCTCCATCATCATATCCTGTTTTTCATCCTGCCTTATTTTTATCATGCTTCTGTAAAAGCTTCCTCAAAATCATAAGCCATCATACTCAAGGGGTGGTTGTGTTAATTTGTCTTCCCTAATAGTTAATTTATCACATGGAAAGCGCCTTACTGTCAGAATCCAAATTAAAATCCTGTTTACTCTTTTCATTATTCAAAATCCAATATGCTAGTGAGCTCGATGTTTTACATAATTTGAAACATTTGATGGGCTGGGGGAAAAAAAAAAAAAAAAAAGGTTGATAGCTTCACCTTTTGGGTAGAAGAGTGGTAATTGAATCATTCTAAATCTTCAGCATTGATCCCCTCCATGATTTCAAAGGGTTTTCTGTTCTCTGAGTCATTGGGCTTTTTTCCTGCCAGCCACCACTGCTGTTGATTTGCCCTGTGCTGGTCCCTGAGCCTGTTTGATCTGCTGTGTCCTACCCAGAGCTTGGGTGTTTGCTGCCTTTGCTCCTTGGGTGCGTGCTGGGTTGAGATTTTTGGGTGTGTGACAGCAAGAGCTGCAGCCCCAAAAGCTTGGCAGGGTTAAGCACAGCAGCTACAAAAGGTTATTTAAAAATAACTGGTGCAGGGAGGAACTGAGGTGTACCACAGGGAGGGAAAAGCAGATTTCCTGGTGGGGTTAAAGGTGGGGGAGTGCTGAGCTGAGGGGGAACAGGAGGGGCAGAATATTCTTTGTGTTCCTACTCTAGTGACCTTTCAGAGAGGGCTCAGGTCTTTGCAGGATCTCTGTGTATTTTGAAGTGTATTTTACATACTTGGAAAAATGACTTTGCTTATAGTGACATTAATAGGGAATTGCAGAAGCAAACACAGCTGGCCCAGTGCTGCTATTTTAAGGAGAATTTGATGGGGAAGTAATTTGAACATAAATCTGTGACAGGTCTTTTAAAATACGAAAGAACAAAGAACTAAAGTTCTTGGGGAAATATTTTGAAAAATAAACACTTGCTTAGCTTGTGAAGATTTAGGAGCTGGTCCCTTGAGCTGCTGTGAATTGCAGGAGAGGTGAGGCAGTGCAGGATTCCTGATTCACACACTCCAAGCCCAGAGCAGCAGAAAGGGGGCTGCTCTTCCATGGCTGGCTGTTATCAGTGGTGATGAGCAGGAGCAGGAGATGCCTGGGTGGAGGGTGGAGATACCAAAATACTCCTTGGCAGCTGTGGGTTGAACTCCTGGTTGTGCCATGCGTTTTCTGGGTGACTTTACATCACCTCATCTTCCTCATATTTCTGAATTAGCCATGAAGAATTTTGTCCAGGAGGACAGAGGAGAGGGATGGTTCCTGTCCTAGGGGAGCTCCTCTGCTCTAACTGCATTTCCCAAGAGGTTTTGCTTTCACACACTCTCAGGGATGAACTCCTGGCTGGCTGTGCCTTCCTCCCAAATGCCAGGAGTGCTCTGGGTGTGAGAATTGTGAATTACACACCTGCTTCTGTGTCCCAGCAGCTCCCTCTCCTTCCTCCACCTCTACAGGAATCCTTGAATCCCTTCCTTTATGGAAGCACTGCCCATCTCACCCACACCCAGAAGTCCCCAGATGTTATGTCTGAGTTCAGTGATGATTTTAATTTCTAATGCTTGGTTGAATATATCCTAAAACACATGTATTTTAACTAGAAACTCCCCAGGGACCTTGTTCAGAACTAATTGCTTGCTGTTTGTGCAATTCTTCAAATGTGTTAAATGCTCTGTGAGGGCTTGGAATTACTCAGCTCTGCTCTGTTTTGGTCTTAAAGATGGGGAGGGGTGTCTAGCTGGGAATTGGGATGGATCAATCCTTATTCTGGCTCTGCAGAGACAGTATAATTTTGAGCAAGTTGACTAAGCTGGTTACAGCTTGGATTTCCTGTAGGGAAAGAATAATGGCTTTATTTTTAATTGGGCTAAAAATGCGTCTGGAAGGGCTGACTACAAAAATGGTTGGAAGTTACAAATGAAATTTATCATAACTGTTGTTATTATTAGGACGTCATTGAGAGTGAATTTAGCTCAGATCATGCTTTCCCCCATAATGGAGTGGGGAGGGGATAAGAGGGTTTCTAAAATAGCTCTGAAAAAGTAGTTTTTCTCATAATTTTGAGCATTTCCCATCTGCTGTGAGCACATCTCTGTTTTATTTTCTAAATATCTTTTCCTTCTGTTTCTATTTTAAAGTTCCTCTTGCCAAGACTTTACCTCCCAGTTCCTGCAGCCAGGATTGGGGCTGGGGGGGATGTGACAAGCAAGGATTTACCTTTCAGATTTTGCACTAAATTGCCTGGAACTCCCCACACCAAGTGCTTGGTGCTTCAATCCCTCCTGCAGCTCTTCAGTTTCTTCCAGCCTGGTGATGACTGGTCCCTTCTTTCCTTGTGTTGTGAGAACTGAGAGAAGAGGTTCAGACTGGCTCAATTCTCAGGATCAAACACACTTTTTGAGCTGGGATTGCACTTTAAAAGAGTTTCTGTGCTCCAGATTGGGAATGCTGCTCCATCCAGCCCATCACGTTTGTACCTTTATATTCTGCAATAAATGAGGGACACATTGTCCAGGGGAGAGTCCTGCCAGGGCTGCCAAGTGTGTTCCAAAATCTACATTGCAAGCAGCTTCTTGCTGGGGCTTTGGAGCTGTTTTTTGTGCTCTCTCTGAAGCAGTTTTGGCACTTCTGCAGGTCTCACAGGGACAGTGGCAGCAAAGGCAGTGCTGGAGGGGTCCCATTTCTGTGGGACCTCTGTCACCCCTAAGGCAGAGATATCCCAAATAAACGGATCCTGCTGCAGGGTGATTCCAGCCCAGCCCCCTCAGCAGCCCTGCCTCACATCCCTGTTAACTGCATTTTCAAATGCCATGGACACTGTGATGTTTTAAAGGTGGGTTTTTAACAGGACACTCTTCTCTGACAATTCTGCTTTGCAGAAAGCAAGAATTTCATGGGCATGAAATGGTTTTGCCAAATTTCCAATTGGCTGTCATGTTTTGTTCCTTTTTTTCCTCTCTTATTTCAAAATTATCTTTATAAAAAAAGTAATTAAGCCATCTTAGTGGTAACAGTTGCTTATTGGGTCAGAGTCCTATGAAATGCTTCAGCAGCTCCTTTCCACAGTTCCATGCACGAAGATGGCAGAATTTATGTCAGCTGGCAAATTTAAAGGACATCAGATTTTTTTCAGGCAATTCCATTTATCCTTACAGCTCCCTTTGAGTTGGCAGAGCAACACTTTCCAGTATTTTATACGTGGGGAAGGGAGGTATAAGAAACCTAAATGATCCACCCAAGCTTCTAATTGAAGGCTGGCACGGAGTAGGGCCCACACGTGCCATTCACCATCCTCTCTCCAGCTCATGTCAGCTCTGGGAGGAATTTCTTACTCTTTTCTGAAGCCTCTGTCCCCAACACTTACAACAATTTTTGTGCCTGTGGAGTTTGGGGGAAGATTTAAAGATATGAATCACTTATCTGAGGCACAGTAGGCTCAAACCTCCCATATGTAGGCTGGTTTCATTTGAATTTCTTGACTTTTCCTAAGTGAGAAGCTGAACGTAGTTTCTTCCTTCTTTCAACCTTCGTGGCTCTACTGATATCCAAAAATGCAAAATGACATCTTGTCTCAGCCCACCAGAGCAGATGCAATGCAAGGGATTAGACTGGAATTTTTGCTAAAATGCAGTGTTCTGAGGCACTTTTGGAGAAGGAGGCTGGGGAGCAGCAGGCACTGCTCACTTGCTGCTCACCCAGAGAGGCAGGACGGGCTCAGCCAAAAACCACAGGGGCTCCTGTGCAGGGCCAGCCTGGAGGGGAAACCAAGCTGGGGGCAGCAGGAGAGTCTACTGATGGGGATGAAGGGGATGAACAGCAAAGCTCCCTGGCTGAGGGGCTGGGCCAGCAGGGAGTTGTTGTTTTGGGGTGCAGTGAATGTGGCTGGAACAGCTGGATGTGCAGAGAGGAGGATGCTGGAGCTCTTCATCCTTGTGCTCTGTGTGAGGATCACTGGTGGGGGCAAAGGAGCCTCAGGAGGAGCTGCACAGGGGTCCTGGGTCCTGCCCAGGTGTGCAGGAACTGTGTCCTGCAGCTCCTCATCCTCGTTGTAACTCCTCATCCTCCTTGTAGCTCCTCATCCTCCTTGTAGCTCTTCATCCTCCTTGTAGCTCTTCATCCTCATTGTAGCTCTTCATCTTCATTGTAGCTCTTCATCCTTGTTGTAGCTCTTCATCCTCCTTGTAGCTCCTCATCCTCCTTGTAGCTCCTCATCCTCCTTGTAGCTCTTCACCTTCATTGTAGCTCCTCATCCTCCTTGTAGCTCTTCATCCTCCTTGTAGCTCTTCATCTTCATTGTAGCTCTTCATCCTTGTTGTAGTTCTTCATCCTCATTGTAGCTCTTCATCTTCATTGTAGCTCCTCATCCTCGTTGTAGCTCCTCATCCTCGTTGTAGCTCCTCATCCTCGTTGTAGCTCCTCATCCTCGTTGTAGCTCTTCATCCTCATTGTAGCTCCTCATCCTCGTTGTAGCTCTTCATCCTCGTTGTAGCTCTTCATCCTTGTTGTAGCTCCTCATCATCCTTGTAGCTCTTCATCCTCATTGTACCCCTTCATTCTCACTGTAGCTCTTTCTTCTCATTGTAGCTTTTCCTCCTCATTGTAGCTCCACATCCTCCTCATCTCCAGATTTGGTTCAGAACAGACAAAAGTAGCTGCTGCAGAGTGAAGATCTGTGCAGTGTAAAAGCTGTGTGGGAGGAGGTAACGAGCTCCTGGCAGATGGAGAGGCTGATGAATCCTGAAATCATAGATGAGACCCAACTGTCCTGGTGTGTGTCCCCCCAGCATCTCCTGCCCTGCAATTCACCTTCAATTAACCAGCATTTGACCTGGGTGAAAAGTCAGGTTAGAAGTTTTCAGACGCATTGTCAAGAAAAACCTGAGAACTTGAGAGAATGGTGATGTGAATTTCTTAAAAAAAATACAATTTTGTCTGGGAAAGAGAAAATTTAAAAAGTTGTGCTTTGTTTGGTTGTTTTTTTTTTTTGCAAGGCCCTAATGATTTTTTTTTTCAAAAGGGGTTGACTAAGCCTGATGAAAGAAAATATTGAATCCATTGCTGAGGGCCTAATTCTCTATCTCATGTGAGTTACAAGTCAGCCTGAAATGAAGCCATGCAGGTGTCTTGCAGGAATTATTTGGTCCAGTGTAATTGCTACAGAATAAGTGAATGTCCCTCTGAAAGGAGGTGATAGGAAAGGGGCACATCAGCTTTGAGGAATGCTGTTTGGAGAGATGAATGCCTTTGGAAAAGCAGGAAGGAAACAATTAGAACAGTATCAAGTAAAATTCTGTTACAGAGAATATTTTTTATCAGATTGGTTATGCCAGGCATGGATTTGACCCACCAAGTCAGTAAAGCCTTACAGGCAAAAATAAGGATATCATAAAAGCAGGGTGAATTAATTCCCTCTGAGAGGAAAAGACCACCCATGGAGTTGTGAACCCGCTTTGATCCAAGCCCATGAACCCAGCCAGAGCTTCAAGGAAGTTTTTAATGGTGTGACACGAGCACCAGCTGGCCATGAGGCATGGGGCAAACCCAGCCCAATTCGCTGTTAAATAAAGCTCCAGGTCCCAGCAGTGCTGTTTCATTCCACCATATAACTAAAAGGTCCCTCTTGGCTTTGCTTTTAATTAATTAAGTCACAGCAGTGGCGAGCGTGGAGCTGCAGCAGTTTCTCTCTGCCTAATTGTTCTCCAGGCATATTTGCAGCACTCCTGTTGTAATCTCAGGCTTGTTTCAGGAGTCAAGCTGCACAAATGAAGTTCCTGCTATTAAAAGCAGTTTGTTTCCTATTCCTTGGCAATCTGCTCCTGACACTGAGCCTCGCTGGAGTATGGACTTTTTATTTTTGGCAAGTTTTATTTTTTTTAAGCCAAAAAGCAATGACATTTACCGGCTACCACACTGCTCTTAGACTCTAGCCATGCTCAGGAAATCAAAGTTTTCCATGTCAGCATCATATTATTTTCAGCAGCAGCAGTCTGATGTGCCCAGTTTGATAGATCCCGGTGCAATGACATAATTATTTTCCTCCCTCAGTCTTGGATAACTTACTCCTTTTCTTTCCTTCCTGCATTATGGTCTTTGAGCAATGAAACTCATTTTTTCCATGCAGCTGGCCCTAATATTAGAAGATACCTCACTCCCCAAGGTTTGCAGGCAGGAGGATGTGTTTTATATCACACTGCTCTTATTCCCCACCCCAAACTGCAGGACAGACACAACAAATTAAATCAACTTATGCTTCATCACATCTGTTTCATTTGTATCAGATGCCACAGAAGCAGAAACCATTCTCATTCTCTCCACATTGCTCAAGCTGAAGTTGACTGGCTTTGCACATCATGAAACTTAATACCTCACCTCTCTGAAACGATTGGATCTGTTTTATGTTTTTAAAGCAGAGCGACCTGCGATTGATGGGAGAGGGAGAATTCCCTTTCACCCTCCTTGCTCCCCTGGCTGGCTTTCCCTGGAGATGTGCAGCTAAAGCAATGCTTGTGGTTCCCCCACAGGATCAGGACGGCGCCAGGAGTGAGGATCTCGGACATCAGGGTGAGTGATGCTGACCAGTGGGGGGTGCAGGAGGAGACGGACAGCGCCCGGAGCACGGCCACGCTCACCTGCGTGCACAACGACCCCAGCGCCCCGGACAGGTGAGCCCCTGCTGACCAATCACTCATCACAACCAGGCACATCAATCAACACAGCCATTAATTAGCTCCACCCCAGTCCTAGCTCACATCTGCTCTTCATGACCCACCAGGGCAGCAGAATTCCTGGTGCCAAAGAGCCAACAGCAAAAAATTAAGGCAGGTAGTTTAAGCATACTATCTCTAAAAAACTTATGTCTAACTTTTACTATTGACAAAGACTATATCCATTATTTTAACATTATACATATAGCATTTATCCCAATACTTGAGAAGAGCCAACAACATGTCATACACTTATAACAAAATGAACTAAAATAGAGAAGTATGGGGAACACCCCTTAATATATGTTTTACAATCCATTCATTTGTTACATATTCATAGACCTTCATGCATTGTCAACTGTTTCTGGGAACTGTTTAGCATGGCCACTCCTTGGGTCTGCCT
>JANRGV010000049.1:1444891-1455426 GCA_024734035.1 Alethe castanea | reverse complement strand
CCTTCTAACTTCTAACTTTTAATTATTTTCAGCAAGGTAACTAAAATCCTAATTTTCTAAGATTAGTGTTTCACTTGGAGGTGTTTCTGTGTTGAATTCCCCTCCACCCTGCTGCAGAACGACCCGCTGGGGTCTGATGATGCCTCCAAGCCATCAGGAAAGGGACAGTGGGGCAGAGATTCCAAATCAGCATCTCCCAGGCAGAGCCTGGGCTTTGCTGAGCTGATTTCCTTGCAGGGACCCAGTGCCAGCTCAGCACAGGGCAGGCTGATGCCAAAGTGAGGACTTTGGTGCTCCTGGCAGATAAATAAGCCCAGAAAGATGGGCTGCAGCCCCTGAGTGCTGTTCCCACTCTGGGGAAGCATCAGGCCATGCACTCCAACACTTCCTGATGTGTTTATTGCCACAGGAACTCACTTGGCCCCAGGACACCGAGTGTGTAAAGTGCCAGCAGCAGCAGCAGTTGTCTGACAGAAGATCAATTGCATGTGATGCTGTGCACAAAAGAGCAGTGACTGCTGCAGACACCCAGCCTTGCTTGGTCTCATTTTAGGCCATGCAAAGGCAGTGGGCTGGATGCCATGGAATTCACATAGTGCTAGGAAGTGAGTGAGTAAGAGGAGCAGAGGGAGAAAAGAAACACTAGGAGGTGTGTAAAGCAGGCAGGAGAGAATTGAGGAGAGTGAGGGAAAAGCCAGGGAGATGGGAAGGGAGAAAGTCAGGGAGATGGGGAGGGAAAAAGCCAGGAAGATGTGAAAGGAAAAACCTAGGGAGATGGGGAAGGAAAAAAAAAAAACAGGGAGATGGGGAAGGAGGAAAAAAGCCAGGGAGATGAGGAGGGAAAAACCTAGGGAGATGGGGAAGGAAAAAAAAAACCAGGGAGATGGGGAGGGAAAGCCACTGCTGTCACCCCCTGGCAGACTGATGTGAGTGAGGACACTGGAGTTCCTCAGGAACTCTTCCCACCATGAAAGCTGTATTTCCATGAAGCCAGACTTCAGCTAGTTTGGAAAGGAAAGCTTTGAATTTAAAATTAGGGGTGTCTAAGGTGTGGGAAGGAGGCACAAATGCTGTGGTGCTGTGTACCTGGGTGTTTCCCTCCTCTTCCTAGGCACTTGCTGCTTTCCTTAGGTCACAGGTGTTATGGGCAAAGCAATGTGCTGTGGCTGTAGGATGCCCATGGCCTTTAGATCCTGCCACCCCCAAGACTGCTCTGTCTCCTGAGCCATTGATGAAGAGGGTTTTATCTGTCATGCACCAGTTTTCAGGCTGTGACCTCTATTATGAGTGACAGAGTCTGTTGTGCTTTGTGTAGAGAGAGTTCCAGTGAGAAGCATCCACACACGTTTTCAAACTGAGGCACAAAGAAAACCTGAGTTGGAAGAATTGTAACTAACCTTTATTCTTTACATTTCTGCCTTTTTGTATGAAAGAACCCAGGCCAGCTTGGCAATGTTCCTGTTAGATGAAAGCACTGACACCTCACAGTACCTTGGAGAGGACATAAAAATAATAGCCAAATTAACAGCAGTGGGAGGGACAGCTTATTGTAGAAAACTGTGGTGCCAGGATCAAATATCATTTCTGGAGGGTCTTTTTTCCTCTTTCATTTTTTGCTTTTTGACATAGTCTCCATCTCCTGTAGGGAGCCCAATATCCTGGAAGCCACATGAATTTCCTCCTGGCTCTTTGGGGTGGCTGTTTGTGCCTCTGTCTCAGCTGGGCTCAGTGCTGCTGTGGCAGAACCTCCAGCAGAGCTGGGTCACAGGGAACAGTGAGTGCTGGAGCAGAAAATTGCTCCTGGCCCCAGCTCACCAGCCCAGGAAGGTGATGGCTTAGCCACTCTTCTTCTTCCATCTTACTCCATCCTGTGTTATGACCCAAAAGAGCCTTTTTTGAACAAATGCATCTTTGGTAGCTGGAGCAGCCTGGTGTGCAGTGCAGGGAGCCCCAGCAAAGTCAATGTTCTGATGTCTGGGAATTTTGGAAAATAAGGAACCTCTTGATGGAAGAACTCAATACAAACAGAGGCATGGAAATTAGTTAGAGAATTAATGTTTGATAAAGATCTCTGGACTTGCCAAACCAGTAGAAAGCTTTGTGCAAATTCAGGGAAAAATGCAGGAAATATCTTCTGGCAGCATTTGTTTAATGGGACTATAGTGAATTAGAAAAATATTAGGAAAAAAAAAAGCAGCAGAACCCAAACATTGGAACTCCAGACCCTTTGGTCTCTTGCTGCAGAGGTGAACAGGCAAAGGAGTGACTTAAATAAACTCTCCATGAGTGTAGTCCATGGAACCTGATCCAAACCTTATTCTGAGCAACAGAAAAGCAAACCAAATCATTCTGAAATTAGTCCTGTTTTTTTAATTTGACCTAATTACCTCAGTTTTGGGCATATCATTCCTCGATGTGAAGCTTAATATGGATGTAACAGTTGGGAAAGTTTAATTTCAGGGTAGGGTGGTCTGTATAATTAGGACTGCAAGGACGTGGCAGGGAGGCTGGGAGCCAATTTCCAATGCATGCAGATGAAATCATTATTCATCCAGTGGAGCTTCCTGCTTTTCCCACCCTGGATGCCAAAGGGAATGATGACATATTCACAGTCACTGGGCTTCTCCAAGCCTCTGCTGCTCTCCTGCCTGCTCCCCTGTGCAGTGGGTTTTATTAATGGCCATGGGGGTGATGGCACGTGGGCTGCCTCAGGAGGTCTGTGATGGAAATGTGCCCAGTTGTGGGAATTCCTGAAGCTCTGCAGAGCTCTGTGAGCACTTTGGAGCTGTGTTTATTGATACCTGAGTGTGAGTGATGCAGCCCAGGGAGCTGCTGAACCCATCTCTCCCAGGACACACATCCTGACTTCAGGAACAAAGTGGCTGTGTTGGATTTTGGGGAGCTCTTTCCATAATTTAATCATTTTTTCCCCTTGATGGCCTGAAGTAGCCTTTTCCTTGGTGTTTGCTGGGGTGAGCTCCCAGGAAAAAACACTTCTTAGTACAATTTATCTTATAAATATGGGGTCTGTGCAGCACCTTGGGATTCCTCCCATCCCCTCACTGATGGGAAATCTTCACTGACCCTCACGGAAATCCCAGAGGGAGGGAGGAGCCATGATCCAAACCCTTATGGCACAGAAGCATGACCTGACTGTTCTGTAAATATTGTACATTTTAATGTAGTCCCAGCTTGCAAACCTGTTCCAGGCTCAGGAGAGCCCCTTTATGCAGGGAGCCACTTAAGCACCCACTTGCTTTGAAGTACCTGCCTCGTTTCTGTGCCTGGCAGGTGTAAAGATAAAGGAGGTGCTCAGAGCCTGCAATTAGAGACACCAATCTCTAAGTTTGTGAAAATATAAGTCTTGATGGTGAGCCAGGTTCTGTATAATGACAGGCATTAGTGTGTCACACCTGAAATACTGTGGAAATCAGAAA
This sequence comes from Alethe castanea, assembly GCA_024734035.1. NCBI lineage: Eukaryota > Metazoa > Chordata > Aves > Passeriformes > Muscicapidae > Alethe > Alethe castanea. The sequence goes on along the minus strand of JANRGV010000049.1, from coordinate 1,451,989 downwards.
CTGGAATTTTCTCTAGCGCAGGAACATTTCTGGGGATATTTCAAGTGTTGCTAAGGAATTTATTTTTGGCAACTGTACATAGGGATTTAAGTACCATAATTGGATTGTTCTTTGATATAATAGACTGGAAAAGATTATTGAATGAATGTGAAATCAGGGAGCTGGTATTTGAGGTGTGTTTAATTCTCTCTTTTACCAGTTTATGAGTTTGGCTTGTAGCAAAGCCTGCTGCACACATTTGGATTCCATTTGTGATGTGTTGACTTGCTTACTTAATAGCCAGTGCATTAAAGTACAAAAGCTAACAACTCATTTATTAGGCATTTAGCCAAAACTTAAACTCATTTTATTGTTAGGAGGTGCTGTTGCTAGACAGGCAAATATTAAATTTGTTACATTGATTTATTTGAATCATCTGTGCCAAATACATTATAAAACAACCCAGCATTAACTTTGCATAAATTATTTTTTGCTTCAGTTAGAATTTTTCACTCATTTTACCATTAATATGCCTCACCTGTGTTTACAACTTAAAAAGTTACAAACTTCTTATGTTTATGATTTTATGGTTAACTTAAAAAGTTATAAACTTGTAAACTGAAAAAATGAAATCTGGCTGATGCTTTTGTCAGTGTCAGCAGGTGATTTTTGTTTGTTTCTTGTAAACCGCAGTGTTTATTTGAGAAGAGCATTAAATGTGAGTTAAACACTTTGCACCAGGACTGATCCCCAGCTCATCTCTCTGGGCCTGTAACAGGGGAATCTCCCCTTGCCACTTGGCTGAAAACACCTTTTCTGATAACCTTGGACATGATGTCTTTGGGAACTCTCACTTGGAATCTGGGTTTATTCTTTCTGTATGAGTTGGTCTCTGTGGATTTTCCCAGGACATTTCTTCAGGGCTTTGCTGTGAAATATTGCAGCCATTAAGGCAAATCACTGCAGCTTTGGCAAAAAAAGCTTTCCTTAAAACCAACTGCCAATAACTTGATCTTGCAAAAATGCCTTTTTTGTTTTTGTTGGTGTAGTTAATGAACTGGTTTGATTCTTCTGGAGTTCTTGGGCTCGCTGGGCTCAAACCTTGGTGTGTACAAATCCCATGAAGAGCTTTGTTGTTGGGGTTGCTCCTCTGCACATGGGGGCTGGGTGCTGCATTTTTTTGGCTCTTTGTGTTGCTGGTGGGCAGAGCAGGACTGACAGCCCTGCTGATGACTGATTCCACTGAGCTGCAGCCTTGGTTTCCCCAGGGGAAGAAATACCCCTGCTCTGGCAGCTGGGACAGGAGGGATCAGCTCTGCACAGCAAAAAGAATTATTTTGTCTTTTCTCTTGAGAGTTTTCAGTGCAGAGATTTAGATCTGGAAGTATTGGCCTTGGCAGTGAGGGGATAGTGGAGGTTTTTGGATATATGGGTTCCTATTTTCACTCTCCCTCTTGGACAACTTATGTCCATGCTGGTTTTTTAAGTCTGTGACTGGTGTATCTTTTTGTTAGACAAGCTCTTCTTAATGGTGTACCAGTTAATTTCTCTAGTGACAAGAGGAAGAAATAAGTTATTCCTCTTTTAAAAAGAGTGATTTAAGTAGGGAATAATGAATGCAAAATTCTGTCATTAAAAATCAGCAGATAAGCTGATGGATCATCTGTCTTTCCCAAGCCTTGCCATAAAAAAAAAGTAGTTCTTTGATTTTTTAAAAAATAAAAATGGTAATGATGAGTATGAAACATGCTGACTATGAATGCCTTAATAATGAAAACTTTTATTTATTCAGTCAACAACACCTTGTGACTGCTGCTTAACAACACCTTGTAGGAGAAAATAACTTCTTTCATACTGAATATTTTCATTTGATTGCCAATTGTCATCCTATTATTGTTAGGAGCTGTTTATTAGTCAGTTCCTCAGGGCTCCAAAAGCCACCTCTGGTGCCTGTGCTGGATGGAATCATGTGCAGGACACTGTCCCCAGTGCTTGTTTCAGGACAGACTTTTGGGGAGCTCCTTGGGGAGCCTCAGCTGATGCTCAGGAAGCCTGAGAGCAGCAGCTCTCTGTTTTTCATGCCTTTATTTAGGTTTTCCTTTAAATGGGAGGCCCTGCCCCTCTGCAGAGTGGTCAGTGTGGGTATCAGCTCTCTGGAGTTTAGTGAGTTCCAAAAGTTGACACTTGCAGGAAACAGGACCTGTCCCAGCCCAGCACCTGGTTCAGGCAGAAAGCAGAGCTCTGTTCTCACTACACACCCTAGAACATTTCTCTTTCCCATGCACTACAAGGAGGCAGGGGAAGAGAAGTTCCAGCCCTCATCTCCCTGGGTTCCCCACCCCAAAGAAGCATTTCCAGTGTCTGAAGATCTGAGCCCCCTTTCAGTAGCTGTTTGGTGCTCCACAATTAGCTCAGCTTTCCCAATTACCATGTTTTACATATATGGCAGCCCCAAGCCAGATGAACGTAGACGTGTTCTGAAAAGACCCTGGTGGAGGGGAAAAAAGGTGTCAGATGTTTTCTTAGAAGCTGAAAATACCAGCAGATGTCTGTTGATTTGGAGCTATCCAAGCATTTGTACCTTTATTCTTTGCATGAGTGTTGAAAGTCACTGTAGGGCTCCTTTCTTGGTGTTTTACAGAATAAACTCTCTGATCTTTTTACAAAATATATTTTTATATATATATATAGCAATAAATAGTATAAAGAGCTGGAGAACTGGATGGGTGGAAGCAGGAACTGAATGGAGCAGGCTGAATGGAAAAAGAAGTTGATCACCTGCAGTGGGACAATTTGTGGTTTTGCCTCTTGTGATGCAGTGAATTGGTGAAGCTTTGGGGCTGGCACCAGTTAATCCTTTAGTTTCCCCTTTGTGATGAGGGGATGTCTGCTGGACTTCTTCCCTCCACCTCTTCCCCCACCCCGAAGCTCCAGCAGAGATCAACAGGAGTGCTGAGGTTCTGTGAGCTGTAATTCTGGTTCAGCCATGATTATATGTCAGTCTGCTGCACTCTGTAAGTGCTACTCCTGGCTTCCTGCTGGGAGCAGTTGATTAGATTCTAGTACCTTTTATACTGTAGATAAGGAATTTTTTTTAACAAAGCATAGTAACACACAAAAGCCCCCATTTATTATATTTTACTATTTTTCTTCCTCCCCCACTCATAACTCATGCTTAAATACAGAACTAAGATGTTTTTTGGCAAGCCTGACCTTCCTTAACCCAATCTGTCCTCCCACTCCAAATAAAATTCAATTTCAAGGTCTATTGTGGCCTTAAATTGTAGGATAAGTCTTTGACCTAGGTAGAAATTTTCTACGAAATGTGACTCTCAAGCTGAATTTTGGACTCCCTCTGACGAAATGAATGCTAACTGCACATTTATTTGTAGTCCCACTTGTTACATTTTTCATTGTCAGCACAAGCTTTATTCCTCCAAATACATTACTGAATGAAAGAAAGCAGCTATTCTTTTATCTGTTACTGCTGATGCCTGTAATTCATCCTGTTCATTTTCTGTGCTGCTATTTTCTTTGTGTGGTTCTTCCCCAGCTTATGTAGCACAGAAAAACTTAATTGCTGAAGTCTGATGTATTTTTCTATTCCTGGCAACAGTGTAGGTTGCTGAACCATTATGTGGGAGCTGCCTTCTGGAATATGAAGTGTGTGTTGCAGTTGGGATGTGGCAGGGTTAGGGCCCAGTCCACGAGGAGCCTTTTAATTGCTTTTTGGATATTTTCAATAATGCAGCCAATTCTGCTGTTATTTCCTGAGTGCTTTTTGCAAGGGAAAAGTTTAATTTTTGGAGGTCTCATGCTATTAAAGGTTATGGGACCATTTGATTTTGGGACATCAAGAGGGAAACTCTGAATTCATACCAGCAGCTGATGTTTGACAAAAATCAGGCAGCAACTCTTTATCTGTTGACATGAAAGACCATTACTCCTCATAGCTAATCTAGTTTGGTTTCCTGCTAATCAAAGCTTTATTCGGTTGTTATTTCAGCTTTGGTTCCACCTATTTGCCATAAAACACCAGGCCAGTGCTGGTACTCGTGTACAGAGGAGTTTTATGAAGCAGTGATGATGATGCATATTGACAAGTCACTTTTTTTTATCATGTCTTTTCAAATATTTACATTTGAAATCCCAGACTTCTGGAGTCAAGTGATTTTGAAGAAGGATTGCTCTTACATTTGAATGGAAGAAATAAGATTCTGCTTGTTTTGACTGATGAAAAGTCTTGCAAATTTCATGAGACTTGAAAGATGAGAGCAAAGGAAGAGCAGTTGGAGCTTCAGGAATCCTTAGGAGGGCTCTGGCTGTGCAGGTGTGATGTTGGTGTCTGTGCTGGGGATGCTCTTGGGGCCCTTGCAGAAGGACCAGTGGTAGGGAGGGCTTAAACTCCAGGCATAAATTTTCTGTCTGCTGAAAATGCTCATTGAATTTCCTGTCTTGGTGATTAATGATGAAGCAGACAGTAATTTTAATATCAGCATGGTTAGTCTACCTGTTAATATACCCCATGAACACACAGGGGGTGGGTTCTGAGGAGCCTGCCCTGCTAATTAGTATTTCTGTGCTTTCACTAATCACTTGAACTGGGAACTTGGCCAAGACTAACAGAAGAGACTTCCAGTACAATAAATTGTTTTAATTTTGTGATCTGATCTTATGCACGGCTCAGTGTTTCTGAAGGCAAGGGCAGAATAAAATCTCATTTTGCATGATAACATATGCAAATCAGAACTTTTTGGTCCCAGATGAAGCTTCCCTTCCATTGACATGGTGCTGGGAAAATGCTGCTAAGGATAAAATGCCAGTAAAACTTTATTTTGCTGATAATATTCCATTATTGCTTTGTAAGCTACTTTATCCATAGGGCAAAATCTGCCAGAGAGATAAGATCCCATAATTCCTGTTTGCTTGTATCATTCCCTTTATGATTTATAGACTGCTGTAGATGTTCGTGGCATTTTGCAGACATATAAAAGATTGACATGTTCTTGCCTCAAAAGAACTTAAAAATTCTGCAGTTTAGCAGCACTCAGCAGTTCCTCCTGTTTGAATTTTACTTTTAATGGCACTGTATAAAATCACTATTGCACAGCCACCAAATGAAGTGGCACTTTATTTTTAGTTACAAATGCAATGTTTTTAACATATCTGCTGTAGATCCTAGACTGTCTGTGGGATGGGCTGGAAGGTTCTGTTCCCAGTCCCCTCCTCAACTCTTTACTTGTATCTAAAACGTTTTCCCACCATTGAATGGAAAGAATTGAATGCTATTTTATTTACCATAATATATATTTGAAATATCACTTTGTTTCTCGACACATCTTTACTTTCTGCATTATACCCTTGCAGTAAAATGTGAGTGAAGTCCCATCCCTATACCTGCAATTTTAGGATTTCCAGGCAGTTGTGTAAAGCAAAATCCTTCTATATCCTGCCCAGGTAATTTTACAGAATTACATCTATAAACATAACATTAAAAGCAATTTGCTGAGCCTCGTGATTACACTGATTTTGTTTGTCACACACCTGCATGTCCTGACTTGCCGTGTTCTGTCACTCACAGTAAACTCTGTCTCTGGGTGTGATGTGACAGATGCTAATGAAGATGATACAACACAAATTTTAAAGGCAGAGATACTTGGAAAAGTCTTACTTTCACCTTATTACATGCTTTGAAAAATTAATTTTGTATAAAATAAAGTAAAATTCTGAGGGGTTTAAGGTGACATGCACTTGACCCTATGCCTAAATTAAATTCACTGAAATTTATGGCTTGCTTTGATGAATCCCAGCAAAAAGATTTTTGAGCAGCAGACTGGTGGGAGGCAGGAACCATTCAGAGAGGTTTTGTTCCTAAGGAGGTGAGTGAAAAAACTCCTGCTAATTTCACGGGGAACTCGACTAACTTGCAATGCTCTCGTCCAGTTACATTTTCTCAGTGCAAGGCAGCAGCAGGGGTGGCTTTGTCTGGATTTGAGGCTGTAACAGAAGGACCTGGAGGATTGTAAGGTCAGAAGTGCTGGAGTTTGTCAGACACCCTGCCTTTCCTTTGAACAGACGCTCAGCGGAGAGCGCGGTGCAACAGAATTTACAGAGCGCACTTTCAAAGACAGCAAACTTTGTTAAGGACTTTGGGCAAGGAATCCTACTGCTGTCAGCCTTGAATGCAGCGTTCTGTGGGTGAAATATTGTCCCATGGAAGTGTGAGGATGGAGATTGTACAACAATGCCCCTGTAGTTCCTGGTGCAGGGCTTTCATTGCATGCCTGCTGTGGGAGATGAGTTCATGTGCTGGGTGAGCACTGCCTCGAATCTCCAGTTGCTTTTCTTCGTGTTCCTTTGCTGTTTGCCATCTCCCATTGCCTGCAATGGGGGATCATCTCTGGGATGAACTTTTTGTGCCCTGCTGGGGCAGCACCTTCCTTGTGGGCTGTTCTGTCCCTCAGCACTGTGGCTGATCTGATTGCTGCAGGTTTCCCATCCCTTTGCTGCGCTGGTGGAACGCTTTCTGACTCCTGGTGGCAGGTCAGGACTGCCCAGTTGTGCCTTTAGTGGAGAAGGAACCAATAGAAAGGGATTTTAGCAAACTGTGTGTTGCTCATCACGTGCTTTAACCAGCAGTGGGGCGAGGTGAAGAGGGCAGGGAGAGGTGAGGAGAGGGCACAGAACGTTCAGGAAACAGGAACCTTAAAGCCCCCCATGGATGGGAGTCCAGCCTGGGATTTGGGAAGAAGCAGCAGGAAGCCCAGAGCAGGCAGGTGGAGAGGTGACACTCCTTGTGTCATCCCAGGGCACCTCACACAGGTGTGAATCAGGTCAGCATCTCCCTGATCTGCACAAATATTTTATCAGCCATGCTTTGAACCGCAGAGATCGCCAGCATTTGTGTCACACGCTCTGCTGAGGTGTTTGTGTTTGAGGCTATAGGAGAGCAGCAGTGGATAATGCAACATAGTTCTTTGGGTAATGGAGAAGCAAGAGAGAGCTTTATTTAAAGAAACACCACACTTACATAGGGTAGTTTGTGCAAAACAGAATAGAAAAGACTCATTGGTCCAAGAAGGCAACACCTCTCTGAAAACATGCTTTGTGCAAAACATC
>JANRGV010000049.1:1411880-1444241 GCA_024734035.1 Alethe castanea | reverse complement strand
ATAATTTCTTATCCTTGTGAAGGCTGAGAAACCCGAGGCTTCAAGGCTGCTTTTCCCTGGTTCCCAGCAGCATCCCAAACCAGGGGTGAGTTACCATTCCCTGGCTGAGTGCTCTGCCTGCAGGGACCATTCTGTGAGCGGCACCATGGCAGGAGCGCGATCGCTCCGCCAGGGTAGGAGTGATGTGCGCTCTGCTGAACGGTGTCTGGGGCCCTGCTCATAAAACACAACAAAGTGGCGACAAGTACAAACCTTGTCAGCTAAAGGATCTGCTGGGAATACCACAGAGCACTTAGCAACTAAAACAAATCAAATTTTGAAATCCTCCCTTCCGAAGGAAAGCACAGAGGGGATTTAACTACAGCGAGCAAAGTGTATTTGCAGGGAAATGGTAGCAGGGCGGGAGGAGGCTCCGGATGAGCCGGGACAGTTTTCTGCCAGGGCTGGTGTGTGGCTCAAGGCAAAGGGAAAATCAGCCCTGGCAGCTGTGGCACCACCCTGAGCAGCAAACCAGGCCTGCTTATGGCTGTGCCCTCCATGCTGTGGCTTCAGGTGCTCTCCAAAGCCCTTCTGGATGGGGAGAGCCTTCCTGCTCAGGGCAGGAAGGGGTTAAATATACGTTGTGCACTGCTGCCCTATTTGTGTATGGGAAGATTCCTTTTTAATTGTAATTAGGCTGTCCTTGTGTTGGTGGCATGTTTCCATGTGGGAATTGTTCCTGACAGAAGCTGTTCCAGGAGTTTGGCTGCTCGCCTGGTGCTGTGGAGCTGGGCTTCAGCTCCCTGCTAAACCAGATGCTCCCTCTGTGCCTCTGGCCAAGGCACTCAGACTCTCTGGGCCTCAGTTTCTAGTCATAAAATGGGAATATTAACATCTGCTTCTCCCACCAGGGCCTTAGGAACAGAGATCAGAGGGAGCTGAATGCTCAGAGATGTTGGGGGAATGGTCCAGAGAGCAGCACCCATGAGTCTGAGTCAGGCTTGGAACATGTCCTCAGGTGGGGAATCTAAAGCACCAGGTCCAAGTGCTGGCTTCAGTTCCCTAGCAAAGCTCCAACTGAACCTGAAGTCTTTGATAGCCACAGAACGAGAAGCAACCAAGGGAATGCTGTGAAATGGACACTCTTCCTCTGCCTAAAAATGAGCTTAAACTTCCTTGGGATTTTTAGAAATGTTTTTACCTAACTCTGGTTGAAGTTTGCAGCAGTATGACAGAAAGTTCTGCAAGGCCTTCAGTAATTCTGTCATCTGGCCACTCATGCCACTCTTTTCATTTTTACTGAAGGGCTGTTTATTCCCTTGCAGTGTTGCCTCACGAGCCTCATTTGTACCAGCATTAGTCACCCTTGGAGCTTGACTGGAGAACTTCTCACCCTTGCTGGCAGTGGCTGGTTTGTCCAGCACAGCTGGTCACTGGTGGCCTGGTGCTCTGGAGATGGAACATGTGCTGTGCAGCTTGGGTCACTGAAGCCCTGCCAGGACCTTCCTTCCTTTGGATGGGCCTCGATGCTTTGTCTTTACTTATCTATCACTAAGTAGCCCAAAACGCTGGGCTGGGAGGTGATTTGTGTCTTGCTTTGATTTATCTTTTTCCTCTTTCATTTTTTTTTTCTTTCTCTGAACTATAGCATTGTTTCCCCTAAGGACAGGACAGGGCCTTTGCTGTATTACATGCAGCATTATTGAAAACTTGTAGGAAATGATGTTGCCTTTCACCATTCTCTACTATTGCATTAAGTTGTTGAGAGAGCTCCAGCAGATAACTGAGTTTTCTCCAGCAGAGACTCTGCTGCCTCGAGCCCATCACGTTAATCTCCCCTTAATTAGATCCTTCATCCCATTCTCAGGAACAGATGGGAGGCTCAGGGCTGTGAAATGCTTGGGATCTCCTGGGAACACCTGAGGGGGAGTCCTGCACTCTTTCCCAAAAGCAGTGATGCCCATGGTGTGTTCCTGGGGGGCTGTGCCAGGGCAGGGTGTGCTCTGTGCTGCCTGGGCAGTGCTGCAGGCTCTCACTGGCCCTGCACTGCTCCCATCTCCTGCTCCTCAGCAGCCCCAGGGAAGCGCTGAGGTGACCTGCCCATCTTCCCTGCAAGGGTTCTTGATTTAAAGTAGATTTTGGCTGAGCAGAAACTCATCTTTGTGATGAGAATTCTGATGAACACCTCTGCCTTTCTGGCTGAGCGCTCCAATGCTGTCCCAAAGAAGCACATGGAAGAGCTCAGGACATCCCATGATAACCAGATTTCTCATCAACAAGGTGGGCTGTGCACTGCCATGCAGTGTTTCTGGTGAGCCACTGCTTTTGCCTGGCATCCACAGGCTGTGAATATCCTCCTGCAGCACAAAGCAGGAGAGTGCAGGTGTCCCTGTGCCCATAAACAAAGCTGCTGGAAAGGGGATGTTGACAAGGAAGGGAAACCAAAACACAAGAAATGGGAGCCCTTTTCTCCTGGCTGTTGTAAAAGAAGATGTACTGCTGTGTGCTCGTGGTGACACTTATTTTGGACAGTATTGTAACCTGTTTGCTTTCTTGCCTTGTCAGCCACAGGTGTGCTGGCCAGCAGACAGCCCTGTCTTTGGATCGATACCTGCTGTAGTTTCTCTGATGGAAAACCTGTTGTACAGTCCTGTTGGTTTATTCCCCTCACTGCTCTAAGCCTTTGGTTCAGCTCAGATGCCAGAGGTTTTGAGTGAAACATCTGCAAGCTTGGATTTTAGTCTGGAACAGAGCAGTGTGACCATCACTTGGAAACTCTGGGAGGTGGTGCAGACAGTGAGCCCAACTGGTGGAGATTGGGTACATGGAGATGAGGGAGAAGCTGGGAGTGAGAACCCTAAATGGAGAGGTTTGATCTGTTTTGTTTGCTGGGGCTTGGAATACAAACAAAGCCATTAAAATGAGACTATAAAACAAGCCACTGGTTTTGGTCTATGGACAAGTTTGGCAAGACTCAAAGCACAGAGAGATGAGATTTAAAGCAAGTATCCCTCTGAAATTATAGTTTGGGACAGGGAGCTCCACGCCAATCGATGGGAATCTGCTTTTGTTATGGTCACAAAAACTGCCAGGCTGACTCATGCTATTACAGTGATGCACTGTGTTGTCAAGGTAATGGATTTGGGCACTTGGCAAAGACAGGGAGGGTGTAAAAGGCAAGGAGCTATTCTGCCAGACTCCAGGAGGAAGCTTCATATTAAGGATTTTTTTTAAAATGGCTGAGATGGAGAACACTCAATTTTTGTTGTAGAAGTGAGAATTTTATGCCCTGGCCTATTGCTGCTGTGGGGCACATCAGCCATGGGAATGCTGCTCTTTCCCAAATGTTAGCAGGGTGTGTGAACTTCTGCTGCCTTGCCTCGTCCTGCTGGTGCCTGAGAAGCTTCTGTCCACAGGGCTTGAGTGGAAAATAGAAATGGGAACAAAGGGGGAGAAAGTAGAGATATCGTGCACATTGCAGCTCCTTGGGGAAGGAGCTTGGCTGTAAAGGAATTGTTGGGCTGAGTTCTGAAGAGATGGAGGTAAGGAATAAACCTCCAAGGACTGTGTCTGCAACCTATCAAGGCCTATTTTTTCCTTTCTCTCTTTTTTTCCATAATAGCAACAACATTTAAAAGCATTGTTTAAGGACAAGCTTGAAAAGCTCAACCAAAATGGCGAGAGAATTGGGGTTTTTCTTATAAAAACTTTGCAAGCCAGTCAGCCTGCTTGATTGTACTTTGATAAAAAGAGAAACTGATAGGAGGAGGGGGGAAAAAAAAGAAGAAAGCAACTACCTGTTAAAAATTATCAAGATGAGGGATTGCTGTCTGCAAAGCTTCTTAAGACAAATCCTTCCTTATGTAACTCCTTGGCTTTCTTTCACTTACTGAAACGAAATCAGAAGCTGACAGGAAAAGTGAAATGTCTGCACTAATGAGATAATCTGATTTATCAGGACCAGTAAGGCAAAGGCTGTGTTAAGTGTCTGAATAATGGAGCTGGAGGCTTGTGTGGAGCAGGGAATGCTGTGTGGGGATGCCCTGGGAGAGCTCAGGGAGCAGCAGAGCTCTGTTCATGTGTGTGCCAAGGTCAGCTGGGGCCCAGGCTGCAGGCACAGCTGTCCAAATGACCAGTGCTCTCTACTCTGTAGCCTTTGTTTCCCCTAAATGGCAAGGGAGAGGAAACACAGAGAAAGAGAGTCCATCCTGCAGTTTGGAAAAGGAGCGTTGTGGTTTTTGGAGACTGGACACGAATTGCCAAGAGTAAAGGCTCATTTATCCCAGCCTGATGTGTTTGGACCTTCTTTTAAAGGTCCTAATCCAACCTCCAGGGAAAGCTTCCCTCAATTCTTGTTTTGGCTTATGGTGGTAGAAATGTGGAGTCACACTGTGGTACAGGGCAGGAGCAGGTGGGAAGGAATTGTGAGGAAAACACCCACCCAGGCTTAGCTGCAGGCTTGCAGTCACCATGAGCATCAGGGCCGAGGGTTTATGAAGCTCCCTGAACAAAATCCAAGGCAATGTTTGTTTTTATGTGCTACCAGCAGCATGCAGACAGGGTCTCTAACAGCCTCTGGTTTTGCCTGAGGTGAGAGATAGCTGGGGCTGGCATTTGTTGGAGATGTATCTTGTGAGAAGTGCACTTTCTGCAGCTCAAAGCGAACAAACTCACTTGCAGGTTGAAATGTCAACCCTTTTAGGATTCACAAGCAGTTTTATCCTGGAAAGCCATTTTGGGGGGAGCTGTGTTACATTTTGGCAGCAGAGCTGAAGCCACTTGAGTCCAAGAGCCCTGTGCCTGCTGGCAGCCAGGCTCTGGAACATTCCCTGCCCCTGAAGAACAGGCACAGCACCACTGCCAGAACACAGCTCACAAATGCGGCATGGCAGCTCTGCTAGCAAATGGCCCAGATGATCCATTAGGTCACCTCCAATCCTGCTTTGTCCTTGCTTGGCCATGAGGAAATCTCTGAGTCAATTTAGAGTGTCCTCAGCTATGCTGGAAGTGACAATATTTTACTTCTCCAATGACAACACACAATGAAGCTGGATTGTACATGTGACAATTCACTGAGGCTAAATGAGCTGCTGCTTAAAAATAGTATGGTGCTAGGCATTTAATCATCCCAATCTAACTGTAAGATATGGTGATAATCCTTTCGTTTCAGTGAATTAAATGCCAACAGGGCATTTAAGCAAAAGAGAGTGAGGCTCCATGAGAAACATGGCACAGTACATTAAAAATAAGTGTGAAGAAAGGTGATTCATTAAAGTAAATGCCAACCTTGAAAGAAGGCCTCTAACAACCTATTACTATAAAACAAATAACAGCTTATACGTGGTCTTTCCCCGTCCCATATTCTGTTATTTCCCTTTTCTTGGGGAATACAGAGAAGTATACACTGAGAGCAGAGAGGGAAAAGCTCATGAGTGGCAAACTTTGGACTGGTTGGACAGGGACAGCATTTTTCAGTTTAAATAAAGATATTGAAAGTCAACACCCTACCTGTAGAGGTAAAATTTTGGTGTGTTGGAATCTCTGAGCTCAAAATTTAGCCAGAGATGCTGAGTCTCAGATATGTTGCTAATTAGCTCTGCAGAGCTGCAGGGATCCACCAAGATTAATAGCAGTTGTAGAAAGTAGAGATTTTCAGTGATGTCTTTCTCTTGTCAATGTTACGTTGTGCAGGAAATCTATTTTTATTTAAGATTTGAATTTTTAGGTGGCCTCCCAACCCACCTGGGCTGATGCCTTAAGGTTTAGCTTTCACATTTTCCAGATTCTGAACTGCCTTAGTGTGCACTCTGAACTTCATACAAAGTGTCCCAAGTTCTCCTCCCAGCTCAGTCACACAAACCAATCCTTGTCCAGCCCCAGAACCAAGGACACTGCTGCAGCTCCAGCCCCAAAAAGTGCAAACAGAGAGAATTGAGGAGAGAATCTGGGAGGGTGGGACTGCAGAACCTAGAGCTGGAATGGGACAATGAACCCCAAACTTATTAAAAGTGTGAAACTCCTGACCCATTGTCCATCTTGGGCCCATCTTGGGTCCATTTTGGGTGTAGCCATGGTCAGGGTCTTGCACTGCCCAAGGTGAATCCTTTGAAAACCTTTTAATAAATCCCCATTTTATTCTTTAACTCTGCTCCAGGAGCCTCTCCAGGTGTCACTGCAGGCAGGTTAAAGGCAGTGCTTTGTTCTTTATCACCCCCAGCTCAGAACAGCTTCTCTCCTGAATCTCTGCTGGGATGGGGAGAGATGGAATCTCTCATCCTGCACAAGCAGATACAAATTGCTGATTTAGATGCTAGCAGCTATGGGGAGTCTCTCAGACAAAACTAATATCCTGTGGAAAGGGTTTTTTTTGCTTTCTTTTTTGAATCTGTTTTCCCTATCTTTGATGCCTTTGTTTCATCAGCTCTACTATTACTATATTTGACATGTAGTCACAGGCTTTTCAAGGCAGTGGAATATTAATTCATGGTCATGTAAGGGCTTTTTCCTGATTCAGGCTGGGCATGTAGAGCATCATGATGAGCCCTTGCTGGATTTTGGCTAAAAGGGAATGGCCAGTCAGAAGGGAAGAGAAGTCTGTGCTTTGCTGGCAGCAGTCAGACCTTTCCTTTCAGCCACTGGGAGGAGCAGGAAAACAAGGGAAACCAGATCTTCCTCCTCAGAGCAAACACTGCAACTCCTGGACTGGAAGGACTGAAGTTGACACCTGGATTAATTTTCCTGCTGGTGTGTGGGAATTACTGGTCTCATCTGTTGGGATGTTGGTGAATATGATTGTATTGAATGCTGTGATTATTGGGGCACTGTGCTTTTGATTCCCCTCTCCAACCTCACAGAGTACATGGGGATGTTGGGTGTTTTCTAAGTGTGCCATTAAAAATGGACTGGCTGTCACCTTGTGCAGTCCCAGCCCTTTCACAGCTGCTGGGCTGGGATAAAGCTCTAATCCTGCCAGCCCTGCTCTAATTCTGAGGCTTCCAGAACAGATATGTGCCCCCAGCATGACCTAAAATCTTCAGGGATAGATGGGGTGTTGAGCAGAGAATTTATTTTTTTAAAAAAGCTATCATTACCTGTCTCTCTTTTCTCAGTCTTTAGTTAAATGAGCCATAAGCAGGCTGTAGAAAACTGGGTATTCTGCAGTGGGGTGATGCAGTGCTGCTGCCTGGGAGGTAACAGGATTGCAGGAGGAGTGATGCTGGAAGTGCCTGTAGTCCTGCTGTGGTGACATTTATGTTTCTGGGCAAAAAAAATTAAATTCCAGCAAGTGAACGAGCCCAGACCCTTTCTGGTGCTTAGGGGTAACCACGCCTTTCCCACCCTGTGGAACAAACCACAGAGAGTATTTCAGAGCTGCCTGGAAGGCTGAGGTGCTGGTGGCTGTGAGGCAGGGCAGGGCTGGTGCTCAGCTCCAGCAGGGAATGTCACAGATGCCCAGAAATGCCCAAAAAATACCCAGAAATGCCTCTGGTGCTCAGCAGGGACAAGGACACGGCCCCATGGAATGGAGGTTCAGGAGCCACAGCAAGGCCTTCTGCCTGATGCTACAGATGAACAATAAAGCTCAGGGGCACGGTGTAATTATTTACTTTGCTAAATAACACAGAGGAGCTGTGGTTTAATTACACCAGTTTAGCTGTGCCATGGAGTGGCAGAGACTGAGGCTTCAGTGCACTGCATTAATGAGCCTTGCAATCCATTAGTTCTAATATTGGATAATGTTTCTTTTGTTTTAAATCATCCTTTTTAAAATGAGTCCCGTGCAGATGAGAAGGAACCTTTCCAAAGTATCACAATGGGCTGTTTTTGTTTCTAAAAGACACAACCCAACAAGGCACTTGATACTACAATTACACTCAGTAAAGCCAGATGCATTTGGCTCTGCTCATGTGTCATTGACATCCCTTTTGTGCTGGCTTTTGATGAAATTTAAGCAAAAAGGATGTAACAGAGCATCTTCAGATGGCAAGAGTCTGTATTTCTCAATCCTATCATCATTTCAATCAACTTTCATTTAAAGAAGATTGGAGAGGGGAATAATGCACTTTAAATAATAGCCTTTTCTGAACATTTAGGGCATACTAATTAATAAACAGTTCATTGCAACTTTAAGGCCAAATTTTATTTTTATTGAAGTCAATGTCCCATCTCCTTCAACTGAACAAGAATAGTGTTGGCCATAGCTGTGTAGTGCCCCAGAAAATAGATCCCTTCTCCATTGCTACGGAGCCCTCCTCTTTTCCAGCCTCTCCAGCTTGCCCATCCTGCCTGCCTTAGGATGATCTTTCTCTCCACAATTCCAAGCCTGAAGGCCCTTCCTGAGCTGCTGGCATCCCACTGAAGCCAAAGAGATCCCATTTCAGATCATGACCTTCTGTGCTGGAAGATGCCACACACCCCTTTGTCCTGCTGTCACTGTGTGACTGTTCAGTTATTTGTGTCTTTTATCCATTCTGCAATAATTTGCAGCTCTGTGGTTTTACTTTAAAGCCTCTCTGACTTCTCACACTGAAAGCTCTTCTTGTCTCTTGTCCTCTGCTCTTAAGTCTCTTGCAGATTGCCCTGCATCAGTTCACCATCCTGTAATAGATTCTGAAAAACATGGCTGGTTTGCTTTTCTTTGCCCTCTTCACTTAAGTTTTTATTTTCATTATTATCAAATACTTCTTATGATCTCAGAGCCTCCCTGTTCTGTTGCAGCCTTGACCAATGGTTGAACACAATCTTTGCTCAGAAGCTGCATTTTTGATGGTCTGTGTGCTGGAGGAGATTTGGCTTGAGCTGGGAGCTGATTCCTGTGTTTGGAGCTGTTTCTCCATTTCTGTAGCCGTGTCCCACTCTCTCTTTTTCCCACCCTCACCAAACTTTGAGGCAATTCCAGTGTGGGGTGGGAATGGAGCAGGAGCTGTGTGTGGGGAGCAGCTCCCACTTGGGCAGGATGGACTCTGCATTTCCCCACCAGCTTGGGGATGGAGCAGTGACAGCTGAAGGCTGTTCCTTGCTCTCATTTTTGCAGATTTTTATAGTTATTTCTGTAGGCTTTTCAGTGGCTCCCAGAGGAACATTCTGTATTTCTCACAGGTGTTATATGAGTGGACTGGAGGAGCATTTGGAGAGAGAAGAGAGTGTGGTCAGTGCCTGCAATCCACACCTGACACCTCATTTCCCTTCAGTTATGGATGCTGTGCATCTCAGCAATGCATGGTGAATTCACAGTTAGGCAAAATGGGCTTTCCTCTTCCTGCTTCATACCTCTGGAAAGATTGAATGCTTTTCACAGACAAACTGATAAAACACCTCAAGTGCTTTGTGTCGAGCAGGGTGGTGTTAACATGGAAATCTGGCTTTGCACTGATTCAGCTGTCCAGGCTTAGTTAAGTTTCATGTATCAGGAGCTGATATTTTTCAAACTGTCAGTTTTGGGGGTGGATGAGTGACTAAAACAGATGTATTAATGTCTGGCAGTTGAAGTACTGTAGCCTGTGGTTATACAGACTAGGTTAGTGTCTTGCCAAGATTCAGAAAATCAATGCAATAAGTGCTAAAAAAGGGAATGCTGTGCACACCAGGAAAAGCTCTGGCATTTCCTCTCGGGAAGAAAAGGAAATAAAACACTGGTTTAGTGCTAATTTTTGCTGTCAGAGGTAAAAGTAAGACCATAATACTTAGACAAGAGAAGTTTGTCATTTCCTTCTCAGAAATGTGGCTGGAAGTGCCCAGCTCCTGGTATAGTTGTGGTTTGGGGAATCACATTCTGTAAATCAACATTTCCATTGTTGTTACAATTATCTGAAGCTATTGATGTAGGCTTAGAACTTAATTTTCATTTCAAAATGCAAGTGAATGGCACTAAATATCTTTATGTTCTTGCTATTGTGGTTGCAAAATTTGGCATGGAGAGAGCATGGCAGGAGTTGGGAGCTGCTGTGGTGGAGTGGGAGCTGGAGAGAAGACAGAAGTTCACTCTCATTTCCTTGCTTTTTTTGGTTTGCTTGCTTTGTTTTGAAACAGTCTCATCAGTTCTCAGTTGTCTGTAGTTATTTGTGGAACTGCAGAAAAATTTATCTATTCACTGAAAAAAGTGAATTATTGTGTCAACCAAAAGTCATTACATATTTAGACGATTTAGGCTATAAATAAGGAAAAACTTTTGACCCATGTTTTCTCTAGACCTTGGAAAAAACAGATGGGTTGTTTTTTGTTTTGTTCATTTATTTCCTTCTTAATAACCTTGTTTGAAGCTGTTACTTTCTTTTAAAATATTTTTACTGTGGCTTATTAAAATGTGAGAGTTCTGACCTTGAAAGAATGATACAAATTTTTAATTTTGGCTGGTCTGATCTGAAGAAATACTGCAACTTTTGTCTTTTTCAGATTCAATCACATTAAAAAAAAAATCCTTTGCACAATTCTCTGTAATTGGGACATTTATGGGTCTGTCTTCAGAGAACTGAGCTTAGGAGCCATCTAGGGAAGAAAAACAAGGGCACAAGAAGAAATTGAGCACTGGTATTTCAGGTTTGCCCAAAGAAATGCCAAGGGTTGTGTGCAAGGAAACCTCACACAGGCAGGCAGGAAGGGCATCTGAATTCACTTTGGCTCAGGAGCAAACAACTGAAAAATAACCAGCAGGACTGAAAATGCAAATAACTTGCAGACAAGTCTAAAGAGAAGTGCAGCAGCAGCAGCAGCAGAGGGGCCGTGCTGTGTCCCCAGGCCCTGCTGGACACCCCTCCCTGCTCCTGTCCCTGTGGCCAGCACGCTGCACCTGCAGAGCTGCAGGAGAAAATGGATAAAATGGATAAATATAATAACCTCAGACAGCAGCAGCAGCAGAGCCTCGTGCCACAATCTCTGCTTCCCACTGCTCAGGACGTGTGGGCAGAGCATTGTTGATGTGCCTGGGACAATCAGAGATGTTTGCATGCTGCACTGAGCATATGCTGGAGCTTCTCTCCACGGGGGCTGGCAGATTGCTGCCTCTGTGCAATCAGTTGTGTTCTCTGCCCGAGTGCAGGGCTCAGACCAGCACAGCATTTGAAGTGTTCCTTGGTGTATTCCTGGTGCTGGCACTCTCAGGGGACTCCACATTAAACTGGGGTAATTTTGGGGACAGCCCTAGAAGGTGCTCAGGGATACAGAGAACCCAGAAAGGTTTGTGGGTTTTTTTGGTTTTTTCTTTCTTTTCATGATTTTGGGCTAGAATTTCGAGGCTGTATCTTAGCAAGGGTGTATCTTATCTTACTATTTGTGTAAAAATTCAGCCTAGCTCTGGTTTAGCTTAAACCCTGAGTTCTCCCCTAAAAGTGATCTTGTTGCTGAAGACAGCCCTCTTTATTCAGCAGCACTGTGTGTGGTATCTGAGCAGTTTATGATCAGTGCCCTTTGGTAGCAGCTTGATGAAAAATCCTGCCTTACATAAACAGTGCCACGAACCCAGGGTGCAGTTCTGCCTTGAGGAGCTGTCAGGGGCTGCTCAGATGTGTCAGGGGCACTCTGTGATGCCAGCAGGGCTCCCAGTCCCTGTGCAGGAGGTGCCCAGAGAGGGCAAGGACAGAGGAAGGAGCAAGAAGAAATTGCTGCTCTGTGTGCTCAGCTCCTCTCCTGTGCATTGTACAGAATCACACACTCTGTGTTTACACTGCTGAGGTGTTAACCCACTTTCTGTATTGACAGCTCCCCTTTCCTTCCTGCTGAAACAACTCAATATTTTACTCTCCTTTTTGTTTTTGCTTTCCCACTTCTTTCTTTTTTTTTTTTTCCAGTGGCCATATGGGCATTTTGGCTTTGAGTCGAAGCACAGGACACTATGGTGCAAATAAACAAACTTTGCATATGGGCTGCTGCTTTGTTTCAGCAGCTAATGTCTGTTCAACTGTGAGCAAAAATCTGTCTGAGGAGGATATGAGGCAGGAATAGAGCTGGGCAGACAAAAGTTTCCACCTCAGAAAATTCTTAAGAAGAATGGGATAGGTGCCAGAAGAACAAAAGAAGTGGAGTAGGTGCCAGAAGAGCAGAAGGATGATCTGAAGTGATGTTGTTTTATTGGGATAAAATCCCTCTCTGGATCCATACAGGTGGTGATGGATGGGAAGTGTGCACCACATTGATCTGCCCTGGCTGTTCCCCACCACCAGCACTTCCTGCTGGGTTCCTGAGCAAGTTCTGCTTCTTTTTGACAGGCACAAATTCCACTGGCACTGTGACACTTTTCCTTATGCAAAGATCTCTGTCTGGCTCAGAACAAGATCTCTGTTAAGCTGCTTTTCCTTTCCTATCCAGCCAGAATCAGGGGATGTTATCCCTGCCTTTGTCAGGTGTCAGTATCTGCTGCAGCTGGGGTGAGTCTCCAATCCCTGATGAGTGGAAAAATGGGGAGGGATCTTCAAAGGCACAGAGCCCTGAGGAGCCAGGCATGGCAGGGGATGCTGTGTGCCCCTGCCTCAAACAGCTCAGCTGCAGCAGATGAAACAGCACCAGGTCAAAACCTTGGTGTCTCTCATTCTGAAAGTTGAGGTTTTTTTCAGGTAGGGAATTTTTTGTCTTTTGAAAAAAAAAAATTTGTATTTTTCTGTTCCTTTTAGAGGCCTAACCAGTAATGATCCCAAAGGTGATCAGAGATTGTTTCTGCTGGAAACAGGAGCAGCTCTGCCAGTGCAGAGTGTTTAGAGGTTGATTTTCTGGGCTATGGATTAGTTCCTTTTCAAAGACTTTTCTATGGCTTCCAGGAATGCCTGCAGGGGGCTAAAGGGTATAATTTAATTGATATCATTTGGATATATTGTAAATATTATAGGAAATTAAGGGCAAATTGATGGGTACTTTGCTGAGGGCACAGAAAGGGAATGTGGAACACACCCAGGACGTGCCCAATCTGAATTGTTTGTCAGATTCCTGCCTTGGCCACCTCCAGGCACAGCACTGCCACCCATCACATGAGATAAAATAATCTGCTGAATTTTAAACAAATCCTTCAGATTGAGGCTCTTGTTCAAGTGAGAAGCACAATTATCTCCTCTATTAAATATGCTAATGAAGCCAAAATGGAGGTGGGGGGGCAAAGCCATTGTTTGATTTTAATGAAATGTATTTTATTTTAATGAGAGATGTCCTATTAAGCTTAATACAGTCAAACTTATGATAAAGGCCCTTATCAAAAACCATGCCACAGGAAAATAAATTAATTTAATTGTGGCAGCCAAACAAAATGAACCATTTTCTGGGGTTGGAAGCAAAAGAGAATGTGATCTAATAACACCACACTTATTAGTATTTCTGATATGTAAATTAAAAGCATTAAGTGAATAGCAAGATGATCCATGGCTTCTCTAGATAGAGTAATAAGTGTGAGCCAGTTTTTTTTTTAACACAGAAAACTGATATAATTAGAAGACTGTTAACAATTTTTTTTTAGCTGCGTGAAATGAACAAGCCACAGGAGACCAGTTTGTCATAATAATTAAAGTTCAGAAATAGTTTTATATTACCATAAGTGAGATTTGATAGATATCTTTTTAATTTACTGTAAATAGCTGCTTTTTTTTTTAACCTTTTTTTTTTTTTTTTTACATTTTAATAGAAATATGTCTCATCTTTGGGTGATGGTTCTGTTTATTTCAGATGCTCCATAGTCTGTTCTTTGCCAAGGGCAAACATTAAATATCTTCCTAATATGGGATACATATGGGTTGCCACTTCACCACAGCAAACAGACACAACAACAGAAAGTCTGCAAATATATCAAGAAAGGATTGCTCCTCCATCCCAAAATACATGGCTTTCTTCACCCAGTGCCTCTCAAACCTATCTTCTCCCTGCTCTTTGGGCTCTTCAGTCCTGCCTTGCCCTATTCAATCCTAAATCCTTTCTTGATATATTTGCAGACTTTTTGTACTTGTTCCTGCATGGATGATTTAAGGCCAGCAAATAACATTTTTTCCCAGAGCATGCAAGTGTCTTCTCCAATAAATAAAAACCACATCTCACATCAGTGGGCACCTTGGGACTTGTGTAACAATTCCAGTCCTGTTTAGCTGAGATGGGATGGAAACAGAGTCCAATTGTGCTGCATGGTGCAGAGGCTGCTGCTTCAATGCAGGACTGATTTTCCACTTTATTTGTAATGGACAATAGGCCATCACTGTGGTGGTAGGGGAAAAACAAGCAGCCATTGTAATCTGCTTTATCTTGTGGCTCTTCTGCTCTTTATTGGTCTCCAGCAGAGTTAAATAACTTCAGTTCTGTGGTGCAAGAGGCCAAACCTGGAGTTAAAAGGATTCCTCCCCAGTCAATGAGAACGGCCGTGGGTGCAGGGAACCCACAGCTATTGCCTGTTCCTAAACACTGACATTCCATTTATTTTGGCTTTCAGTCTTCATTTCAGAAATAGATATATGTGCCAAGAATCCTGTTTTGTCAGTAATGCCCAGGGCCACAGCAGCAATGGGACCTCGTGCCACCCTTCCTGGTGCCACTGCCAACCCCTGGAATTCTCCAGCAGCCCTACCCCAGGGGCTCTGAGAGCCCTGCTGGGAGGGGGAGAGCAGAAAATGGCACACAGGGACCATAAATAGGAGAGGCGAGTTAGTATTTCTGGAGAAACGAGCATCTGGAGAAAAGGGTAAATTCAGGAGTCAAAGAAAATATTACTGGCAATCAGAAACTTTATCTGAATGTATTGATTTATCTGTAGAACATAAATAAGCTGGCAGCTTTGAGCTCATGAAGCACTTCAGACTCGTTACACTCACTTGTTATTAATTCCCACAAGAGGAGTTCAGAATTGGTCTGGGCTAGAACTGTGGAGAAAAGTTGAAATGATCTGGATTAAATTGCTGAGTCTGTTGTGGTCTTTAATGCTGTGCTGAGTCCTGCTGCACAGGGCCAGGGTTCCTGAGGGGTTTCAGCTGTGTTTCAGGCTCAGATTCCAGAGGAAATCCAGAGCCACCCCTCTGAATGATTTGTTTGAAAGCCCAGCTCAGGCTCAATTTCCTGGTGCACCCACTATTGCTGTTAATGCTGCTGCTCCCTGATTCAGGGGATGATCATGAGACTGAACATT
This sequence comes from Alethe castanea, assembly GCA_024734035.1. Lineage (NCBI taxonomy): Eukaryota > Metazoa > Chordata > Aves > Passeriformes > Muscicapidae > Alethe > Alethe castanea. The sequence continues at coordinate 1,429,183 of JANRGV010000049.1, read as the reverse complement.
TTCTTGTCATAAAGATTTGGAAGTTTGGGGATAAGAGGTGTTCTCCAATCACAGCTGATGGGATTAAGAAGATGCTTGATTGATGAGGATGTGTTTGAAGGGTAACAATTTGCTTCTGAGCTCCCATACACACCAGCCTTAATTTTCATCTGCCATCTTGAGGCGTGCTGGGGAGGAGAGTAAATTCCTGCAGTCAGACTGGAAAAAGCAATCCTATAATTCTTATTTAGCACCACTTCCTATTAGTCCCAGCCTCTCATCAGCTACACTCAGATGATAATTTATGTTTTAATGGGCAGAGCACTTTACTGCCCACAGGCTTCTAAACCAAGCCAGAATTTATGTCCCGTGCCTCTAAAATACCATATATTTATTTCCCTGGCACTCAGGGTTGGTGGAGTTGAATCTTTAAAGAGCCCAGCTCTGTCCCTGTGCTTGGCTAGGAGGGGACCTCCAATATGGTTTTTGTTTGAAAGCTGGTGCTAGAGGAAGCAGTTTAGTGCTGGGGTGAGGATGGAGGAGCAAGCCTGGAAGGAAGCACTGCCATGGGGTGGTTCTGCTGATTTAGGCACTGATTTTTCACTTTTCCACCCATTTTAGGGCTCAGCACATCCCAAAACCAGAGACTGGGGAAAGCAGAACATGTGCCTTGCCTTGGTCTTTGACCTGCTGGTTTGCTTCTCTCTGTCCTGAGTGAACAGAAAAATCAATTTATTATTAATTTATCCCAAAAGTCAGAGAGGTTTTCCCTTTCCCTTTAACAAAAAGGTTTTTGGGGTATTTCCATTTTTAATGCTGCAGTTTCCAGTGTTGCTCAGAGCTCTGTGAAGGTGGAGCTGGTGCAGGCTGGTGCCATCAGGAGGGGCTTTGGCAGTGGCTGCAGTTTCACCAGCCCTTGATGGGCTGTGATGTGTGCCACTCACAACCTGCAGCTCTGCAGCTTAAATTGTTTCTAAATTATCCACAGGCCTCCATTCCCTCAATCTCCAATTCCAATAAGTCTCAATTAAAAGTTCCCACTCAAGCTGTCTGACCATTACTGCTTTCAGTAAATCTGCTGCTGCTTTGCAGTTAGAAAGCTCCACTGGGCATTCAATTTAAATATGTGGCAGCCAAATTTCTTGGTCGAGGTGTGGGATGGGATTCTTTTATTAAACTTATACAGATAAGTTATAGAAAATCAACTGTGGCAGGTTTTTTCCATTTATTAAATGCAAAAACTTCTCCCAGCATTTGAAATGCTGTCAGGTTCTTGGTGACAAGAAATACGTGTGTGCTGCTGTGTGTATTACTTTTTATTAGCTTTATTAGCCACTGAACATCTCCTTGCAGTCTGCAGCTCCTGAAATGATCTATTTAAAACTCACTTCTGTAGGTAATATTTGTAGCACATGCAAACACTTCTCTGGCTTTGCCCAGACTTAACATCCCCAATATTTGCTTTGGGTTTCACCTTTGAGTGAAAGGAGCAGCAATATTCCTTTAAATAAAGACTATTACTTGGGTTCAAACTGAAAAAGGGGAGATTTGGGTTAGAGATACAGAAGTTCTTCTCTGTGGCTGCCCCTGATCCCTGGCAGTGCCCAAGGCCAGGCTGGACAGTGGGAGCTGGCCCTGCCTTCCTGAGCCTGACATGGTTTCATGCACTTTTTAATCTGAAAGCATTTTATGTTGATTTAACCACTGTTGCCTGAAGGAATTTCTCTAAGCATTTAATACACATAATTGTTAAGGAGTTGTTAGAGAGGTTTAAGTCATGTATATTCATTTATCTTATATCACAACAGAAAATCCACTTCCCTCGAAAATTACATTGTGCTGAGCACTGGAATTCCTGTTCTGTAATGCTTGCTTGAAGGATTATTCAGTCATAATTTCTAAACTTGAAAGAAAGTATAAATTTTAACAATTTAATTTCCAACTAATGCAATTTCAATTTAGCTTAATGGATATTTTCCTAATAATTATTATTTAAAGAGATTTACCAACCTTCTTCAACTGAATTTATGCAAGCTGCACCATAATCAACATATGGGACATTTAGTTATAAAATTAGGCATGCAGAAGGTAATTTCAATTAAGAGAAAAGATAAAAATTAGCAGCTAGGAAGGCAACATCTGTGTTCTTCTGCAGGAAAGGGAATATTTCCACGGGCATGAAGATGCCCATCTCAGTGAGAATGAGCCAGGTCTGCAGGAATTACCAGTGTGGCAGGTGAATAGGGAAATTACTGTCTTTTCCAAAAAAGAATTGGTGATATCACTTGAAACTGGCAGCTGGCAGATTGAAAATGAAAGGAGGTGCTGCTTCACCAGCTGCACACCCTGGGGGAGGCTGTGCCAGAGGATGTTGTAGATTATAAAAGTTTATGTGGGTTTGGAAAGGAGAGGGGCATCTTTGCAAGAGAAAAATCTGTTCAGTAATATTCAAATTCCCTTTTTTAAAAAATTCCCTTTTTCCCCCCTCTAAGTCCCTGCACTGTAGGCTGCTGGACCTCTTGACTTTATTGTAGGAGAGATCCACCACCTTTATTTCTGTTTTTCCACGTGACTCTATATAGTCTATGTGCATTATCTCTCTTGGTGCTTTTTTTCTGATGTTTTGCCCTAGCTAATGTTTGCTTTCCCTTCCAATTTAATACTTTACATTAAATATTAGGCATTTTTACAGTAGAAAAGAGAAAGCCATACTAAAATATATTACTGATCTAACACCAGTTCTGGTTTGTTTTTCCCCAGAAGTGGAGCTGGTCTTTAAATACTGAGTTTATAAACTGAGGTTGAGTATCCTGTTTATTAAAGGTCTTCTACTTAAATAATTACATACTAAATATCCTTACAGCTCATGTTTTCTTGTAGTTTCAATTTCTTTTTCCCTTTATAGTCTTCAGGAGCAACTTTATTTCAACTAAGTAACAAGCAAATGTCCATTTTTTCTATTCCAAACAAAAAAATAGAAGGCAGAGGCAGTTTCCCAGACAGTGCCTGAAGTGTAAGACAGTTTAGAGAGATCTATATTTCAAACAAAAGGGATCAGGGTCTATATCTCACCTGTGACCTCCACCTGCAAACAACAGAAAATCATTGCTGAAAGGAGCTCTAAATATGTTACATCCATTCCTCAGCAAGGATTGTAAGAGGTGACAAACCAAAACATAACTGAATTATTCAACCTGATTTCTTGAGCTGGATGTACAATTTGCAGCTAAAGCTTTGATTTGCTTCTGCTTGCTTTGTTCTCAGGCTCTGTGGGATTTGACCACGTTATGGTAATTTGAAATTATTTGCCAAGTGACTTCCACAGATTCCTTTGTTCTGTAGATTTGTGGGTAAATAAAATACTCGGAGTTTTGTTGCTGCTTGCAATCACAGAGTGGTTTGGGTTAAAAGGACTTTAAAGATGATTTTGTTCAACCCCCTTCCACTGTCCCAGGTTGCTCCAAGCCCCATCCAATCTGACCTTGAATTCTACAACATGGCATAAAGATATAAAAAACATAAAATAAAATATAAAAACCATGATGAGTTAAAGAAGAAAATGCCATGAGAATGTGTGATTTGTAATGTATGCAGATAAATTTACTCTGGCAAAGCTGTCCTAAATTTTTAATTCATGAGTTTGTTAAAATAGAGAAAGGTAATTATCCTTTTAATTATAACAAAACAGTTTCCTGATTGCCATGGCAATAGTTAAATGTATTTCCTATAAATTTATTATGGTGATTGCAATAACTGTTAGCTTTAAATTATTTTTTTCCTTTTCTTATTAATCATAATTCACATAATTTCCCCCCCTCCCCAAGTTTTAAGACCAAAAGTGAAGGTACAGGGAGGAAGGACCCACCTCAGTAACGTTCCCAGGGTAACCTGAGCTGCTCAACAAGAGGATTTCCAACAGGAAATCCAGGACAGCTCAGCTTTCCTGCAGGTGTTCAGTGCTCAGCCAGGCTGATATTAATGCACTGCTGCATTTCAGGGAAATCTGCTCTGAATTGGAGTATTTCATTTTATGGGACTGAAACACTCGAAACCCAGTCCATGAACCCATTAAACATTCTCATCTCAGAGGGTTTAGCTGAGCAGGGACTTTATATAAAGGAAATAACTTTATGCACATCTTCAGGAATGAGAGGAGCACAGGCCCCTCTCTGTTCCATGGCCAGGCTCTGGAGCTGCTTTTTTGGGCAGCCAGGATGGGAGTGCCTCCACAGAGCCCTGAATCCTTCTGAAGAGATTCTTCATGCCTTTACCTTCATCAAAACCACTTCACTGAGCACCCAGGGAATGCAAAAGCAAGGGGGAAATGTGGTTTTCTTGATGAGATAAACGCAGTAGCAGTTACTCATTATCCATGCAATAACAGCACACGCTGCATGTTCCGGGGCTCAGGCTGCAAGATGTGTCACCACTGCCATGTTCCTCTCATTTCCTGGGTATTCATCTGAAAGGCACTGATTCAGCCACTGTAATTGGCTTGTTAGACACTTAAAAAAAAAACCAACAACGACCAAAAATCCCCTAAATCTGCAACAAAACCCTTCAAAACTTCTGCGCTGAAAGCGGTGCTGTGCTTGTGTGTGTTTGAATTTGAATTTGAATGGGAAAAACGGGAGCTGGAATTTTCAGTGCTCTGAGGGGGAGATGAATAGGTGAGTGAAGAGAGACAGAAGAGTAAATAAAAGAGCTCTAAGTAAAATATAAGGCTTGTAATGAACTCAGTTTTGTGCACCTCTCTGGAAGCAGAACCAGCTGTCCTTTTGCTTCAGACACCTTCCCTTTTATTCACATGCTCCTCTCAATTTTAAATTAAAATTTTTAAAAAGGGAGGAGTTTTGAGGGATACCTCATTATCTGTATTTTGCTTATGGAAACAACTCCCAGAGCAACTTGATGTTTAGTTTATTGCCTGATGTCTGTGCAGGGGTGGGATGCTCAGGGAGCAGGATTTGGGATGCACAAGGATCAGGAATGCTCAGGGATCAGGGTTTGGGATGCACAAGGATCAGGAATGCTCAGGGAGCAGGATTTGGGATGCACAAGGATCAGGAATGCTCAGGGATCAGGATTTGGGATGCACAAGGATCAGGAATGCTCAGGGAGCAGGATTTGGGATGCACAGGGAGCAGTTGTGCAGTGACACCAGTCTGGGGGAGGGCTGTGTACTTGGCTTTTCATTTCCCTTCTGTCTGATCCAGTTGCTTGGAGTTTTCCCTGTTTAATGTTACGTATTCTAGGTTTATTGTGATGAAAACTGCCTTTATTTGAGCTACCAAGGCTTTTGGTCTTCTTAAGGGAGCTCATTATGAAGAAAAATCTTAGGCAGTGGATGTCAAAGCTCTGGCTGACCCAGGAGCTTATTATACCTGGTTTAAAGAAGAGTAAAAAGTGGTCACAGCATGAGCTGTCCCTCCTCATTTTGCACAGGTACTGGAATTTCCTCCCAGCACAGAGAATGATCCTGTGTCTTTGGGCATCCTGAGCCCTTTGTTCCTGCTGACTTTCTCCCCTCTCTCCAGAGGTGCTGGGGCATTGTGGTTTCCTTCCAGTGGGAAGAGCTGAACAGATCTCCTTGGGAAACCTCGCAGTAAACCCTTTAGTAAATAAATCCTGAGCAAACATCAACACCTAATTTTCCCTCTGTGGGTGGAATGTGAGAACAAGAGCGATGAAAGCCGAGAAACAAATGAATTTCATTCTTCCAACAGCATTATCTTCAGGGCTGTGGGGTTTTTGCACTGTCTCCCTGCCTGGTGCAGATTATCTGGGAATCCCAAACTGGCTGTCTGAGCAGCATGCAGGAGGATGCCAGATCTTCTATGGTGCAATCTCCCTGACAATTAATTCACTGTAGGGCTTGCCTCAGGGTCTGTTAATTCCCATCACCCTTTTTTATCCAGCAGGAAGTGCTGGATGATCAGCCAGGTTTGCTTTAGAAGGGGTTTGTTACTCAAGTATTTTCTATCCCCTTCTGCAATCAGACTGCCCTTTGGATTATTTTCTCCCCTCTTAATCTACATTCAGTAGACAACTTCAAGTTGCTCTGGCCTGGTATTTAGCAAAGATAAATGATTTTGGAAATGGAATTCTCCCAGTTCAGAATAAAATTGCAAACACATGAGGTAAGATTAATAAAAGCCCCAAAGTGCTGGGTGGATATTCCCATTACTGTGTACAAGCCAGACAACATCCTCCTCCACCAGTTTCCTGGTTTGATAAATGCCTTGAGCTGATTTTAAAATGTGTAGGTTATTTTTAACCATGGTAGCAGAGCCATCTGTATTGTATCTGATGAAGTTCTGTGATAGAGCAAATTGATTTATTCTATCTCCTTACAAGTTATACTAAGCTTTATGTTATAAATAAGTTGGTTTGAAGTACATGATGTCATTGAGCTTGAAAGTCTCTAGATAAATTTGTGCTTAAAGGGTTTGTGCCTTCTGTATGAATTTAAATTGGTGCAGATTGTTAAATCTCTTTTTCTCTCTCTGTCTTGTGGACTGCAAACTCTCAGGGGTCATGACTGCCTCAATAGCTGTGTTTGTATGAAATACACAGGGGCCCCAAACAAGGCTGGTGCTCTTATACATTACTGAGATAAAAACAAGAGCAATCCAAAAAACCTGAGCCGTGCATTGGATGGCAGGATTTTCAGGAGCACTGCAAGGAGCTGGGTGCCCAAATCCTGCCCTTTGTTGGGATAGAATACAGGGAATTAGTGAGGAGCTCATTTCACTCGAAGCAGGAGCAGTTCTGGCTGTGGCAGGGATGAGCCTCGCGCCGTGGCCAGTCTGAACTGAGGAGGATTTGAGATTTGTGATTTCATTCCAGGAGCTGAGCAGGGACAGACCCTGCCCTTCTTCCCTTGCCTTGCTCTGAGGGTGCTGGGGCTTCTGTCAGAGTCCATGGGAAAGGTGCCTGGAGCTGTGACAGGGGGGAATTAATCAAGTCCTAGGAAGAATACACTAAATCCCATCTTAGCTGTCTGCTTACAGAACCAGCAAAAACAAGGCAGAACTTCTGAAAGAGATGGGCTGAAGTCACTGTCCCTGTGTTTAAGGGTAGGTTTTGAGAGACCAATATTGAAAATGAGATGATGGCTGATGAGAGCCATGCACAGTGCAGATTTTGGTGTGATTAAAAAGAAAACGAGCAATGCTTTAATTGAGATCTGAAGATTAAAAGTTAAAAGCTCTGTATCCTCGATTCCTTACTGCCAGACAGGAATTTAGGTTGCATATGTGTAACAAGCCATTGCATTTTAAAAATGGGACCATAAAAAAGTTGCTGTAATTTAAAAGCAGCCAATTTACAGGGAGTACAGTTTGCAGCTCTGTCACTTGCTAATCAGTCTGTTAAACATAATAGCCATTCTTGTCTGGAGGCAGTTAATCATGTTGTGAATGCACTTATCAGCACATATTAGAAATACAATACAAGACTTTCCAGCAGAGGAATGCATGCAATTACTGCAATCAGTATACATTTAGCTACACTCTTATGTTTTTCTTTCCAATCTTTTTTTTTTTTTTTTTTTTTAAATAGCCCAGCAGTGACAGATTTTCCTCTTAGAAAAATTATAAAGGACACACTTGAAAGTGTTGTTAAACTCCACAGAGGTGCTCAAAGGTGACCTGTCCCACTCCATGAGAGATGGCTGCTGGCTGCTGAGCCTTCCCTGGACCCAGCAGTGTTGGAAGCTGCTGGTTTGAGTGTTGTGGTGATGATTTCAAGGCCTTTGAGCATCTCCCCCATGGGCTGGGAACGTGGCTGTGGTGGCATTCATTAGGTGCTGGGGAGCTGAAGTTGCTGCATTTGAATTAGACTAAAGGAGCTCAGCATATGGATGAACTCTCTTTTTTTTTATTTTTTTATTTTTTTTCCTGTGCTTCTCTACATCTAAATCCATAGAGATGAGGGATCTCAAAGTTTTTGAAAGGCGATATTGAAAAAGCATGAAAGATAATTGCTTCCAGCGTGACTACCCAGCAGCCACGGGTGTAAATACAGCTGGCCAAAGAATGCCAGGCCTCCACAAAATCCAAGGATTTCAGCAAAACAATTTTCCAGGGCTGAGCATATTCTTGTATGGGGAGGAAGGGAGTTGGGAAGGGGGCGGGAGAAGGGAAGAGATTATGAAATCCTGAGGAGATTCAGAAAAGAGAGGAATAGAAGGAGAATGATTTTGTACATTCTGCTTTGCATTAACCCCTGATGTTGGGGATATTTTATGTAGTTTAGCATGATTTGCAGAGCTTACAGGAGCCTGCCTTCTTTTTCTAGAATTTTTTTTTTTTCTGTCTCTCTGTTTTTTGTGGTAGCTGGTATTTTTGCTTGGGTGAAATCGTTGATGGTAGCAAGGAAAAGGAAAAAGCAAAACCATGCCCAAATTGTGTCCCTGTTTCAGTGGGTAGTAAGGGAGCCAGTGTAACACCACACCCACCCCAGCAGGGTTTTTGTCACTGCTGAGTTTGGGTCATTTTGCCATTTTGGGTCCCTGCTCAGACTCCCTGAGCAGGGCTGGGATGGGAATGTCCTTGGTGTGATCCTTCCCAAGGTGCAGGTGTCTGCTCAGCTTGCACACTCAGCCCTCTCCAGCCCAGGCTGGTAAAGGCTTCATTGCTGAGGAAATTCCTTTCAGTGAGGTTTTGGGATCGTTTTTGGCTTTTACCATATAAACCACGGGTGGGACAGGCTGGGTTGAACACCACTTCTCCCCATTTCATTTCTAATTATTCCTTTTCAGAAACGAATCAATTAACCTCACTTGTTCCTGCACTCATTTGCTCAGGGGATGACCTTGGCTTTGAGCAATGTCCCAGCAGCTCCCCTTGAGCTGTCACTGTGTTGGGAAATCATTGTCAAGGTCCTGACTGCCCTTTGGAAAGGTGACCTGCAGATGTTATGTGGTGCTGATCTTGCTTTCGTGCCATTAAAAAATAATTGTGGAATGATTTTTAAGAGGAGAAATATTAAATCCACCCCTCTGCGTTTTGTGTTTTGGAGTTATCTTTGCACATCCAGGAAAATTCAGATTCATTTTTAGGACAAAAATAGCTTTTTAATGGGGTGACTTACATTGGAACTCTTGTTTATCTCTTGCCTTTAGTTCTGGTGTGAAGATCAGGACTTTAAGCTCAACTAGCAAAGGGTGGAGGTACAGAGATTTACTGCAGATGCCTCTTTCTGTTCATCCACTGAATGCAGACCCTGAGCCACCCTGTGTTTGCTCAGCTGCATAAATTAATCTTATTTATTAATTAAAACACGGGAAACTGATGTTTCTGTGCCAGTTTCACTTTCATGTTTTTACTGTCTGTTCAGTGGGTGCCAGCAGCGAGAGGAAGAGCTTAACTCTTTTGGAAAACATAATTATCAGCCTTTAAAAGAGAACAATTTTGTGCACACCATGTGTCTGTCAGGGCAGTGGGGAGGGAGGAGGTTGATTGTTGATTTTATTGGGCTGCCCTGCTCCCTGCCCTCACTGCTTTGAGGATGTCACCGTGGGCATTTATTTCTTGGCACAAGTGTGAATTAGCCACAGGACACCCTGCACATTCCCTCTCCATCTAAGAGTGCACTGGAGTCAAAGGAAGCCCAGTCTAGTTCATTAGGTGCTTAGACTTGTTTGGAGCTGAAGACGGTGGAGGAGGAATAAAATAATCCTTGCCATGCCCTTATTTTGATTTTTTCTTTAATTATTTAATGCATGTGGCATTACAGCAGCTTCTACAGCAGACCTGTGAGTTCTCAGCAAGCTGTAAAAAGAAAAATATGGACTGGTTTTAATTTGCCATTGTCTTTGCTGCTTGGTATTCTGTTATCCAGTCATTTACCCAATCTGCCCATTGAGCAATGGATTAAGTTCAAGGTGCTGAATGAGAGTTTTTGGATGCTCAGAAGAGCCCCATGTGTCTGTTTAGTGTCTCCTGCAGCACCTCAGGTGTCACAGGCTGCAGCTTGGCTCCCTTCTGCTTTCATTCAGAAATTTTGTGTGTGGGGAATTTGCATCTCCACATCCCCTCTGGTTGATTTTCCTCCCCAAGGAGATTCAGCTGTCAGTTGTAATTTCAGTTGTAATTTCAGATTTCAGTTGTAATTCTGAAATCAAAACAGCAACTGGATTGCAAGGAGCTTCCTCCTAGTTCTAGCAGGGTTTTTCTTTTCCCAAGAGATTGGTGCACACAGAAATGTCTGATCCCCTCATGCTGATATCACATTAAAATAATAAAGTGCTTCAGATGTGGGGGAATCTTGCTGGAGATGTGGCCTGAGCTGTCAGGGTGTCTCCAGGTCCTTCTCCCAGGTCCCAGCTCTGCCTGGGAAGGTGAGGAAGCTGTGGAGGGTTGGGAAATACAAAACTCCAGAGCCTCCTGTGGCTGTGCCCATGCATTCACCCCTGCTGAGGCTCACAGGAAATCTGGAAGAGGCTCAGATAAATTAATCTGCTGCCTGCCTCCCATTTCACTGCTGCTGGGGAAGAGCAGGGCTCTGAAGGAACCTCTGGGTTGAGAGTGGACTTTTTTTTTTTCTGCTTCATTACCTGCAGGAAATGGTGGTGTTTGCCTGTGTGGTGGCAGTATGGACAGCCCAGTGTCACCAGGGATTTCCAGGGAATATTTCCTGTCTCCTGGATGCCCCTGTTCCTCCCCTGTGTTTTCCCTGAGGTGAAATGTTTGCTGCATTGTTTACACTCAGCTTGGCTGAACCTGGGTCACCCAGGCTCCCTGAGCTCACTCTGGTTCTTTTAAAGCCCTTTGGAGAGTCTGCAGAGATTTTGTATGTGAGTTCCTGCTCTGCAAAGAACTTCTTATGCCACTGAATTAATTATCTTTAATTTTCAGACATTGGGTAATCAACAATTCATCTTTACAATATATTTCAGTTGCTTTCACAGCAATGTTGAAAATAGACCATGTGATTATGGCATGTAAAAATGTAAGAACTTCTCAATAGTTAGAGAAAAATTATAAGCACCATTTGGGCTGTTGATATTTATTAACTGGATAGGTTTCAGCATAAGTCTTTTATCATAAAATCATTCTAATTTTTTGAACAACAATAGCTCCCTCTCTATTTGCATCCAACATCAGCTAAACCCTGGCCCCAGTTTCTCACTGGATGTGTTTGTTGTTTCCCAACAAGATGCTTCCTCCTGACAGAGAATCTTTATTTTAAGAAATACACAACACAGCAATAAAGAAGTTCTAAATAGTAGTCAGAAAAATATTCCAGTGCAATCAAAATGCTTTTTTAAGCCCCAAAAGATTGCCTGCTGTTCCAAAAGGGGAGAGTAATGACAAAGGTACAAATGGGCTCCCAGTGCCCAGCAATGTCACCTGTGGAGCTCACCAATTTCCCCATCCCGAGTTCAGTCCTAAAAGTTGTTTTGTTAAAGGTTGGCTTAAAGAGTGTCTAAGGGCTCTTTTACCAGAAGCATTTCTGTGCACTGTCACAAGGGTGCAAGCAAATAAAAATAATTGAAGCAATTGTCTCGGTTGTCTCCAGGGTTGTCATGATGATGTTGATAAAATCAAATAAAGTGGAAGTTATTGCACATTGTTAGTGAGCAGCAATGTTGTGAATTGGCAGTGGAGGAGCTGAAGAGCTTAAAAGGGTTGCTCATTATCTAGATTTATTGTTTTCAGTTGTGGGAAAATGTTGGCTAAGCAAAATAACATCATAATACCTGGTCTTGATGGTGTGTTTGGAACAAAAATATTTTGTTGTTGTATTTATGGCTTTTACTGGATTATTAGAACATGCTGTGTCAATCCATACATTCTTAATGGATTTAGCAGCTTGGGTTTATCCTGTGTAGCCATTTTCTTTGCCTGTACATCTGTGAAGAGCATGAAGTTTTATGGCAGTGAAAGAAAACCGAGATCAGGTGCCAAAAAAAAATATTTGGGAAAATATAGACAACAAAACAAGTTCTCTGTTAGACAGCAGCTTTCTGTCCTTATAGCCAATTATTCATGCTGGGAGAAGAGGGTTTAGGTTCTGACATCCTTTGTCAAGTCAAAGCTGGTGTGTAACACAGGTGCTTCACCTCGGAGAGGTGTTGGGGCTGTGCGACACAGCCAGGGCTTGGAGGGAAGGCAGAAGTTCTTCACAGCTCAAATAATGCAAATCTTCATCATTCACACACTGCAAGCTGCCCTTGGTCGGTGCCTGCTTTCATTTCCTTCATCTCAGGCTGCTTGGATCTTCATTTCCTCAGGGGGAGAAGGTCAGGACCTTTAGTCGGGGTTTTTCCCTGAGAGGTCCTGCCCATCTGCTGCTTCATTTGACTTCAGCAGGAAATTAGGGTCTTGAGCATTTCCAATCAGTTTTTGAAAAGCCTCCTCTTGTAAGTGTTTGCTCTTCAGTAAACCATATTTACAGAATTAATCCTGTTGAGATCCAAGGAGTGAGACCTTTTTTACTGAAGTATTTTATAAACTAATGTACCTTGGTAATAATGTAAGGTCACTGAATTCTTATTGAATTTGGTTACAGTTTGTCAGAGTAAGAATTGGCCATTATCAGCCTGCAAAAGACTCTCAAGCAGCACGATACCCCACATTTATTATTTTCCAATACCTCATGTCTGCTCTATTTTTGAGGGTATTGTTTACACTGCTGTGGCCTTGTAAACAAATTGCCATTTACTGAAAACATTATTTTATGAGTGAATGGAACTCGTGATTTCCTGTAATAGCCAAGTGCAGTAATAGAAGGCTCTGACTTTTACCAGCTCAGCTGTTGCTGACCTGTGAATGGGAGCCAGCAGAGCCATGGGGTGGCACTGAAATGCCCTGAAATGCCCTGAAATGCCACCCTGCATCTCTCCTCTCCCCAAACTCACAGGGCAGCCCTTCAGCTTGGGTAGCAATACAAATCTTTCTCAATAGTGAATAGTTTTATTTATTTAAGTGAAGCTGAACCAGTTGTGCTGCTGCTACCATAACATCAGTCACTGAGCACCATTACATTAATTCAATAATTCCATGTTGGGCTTGGACAAATTCAATTCTTTGTTATTTCAGTGCAAGGTGATTTTGTGGTGCTGGTTCAAACCTCTCACATCAGAGCTGTGCTGGACCCTCACAGTGATCCATTATTATGTAAAAATTCCCTGCAGCTCCACAGAACCATTTACTGCTGTGGCTGTTGGGAAAGCTCTGGCACTCAGCAAGCCTTTGCTGTTCTGAGAACTCCTTTATTCTGGAGTTGGTTTGGGCTGAAGTTGGCTTTCTTTGGAATGGATTTGCCATTCTGTGCTCAAGCTCCCCTCCAGACTGGGATCACAGGATGAGGACTGGGTGTTACAGAGCTTGGCTGGGCTGTTGGGACCTGCTGGAAATTAGACAGATATGAGTCAGACAATAGGAGATTGTGCAGAAATCTCAAGGATTTGGGCGTTCTTCCAGCCCCCAGCAGAGGCAGCATGGTGAAGGTACGCAAATAGGATTATAAATCACCATTTGAAGAAGAGGGCCTACTTACAGGAGTTTGTGAGAGGAAATAAATCCAAAAAGACCCATGGGGTTCTTTTTTTTCTCCTCTCACCAGAGAGAAAAATGTGTAATGAATGTCTCATGTCTGAAACACTGGGCTGGATTCATCAAAGGGAGTTAGTAATTACCAAATTGAGAGAATCATGAAGCGCTTTTCTAAATTTGAAAGGCTCATCAAGAATAGATCAGGAGCAGGCAAAATTAATAGTTATGAACTCATTTCCATAGAAATGGACTTATTAGCAAGCATGCCAGCTGCCTAAAATTATAAGGTCTTTTCCTTGTGCTTGCAGGAAATAATCTTTTTTTATAAAAGTAATTTTGACTTTTTATTTTTTATTGCTTCTCTAAACTAGAGTTTGGCAAAATCCTAAACAGGGTAAAAACTTTACTGGACAATAGAAATATTTAACTGAAAAGAGAGGAAAGATATGGAAGGGAGAAGTGATTTATAGTCCCTGGATTCCATCAGACTCTCCCCACGAGTGCAAACTTATTTAAGAGAAAAATTAAATAAGTCTCCAGGAGAAGCTGAAAAATCTTGATAGGATAAAGTTTGGTTTAACGGGATTTAATGGCTGATAACAGCATGAGTTACAGTCCTTGTCTGCTCTGCTGGTGGATTTTCCCACTGGTGGCATTTTGTCTTCACCAGGCAGCTGCAGGACCACCGTGGCTACCAAGACCAAAATTCTGACCCCCAGGTACAAATCAGACCAAAAGCTGAAGGTTTGTCGTGGCAGGTGCTTTTAAAAGGGGTTGCAGTGATATGCTGCACAGCCTGGAGAGAAATTTAAATGCAGGTGTTGGGTTGGGAATTTATCAGCTAATGGAGCTGACATAAGTAGATGCTGACATTTGAGGTCTTGATTATGGTTTAATTTATCTCTGGTTTTACTTTAGCAACCTCCATCAGTTTCTGTAGAAAAGGCAGTGGTCTCCCTCATGGTATTACAGAGGATGGTTAATAAATGGCAAGAATTATGAATGTAATACCAGCCTTTCTGCCAGGAAACCTCTGTAGGATAAGAGATGCAGCAGCCAGTAGGTGAGCACTAGTCTGAACATGAAAGAAATTCACTTTTCAGGTTTTATCGAGTTTGTTACAGTTGTAACCTGGGAAGAAGCTCAGAACAAAGAGGGTGAATTCATCTGTGGGGCACTCGGTGTCCCAGATACCACAGCACCCAGCTTTGCTCCAGGGCTGAATCTCTAAAGAGGACAAAAGAAGACCATGATTTTAGAGAAAATTCACTCACCTGCTGGGGAATAGGAGTGCAGAAAGCTGAATCCTGGTTTGCCAGAGCTGTGCACGCAGGGGGCTCTGCAGGTGGAAGATGGTTCAAGGCCATCAGCAGAAACCCAAGGGAGAAGTGGAGCCTCCTTTAATCAGTATAAATGTGTCGTGCTACATAACTGGCTGCTGAGACAAAGCAGAAAACCTCTGACAAACATTTGGTGCTGTTTTTCCAAGTGGTGCTAAGGATTCTCTTTGGAGGCAGGATGGAGGGCTGGGGGGACAGCTTTGCTTTAATTCCCTGGTAATGCAGCTGCACCTGAGCAAGGTTTATGTACGAGCTACAAACCCACTGCTGTGCTTGCTTTCTGGGTGTGTAAAAAGGAAAACAGGAAAGGAATAATTGAAGGTGTGGTGAATTGAACTCCAAGCAGTTTCAGCCAGTGGGACTCATGGAATGGATTTGTCACTGCAGACTAACCTGACCTATTGTTTAATTGCTGTTTCTGTACCCAAATCCTCCACTGGAGGTTTTGATCTCAATTTGAAACCACTCCTGGGTGTTTTTGTGAGTGCCAACTATTGGCCTGAACAGACTGAAGTGAAATTGCAGACCTAAACATACCTTGACAGGCCCAATATCTAAATCCATATTTAGTGTAAAGCTCATATCTAAATTTTAGTTCTGTGTTGTGAGCAAATTAATATTATGCAATTTAGATAAAACAAACTGCTGGAGGTGATACACAAAAAAACTATGAAGTTGAGTTTATGTTTTTAACAGAAATGGTTTAGTTACATCCCTATTATTATGTAATAAAATTTATCTTAAAAGGTTTTTGCTGGTTGCCTGGTTGGCCACACAAAAGATGTCTTAATAGCTTCTAGTTTTGCCTGGAGGTGGATATTATCTTCTGTCAGCATGGAAAATATTTATCCTCCAGGCATTGAAGCATATGTTTAGGTTGTTTGTTGTCAGAAAGAAAACACAAAAATCAATAATTCCTGCTCAGATTTCTTTTCCCCTATACAATTCTCCTTCAAAAACATATGGCAAACCCAGATTCTGCCTCTGTGCATTTGGGAAGAGGAAAAGGATGTTTTGAATCTCTGTTGTCTGCAGCAGCAGCTTAAAGTTCCTGTGAGCACAGCTCTTGGAACGCTGCTTTGGGGAAGGACACACAGATAATGAATGTACCATGACAGCAAATTCAGATTTGCCCCCAAAACTGAAGCAGTGTTGATAAAATCAGGTGTTTCACCAGCAGAAGCAGCAGCTGGCTCTGCTTCTTTCCATCCCCTCCCATGCCTGTGACCTCCACCAGGTCTGTCTGGGACTCTGGGGCAGGAACTTGAATTATTTGTAAATATTTGTGTGTAAACTTTGTATATCTGTTAAACAACTCAATTTTTGGGGAAGCTGGGATGAGCAAAAGCCTGTTTTCTAAACAGATCCCTGCTGTGGATACACCCAGTACATTTGGTTAAATCTTGGTGTCTGTTTGCTTCTCTGTAACACAAAAACAAGATTTGTTTTTCTAACCTGAGGATTAATTATTAATATTTACATAGCCTTGGACTTGAGGAAAGTGATAAGAGTTGTTGTTGAGAAAGGAAGCAGAAGTAATCCTTAAATTCAGTTCTGAATGCTGTGCATTTACATCCATTTCTTTACTTTTAAACTTTTATTTCCAGATGAGAAATATATGATTGCCATATAATTACAAGTCTGCACCACTGACGAGGAGAATGTTGTCATGAATTGAAAATAGGGATAATCTACCCCTCATTTATTGTCATGTATAATTTCTGCAAACCCATTTTTTCACTGAGATAAACACCAGTTTGGGTTTGAAGGACTTTTTTTCCCTCCACAAGAGTTCATTTCTGGTAGAACATGAGGAATGGCCAAGTATTCTGTTGTTTTGCAGCATCAAAATTATAATAATGTTATATTAAATAATTTAGCAACATCTGTGCAATGCTTTTCCAAGGGTTTGTGGCTTATACTGTAAGTTCATAGTGATTATGGAGAATGAATGCCTGAGTTTAATGGGAAAAATACCTCCATTTCAGGGAGCTAAAAGGTACAGCTTCACCTAACCTAGAAAGTTCTGCAGCTGCCCATGTGCAGTTTTATTTAGATTTCTGTCAGTGTCTCAAGTCTACACGTTGAATTTAATGGCAAAATAAATTCAAATTCTGGTGGAAAGAGAAATGTAAAACCCACTTTGTTATCGACACCCCAGTGACGCTGTGGGGAATCCTGCCTTGTTTTCCAGAGCAAACATGACCTCCTACGAGATCCTGCAGATGGATTTTGAGATTGCCAACGGCAGCAGCCTGGCAGGGGCCCAGCAGATCACCTGGCAGGTGGAATATCCGCGGGACGACTCGGTCAGCGAGCTCGTCGTGTCCGAGATCTTCGTCAGCAGGACCATGTTCGTGGGAATTGTCCCCCTGGCCATGGTAAGGACCTGATCCTGACCCCTTTTCCTGAGTGTTTTTATGGGAATTGTCCCCCTGGCCATGGTAAGGACCTGATCCTGGCCCCTTTTCCTGAGTGT
>JANRGV010000049.1:1391895-1411780 GCA_024734035.1 Alethe castanea | reverse complement strand
TGGCCATGGTAAGGACCTGATCCTGCTCCCTTTTCCTGAATGATTTTATGGGAATTGTTCCCCTGGCCATGGTAAGGGCCTGATCCTGACCCCTTTTCCTGAGAGTTTTTATGGGAATTGTTCCTCTGGCCATGGTAAGGGCCTGATCCTGGCCCCTTTTCCTGAGTGTTTTTATGGGAATTGTTCCTCTGGCCATGGTAAGGACCTGATCCTGGCCCCTTTTCCTGAGAGTTTTTATGGGAATTGTTCCTCTGGCCATGGTAAGGGCCTGATCCTGACCCCTTTTCCTGAGTGTTTTTATGGGAATTGTTCCCCTGGCCATGGTAAGGACCTGATCCTGATCCCTCTTCCCTCAATGATTTTATGGGAATTGCTCCTTTTGCCATGGTAAGAACTTGCTCCTGCTCTCTTTTCCTCAATGATTTTATGGAATCCTTCCCCTTGCCATGGTAAGAGCCTGTTCCTGCTCCATTTTCCTGAATGATTTTATGGGAATTGTTCCCCTTGCCATACTGAGATCCTGCTGCTCCCTTTTTCTGAATGTTTTTGTGGGAATCGTTTCCCTTGCCGTGATAAGAGCCTGCTCCCTTATCCTGAATGTTTTTATGGGAATTGTTCCCCTTGCCATGCTAAGAACCTGCTCTTCCTCCATTTTCCTCAATAATTTTATGGAATATTCCTTTTGCCATGGTTAGAACCTGCTCCTGCTCCATTTTCCTGAATGTTTTTTGGGAATTGTTCTCCTTCCCATGGTGAGAGCCTGATCCCTTTTCCTGAGTGTTTTTATGGGAATTGTACCCCTTGCCATGGTAAGAACCCGTTCCTGCTCCCTTTTCCTCAAGAATTTTATGGAATCATTCCCCTTGCCATACTAAGATCCTGCCACTCCCTTTTCCTGAATGTTTTTGTGGAATCATTCCTTTTGCCATGGTAAGAACCTGCTGCTGCTCCATTTTCCTGAATATTTCCATTGATACTCATTAGTATTCCAGGGAATGGGAGCCTTTTTATTATAAGCTACTTCCTATGCACCTGCTGCAAGTGATTTAAATGCAAAAAGTACATTTCAATAATATTTTATTTACCTGATGTTCCCTAATGGCTCCTTGGAAACCGTTTGGGTCTTTTGTGAAGATCCTTTCCCGTTTGTGGGTTGTTGGCCTGGCACATGGAAATGGCTCCTCTGGAGCCCTGTGTGAGTGGCAGTGCCATGCCTGTGCTCTGAGGGCAAATGTTGCCATTAGTGGGGACATTTTGAATTAAATTAATTAGCATTGCATGTGTGGGAAACTTCATTGCTAAACCAAGCAACTGAGCTGCTTGCTGCTCTGCTTTTCCCCAAAAGAGCCAAAGTGTCAATTCAATTAAAGGTCTGGTTTGAGTTACACAGGGTCCTGGTTTGGAGGACAGGGGTCTGCTAAGAAAGGCAGAAGACTCTGTTTGAAATGGAGAATGTAAACCCCCTCCCTCCAAATTATTATTATAATTTTGAAATTAAGGGGCTCTCGGGCAAAGATACGGAAAATAGGAATAACAGTTCTTTAGTAGGAAAATTAAAATAGAAATACAGTATTACAATACACTGACAGAGTCAGAATCCAACCTGACACTTGCACAGGGGAAATAAATACATGCTAATTCCTAAAACTCCATGCAAATTAACAAATGAGCTTTTCCTTAAGTACTCTGTTATTATTTAGTATTTCTGTAGTGTTTTATATTTTTGGAACTCATTGCAGACATTAATTAATCAGACCCGAATAAACTAAGCTTGATGAGAATAGAAAATTAAATGGAAATGAAGTCACTTTTATTTAGTTTTACCTGTTTCTGCATGACTTCTAAGTCCCTTTTTATATTCTTAAAGGTACTTTAAAAAATGGTTAATCTTGCAGTGCTCTAGCTTATTATCTCTTAAAACTATTTTGGTTAGGAAAGAGGTAGAATTTACATCTTTAAGAACAAGTGACAGCAGGGATGAGTGGCTTTGAAGAATGTAAATGCTGTTTTGTTACCTAAACTCTTGTTTTGTTTAGGCTGATTTAATTCAGCTAAAAAAGCAGGGTTAGGAGGATTACTAAAAGCTGGAATATTTGACTCCTGGAGGTTTCTTTGGAGGAGAGTGGAAGGACTATTTAATTTTATCCAAGATTTTTATAAAACTTGGATAAGTTTTTGGTTTTGTTTTTGTTTTTTTTTTTCATAACCTCTTGAGATAAAAAAGTTGCTGAGAGATTTTAGCTGTGAGAGCTGCTGAGGATGGAAGTTTGGAGATCCATGCAGGTTTCTGGCTGCACCATCCACCTTGGGGCACAAACGTGAGGATCTGTTTGGTTTAACATTCCAGCATCACTGCCAGGTACAAAATCAGCCCCTCTCCTCTTCTTGTTGCTGATAAACATCTCTGCTAATTGATTATTCCAACATGTGTCCAGATGAGCCTGTGGAGCTCACATCCCCCCAAAGTAAAGGTGATCCATTCCCAGAATAACAGATCAAGGTGAGGAAAGCACAGCCAGGGCTCTTTTTGGTTCCTCTGTTTGTGGTGCTGCTGAAAATCAGAGGAAAAATCTGATATTCTTCTTCTTCTGGTGTTCCCATTGCTGACTGTAAACACAGCAGGTGATTATTTTAAAATAAGGTTTATGCCATTGAAATAGGATGGGAGTTGTGAATATGGTTGATGTCTGATGAAGCAGAAGGTGTGTTTTAGGCAGACAGAAGGTCCAGCAGAACATTCTAAAGTTGGATCTCAACTAGACAGCTTGATTTGTCTTAATGTAAAAATGTGATATAATAATCTTGCAAAGTGGAAGTGGATATCCTGCTAATTACAGAAACTGAGAGCACAGAAAAATCTGTTGTGTCCAGTGATGATATAATTCTGTAATTCTCAGTTATTGCTCTTGATCTCAGCAGACATAATCTGCAATTTCCATAGCTGTGGAAAGTTGCTGGTAACAAGGTCAGTGGAGTCTGACACTCCTGGGGTACAAGAAACAAACACTTCCCCAGCTTTGAGTCTGTCATCCAGGTTTCTGTCACAAACAACTGAGATTTCATTAATCTGTTATCTAACTAGCAGTTGGCAAAAATATAAAGAAAAAGAGAAAAAAATTAAAATCCAGGTCTTCTGGAGAGTTTCTAGGCAACCAAGAACTTAGGTAAAGAATAAGACATTGAGGAGATGTATTTTAACTGGTTCTTATAGGAGGGCTCCAGCTGAGGCTGAAGGCTTGAGGAACAATAGATTTAATAATAGAAAAACACCTGGCATTGTCTTCTTCTCTGGGGAAATGATGGCTTGGTCTGTGACTGGCAGTCCTGCCCTTTCAGATGTCTGTGCTGGAAACTCCCTGTGCAGGGATGGAGCTGTGGGTCCCAGACTGTCAGCATCCCAAAGCATTTTTCAAATGCAACAATCAACATTTCCCCAGGACTCTGAGCCCCTCAGCCTCAAACATTTCTCTGTTTCCTACAAGTCTTTGAATTATGTCTTGAGGAATTTTGTTTCCTCCCCCACAAATGGGAGCTGTTGGTGGAGTGATGGTTTCCTGACATTGTGAATCACTTGCACAGATGGCTGGGCTTGCTCTCCCTTTAAATTGGAGGTTGGAAAATTGCATTTTTGGTTGCTGCCAGACAAGAACACCCAGAAAAATTGTCCTTAAAGGTGCCCATCAGGCTGAAATGGGATTGCAGAGAGCAACACTTGGCTGATTTGCTTGAGAAATAAACTTTAAAGAATTTCTTCTTCCTACAGAAATCATGGTTTGGTAATGGAATTTGTATTCAGACACCAATTAAAGGATCACACTCAGTTCAAGGTGGAAGCTGACCCAGACTTAGAACTTAGAAGCTGACTTAGACTTGACCCAGACCTTGAAAGCAGCTTACCTACAACTTAAACTAAAAGAGGAAATGTCAGGCTTTACCAGCTTCTTCTTTGTTTGCTTTAGGGTTGAGTATAAAAACCAAACCCACTTAATTCTGAAGTATAAAAAAACCAGGATAGGATGAGTCATTTCTAGCAAACCCAGCTGATTTACATATCTTTCAGAAGTTGGTTAAATGCATTTATGTGCAAAACTGTCCCCTATGTGTTTACCCATTGCCCTTAATGCATATTTCTTACTTGAAATCACTTTGACCTTTGGCTTTGCAGTTCCTTTTTAACAGTGCCTTTCTGTTGTACTTTGCATGCAAAGGAACCTGCCCAGGATGGGATTTTGTCCTTCCCAACATTCAAAGTTTCATAGAAAAAAAAATTAAATGTAAATTCAATCTAGAGTAGATCTCCATCCCAGAAATATTAGGGATTATCAACATTGTTTTAAAATAAAACCGGAATCTGTGGCTCGCAGTTCACAGATTTCAGTGTGAATTTTAGCAGTGATTAATGGCAGCAGCATTGAAGCCTTGAGCTTTCCTAAAATCCCACATTGGAAGGATTGATTTTATACTCAGAGCAATCTAACTACTGTGGAGAGAGTACAGAATAGGAAAAAAGAGATTCTCCTTTTGTATTACTTTATTTCCCGTGCCCACAGCGAGTGTTTTATGTCTCTGTAGCAGAGATAGGATCTTGTGCAACTGTTACCATCTCCAAATTAATTGTCATAGAGAATTAAATGGTTTTGTTTTGTCAGGCTGCTCCGAAAACCACAGGGTGAGTTTTATGGAGAAGGAAGAAATTTTAAAATATTTCTTGGAACACATCAACCAAAACACAAAGCACTGAAGGTTTTGTTAAGCTTGATCAGAGGAAGGCTTTGACTCTGAAGCACACTGGGAGAGGAATGTGTGGGGAGCAGATGTGAGGAATGTCCACGTGGGCTTGGACTGAAATCCAGGGGGTTTCAGAGCCCCAGTGTCCAACCTGGCCTTGGAGATTCCAGGGATCCAGGGGCAGCCACAGCTGCTCTGGGAATTCCAGCCCAGCCAGCAATTCCCAATTCCAAGAGCAGAGAGGCAGAATTATCTCCCTTGACCTGCTGCCCACACTGCTCTGGATACAGCCCAGCATACATGTACAAATATCCTATTAATATCCTATTTTGGGAGAAAAAAGTGATTGGTTTTTTTGGGTTTTTTTTAAAGTGAAAATGTCCCATTCTGAATATGGCAGACTAGGAACATTTTGGTGATGTCAGCATTATTCCTCAGCGTTCTTACAGAAATGAAATTCCAGACAAATCTCTTCAATTTCATCAAGTGTTTCATTTTTAACAGTTTTCCAAAGGATATCACATTTTTTCCTCTTTCAGCCTAATTCTGGGCATCTGAAGTAGGTTTTGGAATGGCTCAATGTGAACCATTATCCCTCTTTTTCCTCTGCTCAGTTAAACATCCTCTACCATTTAATTTTGAGAGTGGAAAAGAAAGAAACTAAAGGAAAATTTGCTATTGGTGGGACAGAAATAATGGCATTTTGAATGTTTCCATGAAAGCAATGTGACATGACAAATTTTAAGAAGCTCTGTGAATACTATTAATATTTATGATGCACTCAAGAAAACAGCTATTGTGTGCCACATCCATCAAAGATAAGAATTGTATTCTGCTGTGTTGGATGATAAACATTGAATGACAATAGCTGGAGATTATATGAGGTTTTCATCCTCATGTTTTATGCCTGCTTGAGTAAAGCACCATGTTATTCCACTGTGAACCAATAATTTGCTTTCATGAAACTCGATACACTTGCTGATACTCATTACAGAGTCCAAAATATTAATGAAAATGCAGAGGGGGCTGGTGCCAAATGCTCCAGATCTTTTAGGATCGAATCCTCCAGGCAAGTCATCTTGGAAGCCAGTCTGAATCTCCCCAAATTACAGTGATTTGCCCACATATTGTCAGTTGTTTGCAGTTGGGATGAATGTGAGTGATGGGCCTGTGCAATGAAGGCATTTCCAGCATTGCAAACTGGATTTTCCTGTGCCATGTTTGTCCTTAAAGCATTTCCCAGCACAGGATTGGCTGTGCCATGGGAACCCTGGGCTGGTCTCACAAATGATGTCCTAAATTTGTGTCCTGAGGTGGCCTAAGTGTGGCCAGGGTGTCCTAAACCTGGCTTTGCTGTTGCTCTTTGTCCTTGCTGTAAAATGCAGGTTTGGAGTTAATTTATGATCAGCCAGCCAAGCAGCACTGGGGACAGACAGAGGGGATTTCTCTGCCCCCTCCTGCTCCCAGCACCCCACACAGCCCTGTCCCCCTGCTCCCACCCAGTGCTGCTCCTGGGGTTAGTCCCTTTGTGCAAACACTGTTCTCCCTGCCCTGCCTCCTCTCCAAAACTGCAGTGCTGGGACAGCTCCTTCTGAACATCAGGCTGGTGCTGCCCCCATTCTGCACCACACAGGCCTGTTTGGGAAAAGAAGCTGTGATTTGGAATGGATTGAGGAGCATCTGGAGCAGCTTTGGTCAGGGGTTTCTCAATAAAGCTGGGTTTGGAGGAGGTAATGTGCTGACCGGGTATCAAGGGTAGGAGGACATCCAGCCATTCCTGCAGAATGATCTCAGGTCTCTTTGATCCATGTGGACAGTTCCTATTCTTAGAAAATCCTCTCCAGGGATGCACAGGCACTAAATTCTCCTTAGAAGTAAGAGTTTCCAATAATAAATGTGCAGAGGGAAATGCTGAGCTGGGGATCCCTCTGCTCCATTAGGTTTGCTTCCTTTTGTGGCAGATTTTGTGATGGGAGCTCAGGCTGGGGGAGGGAGGAATTCCTTGGCAGGGATTTGAGGGGTGGGAGCTCCTGCAGGGCAGGACCAAGGCACAGTGACCCTGCTGACCCAGAGGGACAAGAGCAGGGCTGGCAGCAGGGCACAGCATCACCAGGACCCCCCAAAGCTTTTACTTTACCTGCCTAAAAAACTCTCCGTGCTCCTTAACAATTACCCAATAATTTGGCTCATCTGTAAGTTTTTCCAGCGTTTCATTGCCAATTAGCATTCTAGTCTTGGTCCACAGCTGATTGGCCAGTAATTCCAACCAAAGCCCTCATCAAAAGGGCATCATTTGTAAAACAGAGAAGAAATCTCTGAGATATTGAAATTACTGTTAATTAAATCAGCACATGAATATAATGGACACACATGAACAAAATGATGTTTGTTTTTGAGCTGTTCTGCTAGCTGGGGAGGAAGCATTATTAGGAATATTGGGTAGTCAGCCTGCATTTATTAGATGTACAGCAAGATGAGTATTTTCTACATAAATTAACTTTATATTGTGTGAATATATGTATATATAATACAATATTTCTTAGGTACATGCTGCAATGGAAGTTTTCCTTTTTAAACAGTCATTTGTGTTCTGCACAACTCGTATTCAAAGCTGTCCCTGACCTCAGTGTAGTTATTTCTGATTTACATGGTCCCAATATAGTTAGGCTTAGGAATGATTTTCTATGTAATTTCTGTATTTTTAATTAAATTTAAATAGCAGCATAAAGATGGAGCAGAGCAGCAATCTGAGAGCTTTAGAAGTTGTAATGCAGCCTATAAGCAGCTATTGTGTGCAAAGGAATTTCTTGCAAAGGTGCCTCAGCTTTACTGCAAATGCTAAGCTGCAGCTTTATTAATATGATCAGGATACTCCAACCCAGAGCTTTGGGACAGCTTTGGAATATTCTGCCTTGCTCAGCTCTAAAGTTTGGGAATTGGCAGTTCCCAGCTCTGCCTCCTGTGTGGCTGGGAGGCCAAGCTGCATTTTGTGCTGGTTGGCACTTTTTGGTGAGCTCTTTCAGAATCCACCAGAGGCAGAAGAGAGAATTCACTCGTGGGGCTGGCAGAGAGCAGGGAGAGCAGGCCCTGCAGATTCCAGATGTTCCAGAGGGAATCAACACAGTCACTGCTGTGGCTGCAGGGCAAGGACACATCCAGAGAGTTCCAAGGAGTGAAATGTTGGCATCACACAAATGTGGCAACAAGCACAGGGAGAAGATGACAGAGTTTTGCATCATCTCTGTGATCTGGGAATTCTGGGCTGGTAAATGCTTTGGAGTAGCAACAATTCCCAGGTTCCAGCTGCTTTCCACAGCTGGGAATATCACTGCCCAAAACCTCAGTGCCATAGAGCAGGGCTGGTGAGGATGGTGTGCTGGTGCTTGGGAGAGAACCAAAACCTGTTCTCCTAATTCCTGCTCTCTTAATTCCTGTGCTCCTAATTCCTGTTCTTTTAATTCCTGCTCTCTTAATTCCTGCCCTCCTCAATCCCTGCCCTCCTAATTCCTACTCTCCTCAATTCCTGCCTTTCTCAATTCCTGCCTTTCTCAATTCCTGCCTTTCTCAATTCCTGCCCTTCTCAATTCCTGCTCTCCTTACTCCTTTTCTCCTCAATTCATTTTCTCCTCAATTCCTGCCCTCCTAATTCCTGCTCTGCTAATTCCTGTTTTCTTCAATCCCTGCCCTCCTAATTCCTGCTCTCCTAATTCCTGTTTTCTTCAATCCCTGCCCTCCTAATTCCTTTTCTCCTCAATGCCTTTTCTACCCAATTTTTTTCCTCAATTCCTGCCCTTAATTCCTGCCCTTCTCAATTCCTGCTCTCATAATTCCTGCTCTTCTAATTCCTGCTTTCCTCAATTCCTTCCTGACTTCCACACTGATCACAGCCAGTGTTTGCTGTTGCTGCCTGTGCTGTTTCCCTGCAAGGTTGTTGTAAAAAGGGGAAGGAAAAAGGTAGAAAGCACAAGCCCAAAATCAAACTTCATTCATCCCCATTCCTTCACATACCCTTCCTCCTCCTCCTGTTTCCTTGTTGTGATCAGGAGCAAGATAATTCCTATGGTGTTGGCCCTGCAAAAGAGGAGGAGCCAGGAGAATTAAGTTTGATAAAAAGAAAATGTGGGGCCATTTGGACCCTGCAGCCTCCTGGAGTGCCAGGCATGGGTTAACAACCTTGATGTGCTTCATATTGCTGGAGATTTAAGTGGCAAACAGAGCATTTGATCTCTGTATCTCATTAGTGTGCCATTTATTCCTGAGTGTATGGATGTCAAAATGCATTTGATCTGCTGCAGAGTCAAGGCCCCTCATTGTTTCAGCCTCCATTTCGAGGTGCACCTAATGAAGAGCAAATTTCAAAGGGAAAAACGCTGCTAAATTCCATGTCAGAGCAGGGAGCTGCCATGGCTGTTGAGTCTCTTGGCTCCAGATTGCCAGCTCAAATCCAGCTCTGCCCATGGAAATCACAAACGTTTACCCTGTGACATTAGCTGGTTTCTAGGGCCCAGCAATTTCTGTTAAAAGCAGAAATGGCCCTGTGACAGTGAGCTCCTGTCCTGATATTTCTCATTTTCCCCCTTTCCTTGTGGGCTTTTAAACTCAAAGTAAAGACTTCCCACTTCATCTATAGTTTAAAATTAAGTATTAGCTACTGCTTATCGGTTGCATAAGTTTTCTTAATTATGTAACTTTTACAGCAAAATGAGCATCAAACTGTTTGGGTTCTCATTTTGTAAAAGCACTTCAGCACTGCTGCTATTTCCATGATGATCTGCCTAAGCAAAGAGGAACAACAATCCCAGTGGTCTCCAGAGTTTCTGTCCCATAATGTGAATTTCAGTCCACAAGTAAGAATAGTTTCTTTTGTGGAAAAATGTTCAGGCTAAGAATTATTCACAGAAAATAACTCTGATAAATGAGTGCATTTTCGAGTTTTCCATGGTCATGATCAATTGACAAAGAGAAAAAGGAATGCAAAATTAATCAAATAAATTATTCATTATATTCACTCAACTATAGCTAACAGTGAATTGTCTAGACAGTAATTACTAATTTTTAACCTATGCATGTTCACATAACACTGTTGTGTGAATAGGTTCAGTATACAGTGGCTTGAGATAATAGTAATGGATGTAAGTCAACTAGCAGGTGATTTTAATTGGGAAATTATATTGGATTTTGCTATTGAACTTCCATAAAACATTACATAAATATTGAATCTTCTCAGTGTTTTTCCTCCAGCTGAAAATACAGGCACACAGAGTTCTGTGCTAGTTTGATCAGTGCATAAGCAAACATCATTTTTTTTATTATTATTATTTTAATTCTGCTGTAAAACCCTCAAGAAAACCATTAAGTTCAGAATACAGCAGGAATTTACAAGGAGCCTGCTGCAGGAACATTTTTTATTTCAGTGCTGATTTTCCACCAGCAGGTTTGGGTCCTTGAGGAGGGCAGTGCTTGTACTCAGTCAGTTTGCTGCAGGGAGCACACCTGAGTCCTCCCCCTTCATTGCTGTGGCAAAAAATCAACATTTCTGGGGGATTCCCTGCATTTCCCAGGCAGTGCAGGATCTCTGCAGTGAGGGATGTCCCCCCTGCCTGGGGAATGTGGCTGCTGGGATTTGCTGGGTGGAGCTGGTGCTCAATTCTGTGACTGTGACAATGAAGAAAACAGGGATTTAGATTACCTTGATTCCCAATTTTTTTATTATTTTTTCACAAATCTCTATTACTGTCACAGTTAATTAGAAAAGGGATTGAAAAAAAGTGGGAGAATCATAATTTCAGGTGGATTTTTTATTGAAGTTTGTGCCCTGAGGACTAATTGTGAGTTGGGGATTTTGTGGCTCTCAGCTGCTCTGAGCTGATCAGGAGCTGTCATTTATAAAGCTCTTCCATCTCACTTCAGGTGACTTGTCTGAAGAGGAAAATAGCAGGAAACCCACACAAACAATTGGAAATGGTGCAAAAAGTAGGACATAGTGAAAGGGTATTTGCATAAAGCGTTGGTTTTGTGTCTGTCAGCTGCACCCTTTGGGATGTGGCTTACAGAGAGTGCATTCCAAACTATCCATGTACACCTCTGCAAGTTCTGTTCTGACTTCCTGTGTGCTTAATGTTATCTTAATGCAATTAGATGTGATATTTAATTGCAGTAATTTAATTAATGGTTCTGTAAATAAAAAGGCTAAGTTGTGGCCTCCTTCATGCACAGATATGCACAGCAAGCAGCTCTAGGCTCCCACGAGACTTGAATTCATGTCTCTTAAAGCAGAGTTTAACCCAAGGATGTGTGATAAAATGCCCAAATCCCAAAATAACACTGTAATGGTGTTTGCATTGGAAATGTTTCAGTATTAGTGGGAGAAGAGTGGCATTTAAACCCTAACCCACGGATTTCTCCCTAATGCTTGTCATGGAATAGGTCACCTCACGCACAGGAATTCCTCCTTGTGTAATTGCATTACATTTAAAATAGTTTACAAAGACTCAGTTATTAATGAAAGCGTTACTAATTGGATAATTGCTCCTAATATTGTTAGAGAATCCTGTTGGCCCAGGGGGATATTTGGCAGTCAGAGCTCAGAGGTGTTTCTAACCCTGCTATTGATGTGCCTTTGACCTTCTCTAACACATGCTGCTCGTGTCTGCTGCACACTTCAATGTCTATTAAATATTGATTAGTCTCCCTTATAAACCATTTAGAAATAGAAGCATGTAGTATAAATGTAACCTAAAATCATTAAGGCTCCATGGTTGTGCAAGTTAATAGGAGCAATGTTGAAAAGTTAGGGAGTGCATGAATTAAGGGAATCGGGTTCATAAACTGTTTTCTTAATAAGGATGGTGGAGTTCCCATTGAAGTCAGGGATTTCTCATAGCATCCACTGAAGATTTTCCTCTTTTTAAGAATTTATTTACAAACACGAGATGACATAAAACACGAATCTTTTTCCAGAGTAGACCTGTGTAAAGCACAGCTTCAAATACTTATGCAAAGGAGGAGGAGGAACATCCTGTATTCACATATGGAAAAGAGGGCCAGGCTCCCCAGTGAAATGTAAAGGTGCTCTGCTGATGTTAATGGAATTCTACTGCATTCCCTACACCATAAATCCCAGCCAGCTGTTCCTAAATCAACCCTCAAACTGAACTGAATTCAGTATAAGCAGCGTCCCATTTCAGCACAATTGCTGGCTGTTAAGCTTGGAGGTAAATCACATTTATGTCCCTTCAAAGCCAAACCTGGTAGAAGGAGACCTGAGTAAGACCCTTTGCCTGAACCTGCCTTTCCCTGAGCTTGCATTGCTGTGGGATTTGGTGATATTGCAAATACCCTGAGGTGTACTGTGCAAGTGGGTTTTGTTTTGGGCATGACCCCTAAGGATAGACCAGATTCTGTTATCATTAACAGGGTATTTACATAGGCAAGAGCCAGCTCTGCTTCAAAGTCTGCTGTGCTCTGAAACCCCACAAAGCAGTGTGGGAATGACAAGTCCAACCTCCCGGGCAGTGTCAGCAATCACCAGCCTTTCATATGCCAGGGGAAAAATCAGATCGATGGCAGCAGCAATGACCCCTCAGCAGCTCAGAGTGCTGCCTCTGCAAGCAGCTCCTGCCATTTCCAGCTGCCTCCCTGCTTTGTCACACATCCCTCCCCAGATCAGCAGCACCAGGCTCACACAGGCTGTGCAGCTCTCACTCAGCACTCACTGGCTCAACCTGACCCCCTGCTCTTAAAAGCAGGACAATTAAGCGAATCCCAAAGAGGATTACAATTGAGAATTAGAGGGTATAAATGTGATTTAGCACGGAGTGTTGAGCGTGACGAATCGTTTCTGTGCCCAGACCTCACTTGCTCTGAAATGGGTTTCATTTGGAAGGTGGAACAGGTTCAGGCGTGGTCCAGTGCCAAGTGTCAGGTGCAGCTCAGCCCTGGCCAGGCTGCAGAGCCTCTCCTGAGCCCAAAGTGCCGCCAGTTCTGACAGCTTCTTATTCATGGGAGGGAGTCCAGCAGCAGGAATGTGCCAGCCAAGCTCCCAGGTTAGTTCTTCTCTTTGGAAGACCTTGACTGAAAGCTTGATTGGAGTACAAGGGCACGGCAAGCTCAGCTCAGGGTTCTGTGTTTATCTGGCTGGAGGAGATCTTGAGGCAAAAACTTCCCAAAACACGTGGTCTAAGCCTACAATCAAAGGCAAGAGTTTCTTGAATGCTTTCCTGCTGTGAATTCCTCTGTGAGGAGTTTGTCTGAGTCTTTCACTCCTACAGAAGCTGTTGAGTGTTTCATTGATAAATGAAGATATTCCCCCCACCCAGAAGGAATATTAATAGCACGCACGTGTTTGCATGTGTCTGTGTATTGAGTTGCCTTGGAAACAAGGAGAGAAAGCTCCATGAACCAGGACATGCTTTCCCATTTCAGGAGCACTTGTGCTATTGTAAAACCACATACAAAAATAATCAGATTCATTCATGGCTGTGAGGATCTTGCTGCAGGGAGCAGCCTGAGCGTGTGGATCCCGTGTAAAGATGACAGAAACCCACCTGACTCTGGTTTTGAGCCTACTGCTGAGCAAATGAGCTGACATTGGTGAGGCTGCTAATAAGGTGGAAAAAAAGGAATGCATGCAAGTTGTACAGAACCTTGGCAAGGCTCCAGGTGTGTGTTAAAGTCACTAAGACACGAAACAGGCCTTGAGTGTTCACATCGCAAAACAAAGCGGACAATTTTACCTTACGTGTAAGAACAGCTGTTTCAGCATATTGCCCTCAAAGACAGCATGTTGAAACAGCTGTCCAAGTGTTTCGGAGGTTAATCTACTCAATTAATCATTGTGGGGTTTTTTTTGCAATGTATAATCGTGTTTGTACCGTTCCTTGTGGGCACGTGGACAAAATATTGAATATAAAGTTTTAGTCATCGGTGAAGCACCTGTCAGAACACTCTGTGTGAAAAACTCTCTTTAAAGTGACACTGGCTCTTGGAGAGAGAAATGGGGGCTCCCCTTGGAGCAGCTGAAGTCACACATTGCCCCCTCCCTCCCCGTGGTGCTGCAGAGGTGAGGACACGATGTCGAATTAACCCAGGTGTGGTTGTTGTAATGCTCAAACAACCTGCCCTGGAGAGAGGAGTGTTCTCAGGGCTCTGAAAATCACACACACACACAAAGGCTACAGCTCCCACCTCAGCTGGATTCATTTTGCAGAATTTTGTGAATGAAATCCCAGGACCTCGCACATTTTCTGCATATTCACTGCCGTGGAGCTGTAGACAGCCACTGTCAGAAGAATCCTCTGGCAATCCATTTGACCAGAAATAAATAAGATCTAAACATCATTCCCAACCTTTCTAAATATCACTGCACATGTAAAAATAGCAAAATCTTTATATATCATATCCCAGTCCACCTTTCATGTCAATGTTTCTTCAGTCAAATGCAGGGTTTCTGGCTTTGTTTACCCCAAGAGACCATGCAGAATAAGTGGGAAGAGCTATCACAAAAGTTGGTGAAATACAGACTACAGCAGCTACACAGAGCTGTACTTAATAGAGTCTGAAGTCTTTTCCTCTGCCTTGATTTTCCCAGATAATACCTTTATTCCCCTCTGGACTGAATTGCAGTGCATGCTGGAGTGAGGCTTTTTACATTGAAACTCTGGGTTTGAGATTCTTGTCCAAGAGAGGAGAAAAAGCAAACAAAACCAAAGGAGAAAAACCAAACAAAAACCAAAGGAGAAAAAGCAAAGCAGAGCAAAGCAGGAATGCTGCTGCAGAGGAGGGAGCTGCTGCCAGCCCTGGCTGCCTCAGAGATGCTGTCCCTGTTCCTCAGCCCAGCATTACCTGGCCAGAAACCCTCATTTTCTCCTCCACCCCTGTCACAATTTGTCTTTAGGAAGAAGTGCAGCTGCAGTTTTATTCCAGGTTGTTCTCCATAATCGCTTTTGTCAGATTGCATTGAATCTGTGTACCCAAATTAATTGCAACGCTGCTGGGAGAAAAACCCCAAACTAAATCAGCAACAACTTGCACAACATTAACAGAGAGGAACAAAAACAAGAAGAGTCACATTTGAGGGAGTGTAACTGGTGGGCAGGTAGCTGGATGTCAGTGTCATTTGACAAAAAAATAAAAATAGAAAGGTTTGATGTAGCTACTGTGACTTCAGAAGCTTGGCCCTGGTTGACCACTTTGGCCATGAAAACAAAGTTGCAATAACACAAGAGAATGCAAAGGGAAATGTGTGATTACCTTGTTTTGCTTTTTGTTAGAGGAGCCTTCTGGCAGTAATTTTTGGGCTTTTGGAAAATTCTTGCATTGTAACAAAGGAACAAAGATATACGGAAACATGATTTTTTTGTCCAGTTTATCCACTACCAGATCATTTCTGTTGCCTGGAAAAATTGAAAATGCAGTAGTTTAAATGAGATACTTTAATCACTGTATTTAATTTGATTTAGGTAAGGGCCTCCCTTTTTGGAGGAGCACTTTGGAAACAAACTGTGAGAATTTCTGCCCCACATCTGTGAGTGCATTTCAGCATCCAGGAGGGGAAATATCACCAGGGGGGAGGATGTGCTTAAATATTCCAAGGTGGGGAAAAAGAAGGAAAGAAGCCAAAGTGCTAAGAAGTGGAAGGTGAGGAGACCTTGCTCTTTTCTGCATGGTGATTGTGCAGCTGGAATTTTGTGTCAGGTTTATGGTGGCCTCTAAGTGCAGCACTTTTCCCACCTTTGTCAATTCTCTGCTGAAATGATGTGTCAAAGTGCCAGAGAACCACATTTTCTTCAGCTGTGTTTTCTGCAAAAGGCATCTTCTGCTGTGCTCATCTGTCCATTTAGCAGGAGCAATGTGCCCTGAATCCCCAGCAGCTGCAGGGCACAAAGGACCTGCCTCAGACCTGGCCTTCCTCCCTCCTTACAGCAGTCAACAGCTGGAAATTGGTAGTGCAAAAGAAGAAATAAATGTGTTATCATTTGAAAACCTGCCAATTTTTAGAGGGAAGGTAAAGAATGAATGGCTAACACAGCCAATTTTAAGGGAGATAAATTTCCTTAATGGAGGCAAATAGCAAATATTCCTTTTATTTGAACAGTCCAGCAGGGCTGACCTGGTTTCTCTCTGCAGCTCAGGGTGAGCATTTTAGTGTCTCTCATTAGGGAAATGACAGAAAATGAGAAAGGCCTTCATTCACTTAGATAGTTCTTGTAGATGAGTCCTTCAACACAAATGGGATAATTCTCTTTTACCTCTCTTGCTGTACCTGGTTTATCTCCCTGGAAAATCAGTGCTTTTCCCATTTCTCATAATGGAACAGGTTCCAAAGAAACAGATTGGGAGGTTTGAATTTCAATCATGTCTTAATGGCTTCTAAGGGCTAATTATGAAGGCAATAGTTTGGAAGCAAAGATAGAAGTTTTTTTCACTTTCCTTCCATCCTTCAGTGTCTGTTGTTTGAAAACCAAGTCAGCCACTCTTTCACATAGTTTACAAAGAGCTTAAAATGACAAAAATTTAAGCTACCTTGGAATCCCAGCCTGGCCTGAGTTTGGTGCTGAGGTGTAAGAACAAGGGACCAGTGTTGAAATCCTTTACCAAGGAAATGTGCTATGATTTTGATATTTACTTGCCTTTATGGAATAATAAGTGGAAGACCTTTGCCTGTTTACAGAATACTTCTATTGAAAACCAATAATCCTGTCACTTTCTATTCCTGAGGAACATTGATCTCATCCCCCTTGCCCCATTTCCAGCCACCTGTGAGATGACACTGGAGGCCCCCTGGAAGTGGAACATTTAGTTTC
The DNA here is from genome assembly GCA_024734035.1 of Alethe castanea. Lineage (NCBI taxonomy): Eukaryota > Metazoa > Chordata > Aves > Passeriformes > Muscicapidae > Alethe > Alethe castanea. The sequence continues at coordinate 1,395,248 of JANRGV010000049.1, read as the reverse complement.
ACATTAAGAGATATTCTGTGATTTTCCCCTTGAACTCCTGCAGCTGCCAGTGGCATTATAAACTCCTCTGCCATTATCATTTTCCACTTAAGAAGGGTGGCAAGTGATGCTGCATTTCTTCCTTTCCCTTCATCTCCTACTGCATTTGGAACCCCCTGCACTTCCTTGCAGGCCCTGACACTTGTTTTGCTGCACAGCTGAATTTCAGCGAACCTGCCAATAAAATCCCCATTTACTTGTCATGCAAAAAGGCCACTTTGTAGGAAAGGTGTGGAAATTGGTATTTAAATTGGTCAGAACCAACAGCCTGAAGGCAGCAAGTCTGAGTGTAACCACAGAACAGGCATGGAGCTGGGGAATATGGAATTGTTTTCCTCATCTGTCACTGCCTGCTGGGATTTCCTCTGCCTCAGTTATTTTAGATGTGTAATGAAAATTACTGTCCTGTTGTCTTTGGCAGAGCTGAGAACTGGTTTGGAAGTATTGTGGCAAGACTAGATCCTAGAAGCACTAGTTTAAATAAATCATTCTAAATCTAATTCTTAGAGCAGATGAAAGAGAGTTGAGAAAAGATGAAAAATTCAATAGTTTGATGCTGATTTCACAGCAGTTTTACATCTGTGTGGATACTTGCTCTTCATTATAGTTACTACCTCCAGTCAGTCTCCTTTTTTTTTTTTTTTTTTTCTTTTTAATTACCTTCTCACAGATTCTTAACACATTCTTTGATTTGAGGGACTGTGTTTCCTAAAAGCTGATGGACTCTGGAGAAATATTGATGTTCTGACAGCAGCAGCTCAGCTTTTGAAACACAGATGATATTGTCCTAGTCTGCAGGAAATAAATACACTGCACAAGAGTTCACTGAGAATTCAATCATGGAAACAAAAAAGGGATTTTGTTCTGAACCTGAATAAAAAAGAGGTTGTTCTTTGTAAAAGCTGAGCAGGAAAAGAAATAATCAGACATAGGGGCATGTCAGAACAAGGTGGAACGTCACACAAGGTGAGCAGACTGACAAATTAAAGTCAAGAACAAAACTCAAGCCAAGAAGAGGCAGAGGAAGGAAGTAAAAATCCTCCAGTAGTTCTTAGATCAGTCAGAAAACTCTCAAAAACTCACCTCAAATAAATCAATGTTCTGATTTGAAAAAAATCCCATTTTTTATTTTAGGGTTTTTTCACAAAAGAAAATATTCTCAAAGTTTTCTTCTTTACAGTTGTTGATTTTCATCAAAAGCTAATTTGCTTTCTCCAAACCAAAATTGTTCCCAGTCAGTGCCAAGCACAGCCAGGTGAGAACTTCTTTAGTGTTTGTTGAGGTGGGAGCTCAGTGTTGAAGGCTGAGCCAGCAGTGCAGGGATGCTCCCAAAATCAGGGAACAAATCAGGAAGCTCTGAGTGTGGAAGGATGGGAGAGGCTGATGCTGCACTGGCTCCAGATGTGTTGTTTTTATTTTCCCTCCATCCCATAGAGCAGTGGGAAACTTTACGAAGTGAAGCAGACAAAAGGTGCCATCATTTGTGAGTCTGTGTCGCTGTGTGGATCGTGCAGGGCTGTACAAATTATTTTAACTGCCAGGAGTGAAGGAGGCAGCACTGTGTGTGGGTACTGACTGTTTGTAGCTTTGTAAGCACGGAGGGACTGAGATTCTCTCCCCCAATTCTTGACTTCAAGCATAAAGAGCCATGTGAGCCCTTTAACAGGGAGAGAGAGAAATGCTGTGCAGTGTCTGTGGTGCTGTCCTGCAGGGCACTGTGCACTCCACGCCTGACACAAACCCAGGAGAGCTGTGAAATTACTGAACAGGTGAAGTGAGGGAGTACAGCAGGCTGCTCCTGGCAGATAAGGCAGCCTGTCTTCAAGAATGAAAAATAGGAATTCCTTGGGTAAGGCACAGGTCTTCCCTGCCAGATCCATGTTGTTCAGAAAATGAAATCCTCCTTTTGCAGGACAATGAATTGAGCACCTCACAGACCTCTGCTCCAGTTTAAACTCCATAATGCACTTGTCAAACAGAGTCAATGTGCCTCCTGCTCTGGGCAGGGCTTACCACCAGTGTTTGAACTGTGCTGAGGGGGAAAACATGAAATCCACTTCTTCTGACCCCTGCCTAGTGAGTGCTGGACAGCTGTGTCCTATCAGGACACCTCCAAGGATTTTGCACGGTGCTTTCCCGGGCTCTCTTCCTGCTCATAAATAGGTTTTCCTAAGCCAGTGTGAATGGCTGAAGGGAGCAAAGCCACCATGTCCAAAAAGGGGAGAACCACACTCCCCCTGTGCTGTGCTCCTGCAGCACGTTGGGATGTGGTGTAGACAAGCTGTAATTAATTTGTGCATCCTTCTCTAGCATTAAACAGCTGTTATTACAGAAGGACATGGATTCCTGCCCAGGTAGTGCTCGTGGAAGGAGAGGAGCACACAGATTGCAGTGCTAAACTCACGTGATCCACAACCTTATGTTTCAGTGCCTGCAGTTTTGCACTCGTGAAACTGAAGCCTTTTCAAGCCACGGAGTTGCCAGCTCTCCCATTGCACCAGTGGCAGAGAATTCCCTCCAGAAAACCTTCCCTCCAGGCCAGTCTGAAAGGAAGTGTCAGGACTAGGAATAGAGTTAGAGAAGTGTCTGAATGAAACTTTTCAAAATGGTCATCCCAGATGTCGTTAAATATTATTACAGAGCCAGAAAATTGTATCTTTGACTGCTGATGGTACTCAAGTGAGTCTGATAATTATGTTCCATGGCAAGGCATGGCCTCCTTGGACTTCTCTGTGGAGAAAACAATGCCTTTGAGGAATGTTCAGATTAATTATTTCATGGCCATTTGAAAACAATCATTAGTGTATCAGTTTGTACACTCACTGCTCTTGAGTAGAGAGCTCTGCCCATTTTGTGTCCACTTGCAGGGGGATATTGTTTGATTTCAGTCGGAGGGGAGCCACAATTTTATTAAGTCAGAACATGATTATGTTCTTCTGGAACAGAAAGGGGAAAAAACAATATCTGTAAATGAACTGTGAAACTCTAAATATGCTTTAAAATCGTTCCAATCATCTGCTGTTGAGAAGGACTGGCTTGAGTGTGTCAGGAGAGCATTCAGATTTCTGAGTACAGCATCAATTCCAGTGTGAATGACTGGCAGAGTTCACCAGACTTTCAGGCTGACTTTGGGCCCTGTTTTTTGGCTAAAAGGCTGTGAGTCAGGAGCTCTTGCTGTCTGTCCTCTCTGCAGACATTTAAAACCAGGTACCCATTGTTGCTCCCCAGCTCCTCCAGCCTCAGGTGTGCACCTGAGAGCAATGGTGTCACAGAGCAGCTTTGGACATGATGTGCTGGGGAGGAACAGGCTGAGC
>JANRGV010000049.1:1370738-1386194 GCA_024734035.1 Alethe castanea | reverse complement strand
ATGATTGCCCCAGCTGGTTTAAAGCTGGCCCATGAGCAGATAATGTGTGCCACGGAGATCAGGGTCACTGCCACACCTGGCTCCAACAGATGGGGACAGAATTCACATTTCTGGTCACATCAACCCAACACAACTGCCATGACCCCTGTGACATCCTCGTGGTGCTGCTGCTCTAACACCCCGCTGTGTTTGTGTGTGCACCCAGGACTCGGAGATCCTCAACACAGCCATCCTCACGGGCAGGATGGTGTCTGTGCCAGTCAAGGTGGTGGCTGTGCAGGAGGACGGCTCCGTGGTCGACGTCTCGGACTCCGCCGAGTGCAGATCCGCCGATGAAGACGTCGTGAAGGTGAGGCAGCCCTCGAGCTGCACAGTGCACTTTGGGTCTTTTACTCCTCCTGCAGCACCTCTGTGGAAGGTGCAGAAACCCTGACAGGGCCTCCCTGGAAACTCATCCCTTAGATAAGAAATTGCTTCCTTAATGACTAATGCTAGAAATATCTCACCCCCTCTGCAGACCCCCGCATTATCTCTTTGTGCTTTAATTGGTCCTTTTCTCAATCCCTTAGGTAATTGGTCACTTTTCACCTAAAACTTTTAAGCAGTTGGGCAGTTTTCAATCCTTGATATCATTGATCCATTTTCTAAGGCACTCTAACCCTATAAAAGCCCCTTTAATCGTTTTTTATAATGAAAGATTCTGAATTGTACCCACATCTGGAGGAATAGAAAATAACAACCGGATTGCAAAAAGTCTTAAAATGAGAGCTGTGAGCTTTTAAGCAATGTTGTGCTGTGTTTTAGTGTTGATTTGGTTTTTTTTAATAATATATTCAAGTGGTTCTACCTCCCTGACATTGTGGTGAAAATGTGTTAATGTGACTCTGTCAAGACTCTGCCTGCCTGACTTCCGACACCATTGCATGGCTTTCAGCTTTTAGCTCATTATTATTATTTTTAGGCATAAAAGAGGTGCCTTTGAATATCTTGAATAGATTAATTTGTTTTATTATGTGGTTTGGGGATGCTCTTGTTTCAAATGTACTTAAAAATTGACAACAGAGGATTCTGTATGGGGTGGGGTTTTTTTAGTATTATTTATGGGTTCTATTTTTTCCCTTAAGTATCAGATAGGAAAGGAAAAAAAAAATCTCATTTTCTTTTTCTGGAAACCAAGTTTTTTGAAGGTCCTAACCAGAGGAACATAAATGAATATCTTTGTTTATGACTAAATTAATAGTCAAACGAAAAGACTGCCTTGAGAAATGTTGCTATTCTTTATTTTTTTTTTCTCTGTGTGGCACACAGCTATTATCTGATTAGCGGGTATTATTTATCAGTTGATAAACATGAACAATGAATTGTATATTATAAACTCAAGCATCAAATTTTGTATTATCAACATATTGCTGAGGCTGTCTTCTTGCACTTCAGAAAATCAGATCCAGATCCAAAAGATGGTGTGTGGGGGCTTTTATTTTTATTAATTGAGTTTCTAGGACTTGCTGTACTCTGACAATACTGGACTGAACCAGACAGGATTTACACTGTAATATTTTTTATTTTTTGGTAGTGACTTGAAAAAATCTCCCAGACCTGGTACCTGTCTCTCAAATATTTTGACATAATGAACAAACCTGGTCTTTGTTGAGTCAATATTGCCTCATTCTGGTGATATAAACTGGGAGTAATGTTATGTTTGTGAAAATTGCAGCATACTTGTATGATTTCAGTCACAAATTACTGAGACCGAATGCTGTTCAGGCATAATTTTTTAACTGCAAATATATGTATTGGTTGCAAGATTGAATCCATAACAATTAATTAGCTGAGTTAAAATTTAGTACAGGGTTTATGTGCCTATATTTTTTCAGAAAAATGCATATTCCATTTACAAGCCCCTTTGGCAAAGTCAATATTGACTTTGCTTCTGAATTTCTGCTGCCTTTTCCATCTAGGCTGTAGAGCAAAACCCTCTAATGAGAGTTTTCAGGCATTTTGGATCTAATTGCCTTATCTTAAGCTTCTTTTCACTGTTAATTCTGCCTTTATTGTTTCTTTGTTACTGAAGACATATTCCTATTCTTTTGGGCAGAATGGAGTGTTGCATTCTTAACCTTTTATTTCTGTTTAATAGCTAATGATTTAATAGCCAATTAATGAGACAATTCTTTGATCAGTGCTCTAACATCATTATTTTCAGTTAAGACAGCAAATTGAAGCTAGATTAAATAAAAACAGGCTTCCACCCAGGTTCTTATGTATTTATACAAAATGTGTTTCTCTGGGCAGCGACCTGATACTGCTCAGAGATGGGCAAAGTGATGAGCAAGTGATTTATTTGTGTGCCAGAGATGTGAATCCTCCCTGTTCTCAGTTTAATTACTTCCCAACAAGAGAAAATTTCAGCCTCTTTTTCCAAAGCCTACCTAATTAGTGGTAAATATAATGAAACACACCCAGTATTTGTTTTTGGGTTTTTTTTTTGTATTTTTAACATGATATGATCCTCAAAGGAATCTGATAGTGGAACTTGCTTTAGTTCATCCCAATCCCTTCTTCCTCCATTTGAACAAAAGTCTCCCAATATTGGCCAACCCTTCCACTGGAACTGGCTGCCCTCTAAAATATTTTGATGGAAACATTCCTGTAAGTCAATGAAAGTCTTATGCTTATTCCAATATTTAAAAGGAACATTTAATGCTGTTGGCATTTGAGGAAAAAGATTGGCTTTATGATTAAGGCACTGAAATACTTCTCAGCATTAATTTCCATATCTCTTGCTGATTTCCTGTGTGACTGTGGATAAATCACTCATTCCCCCTTGGAATCTTGCTTCCTTATCTGCTAACAAGGACAGGAATTCATCCTTCTCCCCTCCTCCACTTGCATTTTATGGTTTCTAAAGCTTCTGTGGACTCTGAATGGCCAAAATCCTCATCTTCACCTCATTAACCTCAGTGATCTTCTGCCACTGAGAACTCCTCTCTTCCAGGACTTCTCTCCCTGCTTTTCTTGCAAACTCTAAATAAATAAACCCCAAATAAACAAATAAATAACTAAATAAATCAGGTTGTGAGGCTGAAAAGAAAGAAATGGTGGAAACTTGGCAGAGTTGGTTACAGAAGGTTTATTGCAGGAGGAAATGGACCCCGAGGGCTTTGGCATGGGCAACCTTCAGCCAGCAGCTCCAGGCAAGGATCATCCCTCCTCTGTGAAGGTGCCTTTAAAAGCCTCAACTGCAGTAATTCCACATGGAGGAAAATTCTGGAGACTCTGGAGTCTCATGGTAGCATCAGCATCATCACCATCAGCATCAAATGAAGAAATTCTAATGAGGACAGCTTCTTAGTCCAAATGTTTATCTCAGCAGTGTAAGTGAAACAGCTGCCCAATTGATTCATCCTTCGATTAGTCATAATTCCATGTCCTCTGCAAGTTATGCAGAAAGTGACTGATTGTTCCAATTAATCTCTGCAGTCACTCAGTGCCTTACACCATGGACTAATTTAGCCTAATTTTTTTGGATTTTTTGTAGGAGAAAAGGCCCTCAGTAGAACAGCAGGGAGTCAGGGGCCTCCCCTGGCCATTCCTGCCCACACATGGATGCAGCAGGAACAGGCACAGGCACTGAGAACAATGGTGCTCAATAACACCCCATGAACTCCATCTGTGCCAGAATGTGCCTTCCTTGTTATCTTGCTAGAGGAAAGCTCTTCAATGAATTATTTTTCACCTTTTCATAATTTCCTGTCTAATTATAATGAAAGAAAAATCCAAACCGTTCCTGCCCTCTGCTTTTCGAACACAAATCTTATCTTGAACTCTCCATAATTAATGGTAAAACAATAGAAGACCTAATTTTCCTGGCAGCAGCCAGCCAGGCTTTATCTAATGTGCAGAAAAAAGCAGTGTAACAAAGGCCGGAGAGGTAATAGCTGAGATAGATAAAATCTGAGGAGAATTATTCCCTCTTCCAGACAAAGCAGATGAGTGACTGAGGACCTTGTCCAACAGCCCTGGGCATGGAGATCTCCAACCCCAGCACAAAAACTGCTGCAAGGATCCACAGGCAAAAAACAAACAGGGAAATTGGGGGATACTGAGCTTCTCCAATTTAGATGACACTGAATTTTCGAGACCAATTCCTTGCTGGAGACTCAGAGCACATTCTTAGGACAATTTACAGAAAGAAGCCTGCAGTTGTTAAATACAACTATTTATGCAGCAGCTCTGAAAACAAAGCCAGAGCTTGTAATTTGCAAGTTCTGCAGCTGCTTTGCCATTAAAGTATGTGATCAAGAGTGTAATGGACTTGTACATAAAGCAGAGCTAATCTTGTTCCTCCATCTATCACATTTTTGAGTAGCTATCATGGTATTACCTAACAGCTTTATTTTGTGGTCACTCGTGCAGAAATTACCTTCCTCCAGGAGGCCAAACTCCTTCTGGAAGCAGTGAAAATCCTCTCTGCTTGTTTATATGATGGATTTACTTTGGTGCCACTTGGCTTGTTGCACTATTAATTTTGAACTAGATCTTATTTTCCAAGTGATCTTTTTCTTCAGTGGAATGGTTCAGGATTGGCAGCCCTGGAGATGTGACTGCCCCAGAGCAGGGGCCAGGCTGGGGCTGTGAGACCAGAAAAGCTTTTGAAGTTTAATTTGGTGAGTCCCTTCTCCCTGTCCACCCTGTCCTTTTAATCTCACCTGATCCGTGGCAGGGACCTGGCTCTTCAGGAACTGAGCTCAGGAGTCTTTTTGGGCTGGGGAGTTCTGGTTTAGCTCTTTGCTCTGCTGTCCCTGTCTCAGCAGTGCCATGGCAATAACAGGGACACTCCTGTCCCAGGAGGATTTATTGGCAAGAAAGTTGTCTTGTTTAACATCTTGCCTTTTGGATCTGCAGACAGATATGGCTATGTTAGGGCAATAATGAATTATCATCGAGCTGTTTGCAATTCATCAAACTTATAAATTAGAGCTTCTTACGATTTCTGGTTGTTTTGGACAAAATCTCCATTCTCTCTGTCCCCATAGAAAGTTCATCTTTATGAGTCATTAGGGATGGGCAGGAGAGCACATCAGATCACTGCACAATATGCCTGCTGTTGCATTAAGGATTTTGCTCTTTGTTGAAATATCAGAGGTTCTGACATCCAGGTCACCAGATTTTGCTAATTAGTTTTCTAGCTTGACAAAGGCTGATCAGAACAGAGGACCACAGCCACTCACTGCATATTAAAGATTTAGCTTAAAACACTCTTGTTACACAGCAACAGGTGGGAATCTGTATTGTTTTAGGACTCTGCCAAGCTCAAACTTTGTGTTTGGAGTTCTATTTGCACACAAACCAGCTCCATGTATAGCAATAACGATGCCAGCGAGGCAGTTGCACAAAATCACATATTGAGGAATTAATATTCTGTATACAGCACGCGTTGTACACAGTTTATAGCAAAATATATGTGTGTGCCTTCCTGAAGCTATTTTTGAACACACACAAGTCTTCAAAGCCAGCTTGAGAAAACAGTGTTTTGTCTGGGAGAAGGATTCGTTCAGAACAGACCACACCGACATGTGCAGTTACACAGATTTCGGCAGAGATGCTTATGGTGCCTTCCAAGGCACCAGCTGCTACTTCAGAGGAGGAAAACAATTCTATGGCTTAGCATTTGGCTGCTCTGAGAGCAGAAATGCAAAGGGCATGGATCCCAGTCCTGGGAAACAATCATTACCCAAACCATAGCATTGCTTAGGATAAACTCGGAATGTTTTATACTAAGAAATGCACAGAGTAAATAAACAACTCAGTCTAGGCAAACAAAGGCAGCAGTAAGTAGCTGTTGTAGAAAATGACAAACTTTTACAGGCTTTTTCTCCAGATTCTGTAGGACATGAACTCTGCTTTGTGAACTTCATCCTAGCTGGCCATTTAAATATTCTAATTGCAGCTATGTGAACATCATGATTCCGAGGCTTTTACACCTCTTGAACTATCATTGTGCCTGGGCAAATTAATTCAGATTCCCGTTGTCACCCAAACCCCTGGGGCCAAGCTGTGCTCTCAGCTAAAGTCAGCGAGTGTTTGACAGGCACTGCTGTGACAGAGGGCAGGATTTGCTCTTTTTTTGGGTGGAAGTTAGAGCAGCTCTTAGAGCAGGTAAATTAGCTGCCAGCTCTGGGATGAGAGCAGAGCTCTCTGTGCTGCCCTTCCCCTGGTGTGGGAGCTGAGGGAAGGGGAATGGGCAGCACCCACGGGTGAGAAATGAGCCACTCTGTAAAACTTTTAAAGGTTTAATAAAAAGATCAAAGAGATAATAACAGTGCTGGGTGTAGTTTTAGCTAGAGGACCACTGGTTAACCATAACAATTCTTTTCAGATATTTTTCTATTGTATTGGTTAAATACATATTTATGATGGTTGTCTATATTCAAAAATTATTTTGAATTAGTTTACATATGCTGGGAATTCTTGAGCTTGGTTCGACCCCTGATTTGTGCAGAAATTGTGAATTTTTTTTTTTTTTGAGGGCTGTGTGTCACTTCTCATAACAGCCTCTGGTTCAGTGGTTTTAGCAGCCAACAGTTATTGATTAAATCCTTTCTTTAAATGTTATATAATTAAACAGACAGCTTTAGCTATTTCCACAAGTACTTTAGCCAACATCAGCTATTTCACAAATATGTCTGAGTTGTTCTTATTACCGGTTAGTTAAAAAATAAAAATATTAGTTATTATTTGACAACTACAGTTACTTCTGTAAAAGTTAACATTGGAATGTACAACACATCTTTTAATATTCTGTGAAAGCCAAAACAATTACATATATATATATGCACACACTGTGTATATAATATATGCATATATATACATATATACTTATGTATATATGTACATATATATAATATATAAACATATGTATATATATAATATATACACTGTCCACAAATTAAAATATCTTCCATAAATGATGTTCTGAGAATACAAGCTACACAGGGGCCAGGGCACTGGCCACAGAAGTGGACAAATTATACTATATCAAAAGTGAAAAGTGATTACAAACTGTACTATTTCAAAATAGTTGTGATTAATAATTTGCAAAAGCCAATTCATGATAGCAAAACCCAACAACTACGTGGTTATTTCTAACACATGAAAATGCACAGCCAGAAAATCCAGCCCCAGAGAACAGGTGCTGAGGCAGCCAAAGCTTTGCCTTCCCCCTGCTCTGTGGGTCACAGGTGGGTTTTGAAGGCAGCTGGGGGGTTTATTTTTGTGACACCCATTTATTTATTTCACCCCCAGCAGTGTTTCAGTAATGTGCTCTGAGATGCACTCCCTTGAGGTACAGAATTGGAGCTGGAGGTGGAGATGAGGAGGCTGACATGGCCCTAGCAGTTTGGAGTACAGTTAATTTATTTGCTAGAAAAAGCACCTACTGTTGGCAGTAACCAGCTCCCTTTCCTCTGTGGGTGAATGCAGGCTTTTCCTTGCTAGGTTTTTAATTATTTATATTTTTGCATTCTCATGATATGGAATTGGAATTCAGAGTGAAAACTGGTTTGGTGTTCTTCATAGGATCAGGAACAGGAGGAGAATGAACACGTTGGTTGGATTGGGGAATATCTGGGATTCTGAGGGGAATGGGGAAAACCCAGCCTTAAAGAATAGTACTTAATGCTGGATTATTGAATCAGACAACTCATTAAATGAGCATGAAAGAACAAAGTGAAGTTATAGATGGATTTCTTTTTCCATTTGCCTGAAGTATGGAAGAGTTGCACTGGGGTGTGGTTTTTCTCTTCTTCTAATTAATTACACACTCTAGGGAGAGGATCTTTCAGCTTCAGCTGGAGCTGTGGCTTCAATGGTTAACAAAATGTCAGGATTTAGCATTTTGTTTTGTGCTGTCAATTAGTGAAGTCTGATTTATACTCATGGCACTGTACCAAGACATTTACTCCCACATCTAAGACTCCTTGAATTGCTAGAGTTGTTTCTGTGAGTCGAGCCAGGCTACTGGAGAATGGTCCAGGTATATCTTTAAAAATATCAAAAGTGTTAAGCATCAATTAAACTTTAAAGTGTTCAGCAAGAAGTTGAGGGGCAGATTTGGAACTCTGTGATGCTTGGCTGGGGAATTAAGAAGCTTTCTACTGAATTCACTGTGAAAATGAATCACTTTTTGTTAATATTAAGTTGTTGAGTTTTACTCCTTTGATGGATTTCTCCTGAGGAAAAGCACTGGAAGTGCTCCACGATTCTAGAACAAACAGGCATCATGTTTGTGCTCAGTCACAGCACTCAGCTCTGGCAGTGCCATCCCCTGGAAAACAGCAGCCTCAGTCACCTTGGTGTTCCAGACAGATGATCAGCACTTGGATTTCACATTTGGGACAGCTCCCTTCACAACAGAATGGCAAAAACTTTATTTCAGTTAAAGATGTGGTAGTTTAGATTGAAAACCAAATATATGGTACAAAACCAGAGTCTGGCAGCAAAGGGAGAAGCAAAAAGTGCTGGTGCATCCAAAGCCATGGGTTTGGGTGTGGAGCCTGCAGGATGAAACCTCCCTCAAACACGAGCCTGGCCCAAAATCCCCTGTGAGCCAGAGGGGATAATGAGAGACCCCTGAACTGCTGCAGGTGTGAGAAGAGGCTGTGCAATGAACATTTCCCTCACTGGCACAGGTCTGGGTGTTTATTTGCCTGTTTTATTCCTGCAGTGGGAAGCCCTCACATGCATGCAGTGCTGCCCACCCTGCAGCTGTGCAGGAGCTGCACGGGCTGCTGCAGTACAGACATTTAGCAGCTCATCCTTTATGGAATTCCTTGAGCAAACACCCAGCACAGCTCAGCACCCAGGCAGTGGGATGGAGCTTGCAGGACTGCCAGCAAGGGGAGTCCTTGGTGTGAGAGGCACTGTCACAAAAGAGAAGTTCCTAGCAGGAAATGCTGGCTCCTATTTATATCGTTTATTTATTTGCTCTTTTCCAATTGCTGCTTCTGAGATTACTGTTAGGATTTAATTTGCAATCCCTCTCTGGTGGCTTTCAGGTTTCCTTCTGAAAACATAAGAGGAAATCCTTCAGACACACAGTTCCTCCTTAGATCTCTTACAATCAGCATTATGCACTGCAGAGCCAAATTAATGTATGCCCTTCCTTATTGTTTCCCTTCTGAATTCATTTCTTTCCATACGGGCTCAGCAAGCTCCAATTTTCCAAGTGAGTTTTTAATTGCCTGAGCTCAGTGTGATTACTGTCTCACAATCTAGTTGCCATTTGATGCAATCAGTTATTCAGAATACAATAATATTTTTTTTTCCCAAAAAACTGAATGTTACGTGGCCAGCTGATAACACTTGGCTGCAAAGTAACATGAAATACTTGCAGTGCTGTGTGAGAGAATACAACCTGTGATTGTGAGGTCTCCCCAGCCACGTGCATGGAGGTGATGTGAAGCACTTTTGTAAGATGGGGCACAAAGAAATTTATTATTGCAATGCAAAGAGCACAGGCTGGAAGGAAGGGGAAGATGGGAACATGGCGTGCTGGAGTTTTTCTTACTGCTGGGATGTTTGCTTTGAAAGGGCCTTTCAAGAGTACATGTTGCCAGGGGAGATTTTCTCTCCACATCTTTTATTGCCACCCCACAAATAAAAGATTTCAAAACACCCATACTGGAAATCTGCAGATTTAAACAGTTCCTGACACACAGAAGCTGGAGACTTTTAGATTTCCCCAATCTGCAGTGAGTTTAGCATGAGAGATTATGAGAGTGAAATGAGAAAATCCTTCCTTGGAGTAAATGCTTCACTGCTGTGTTTTAATCACATTTTGTGCACTATAAATACCAAGCAAATGTTTTCAAAATTGCCAAGTGAAGATCAGGATCTGAGGACAAAAAGCAGGGACAAAGTGATGCTGAAGGAAAGAAGGGGTAGAAGGGAAACAGCAGCTGAAAATCCTTTATCCTCCTTAGAGCAGGGCTGTGTCTTCTTCTTGCAGCACCCCCAGAGTCACCCTGCTCCTGCAGAGCACCAGGGATGGATTTTGGTCTCTCCATGGAAGGTAACACAGGAGAAACCCACTGGATCCTGATTCCATGACCTGGTGGGTGGGGAGGACCCAGGAGCTGAGACCCCGAGGGCTTCTTTGTGCTGAACTCGAATTAAACCCCAGTGTGGGATGTTCCCAGTTCTGTGGGTTCCCTGCACTGGGGCTGTGATGTCCCAGCCTGTTTGTTGTTTGTGCTGTTGGTGAGTTTGAAGTCTCCCAGACAGACATTTGCTGGGACCTTCTGTTCCTCACAAACTTGACAGTGGCGCTTGTTTCGTCGCCTTATGTTATTATTGATATTTTCATCTTGTGTAGCCAGTTCTGCTGAGGAAAAACATATCATTGCCAGCTCTGATCCCCTTCATTCTTGTAAGAAGATGCCTCCAGCTTTGGCCCGTTTGAGGAGTGCACAGATGGTTTTGTACAGGAGTGTGGCTCCTGGGAGAAGGCTGCTGACCTTGTGTGAGTCAGGGATCCTGTTTAGTGACACTCAAGAGATCCTGAAGGGGGCTGCTGCTGCCTGTCTGTCAAATAATTCTGTTCCTGTCTGTCACTGGGAGTTCAGGAGGAGCTGCAGCAAGCTCAGGGAAAAGCCTGGGGTACCTGAACAAGAAGGTGATTCTAAATAAAGAAGGCTGGGATGAGACTGACAGGCAAGAAGAGAAATAAGGAGAAGAAACAGAAGGTATCTTGAAAAGCAGGAATTCCCCTGGAACAGCTCATCCCTTCCTGGAATGTGTGTGCAGCCTTTCCTGAGCCCTGGGCTGTAGCTGCAGGCACTGTGCATGTGGAGCAGGAGATGCCCATGGGTACAATCTGTCACAACTGGGGTGGCCCTTTGACCTCTTGAGAAATGGATCCTTTGCACCAAATCCTTCTCAAGGCTCTTGGAAGCTCCTTTCAGGTGCTGCCAGGTGTGTGAGATGTCCCTCAAAGTGTTTTCCAGGCAGTGACTCCTGAGCAGCATGGGAGCACTGAAGTGAGTTTTGGTTATTCTGGTTTGAATTAAATATTTTCTGCATAATCCCCTTGAACCTGAGCATGTAGCTGGAGATGAAGTGCAGCATGGATGGGCATTGGAAGCAGAATCCATCTGCAGGAGAAGGGCCCCAAATGCTGAGTCAATCAGGGCAGTGAATTAAACACCAGTTCACTGAGGACTGTGACCTGCAGTGCTGGGCAGCAGTGAAGGCAGCAACGTGGTGAAAAACAAACATCTCGCTGCCATGAAAAAGGGTCCTGTCTCAAGTGAAATCAACAGGGCTGCATCTCCGACCTGCAAAAAACATGAGAAATAACTTTTAACAGAGTTATTTCTGAGAGCTGACAGCTTTGGTCACCACAAACTGACTCCAGAGCTGCCTGCTGCAGGGGGTGTCGTGCCATCAAGATGAGACTGGCAGGCAGAGAGAGTTTCCTTAAAACTCCTGAGCCCTCCTTGAAATCCTGGCAAGAACAGGAAATTATCTCAGAATAATTATCTCAGAAAATATCTCAGAATAAGATGAATGGACATTTAAAAATGTATGGGTTTTGGCAAGAAGAGCAGTTAAAATCCCCCCCAAAAAATCACCCAGCCCTCCTTTGCCACAGAAGTGGGAGATCAAGGCAAGAAACAATTTGAAGATTTCAGGATGAAATAGGAAGTGAAGCTGCAGAGGAGGAGATGACAGCTGTCCCAGCACAGCCTCCAAAGTGCACCTGCAGCACAAACATTGGGAAAAAAAAATCCATGTGATGTCAGCTGAGAAGCCACTATTAAGAAAAACTTAAAAGAAGACAGGGAGCATGAGTTGCTTACAGAAAATAAAGGCAAAAATCTATTGAGCCTTCAGTGCTGATTGCACAGAGTATGAAAGCACAGTGCAGCACCTGCAGTAGGGATGGTTGGGATGCAAATGTTGCACAGGACTTGTTCTGCTTGGGCAGAGATGTGGCAGGCACAGCCCTGGCTTGCAGTGCCTCTGTTTGGTTTGGATGGGAAAGGAAGGGTCTCCAGAGAACAGCAGCACAAAGAAAAATTGTGCATTAATTAAGGAATTTGTTCCTCACATTAACTTGTTCTTTTGTAGCTCTAGCAAGTAGGAGATGAAAGTAAGAGAGGGACCTGGGGTTTCATGGGAATGCAATTTCTGTGTCTGTGCATGGAATATTCACATCTGGATTGCACCTCTGTGGTTGCTCTCTGATCATGTCCCTCTGAGCAAACCCTCTTGGGCCTGGCAGCGTGACTAAAATTCAGATTAAACCTCTGCTATTTAACCAGTGTGGCAACCCCAGCAAAGAACTCACCTGGGGCTGGTGGAGCTGAGCCTGCAGCACGTGGCAAATTCCATCCATTTTTACCCAAATCCTGGCTGACCAGTGCAGCTCATCCAGGTACATTCACTGCTGCTCCCTGCTCTGCTTACCTGCCTGCTTCCTTTTCATTTTGCTTTCCCTGCCTCTTCCTCCAGGCATTCTTAACACAGGCTTTTCCTATCCTTTTTTCTAGGGATTTTTACCAAAGAAGCATTTTTAATGACATCATTTCCTTTCCAGACATACTCTGGAAGCATTTTCTGTTTGTGTGGCATCTGCAAGTTTTCTGGTTAGGAAAGAGAACTCATAATTTCTAGTAAAAAAGTCAGATTTATAGGTTTTCTGTCATTCTGGGTATATATTTTTATGTCACACACAGCTTTTATATAAACTTCTCTTGTGATGAAGTGAAGGTAGAAACCTTTTCCCACTCTTCCCATGTTTTTCTCTTCTTTCACTGTGGCATGTTTTTCTGTCTCTACACAGCCCTAAGGGAAGATGTTGAAAAACAAAGGAAAAGAAAAAAATCCTAAAGTACAAGAGAAAACTTGGGGCAGCTCTCTGCAGTTTGTCACTTCCCTTTCATGCATGAGTTGGCATTGTTGTTTCTGCCCAGATTTGAGGGGGAAACTGAAGAGCTTTACAGATCTGTCTTGGCATTTAGACAGGGTTCATACAAAAGACTGACAGATAGGAAGGCCAGCTCTTTGTAAATGGATTTTAACAGGGTGTTATTGGATGAGAGAGAAGCCCAGTCCATCGTGTCATACAGGTTTTGGATCAAAAATGATCCAGTGAACAGCACAGTGGAGGAGTCAGGTAGCTCTGCACTGATTTTTCTGATAATTCAATCTCTGCCTTTAGCAGTGAAGTATTGATTTCAATAAGTCATGGCTTCTGAAGAGCTCTGTGAAAAAAGGCGAATTTTGTGTCATCCAGAATGTGGCATTTTGACATTTGCTCTCCCTGTGATTAGGTTTTTTAAAAGTTCTCCTCAAAAGAAGAAAATTCAGAGGTTTGGTTTGTTTTCTGCAGACCCTCATAGCCATGAGGTCTGCAGCTCCCAGCAGGATCGTTTTGCTGTGATTTGGGGGGTTTTGGACCTGCCCAAGAGTCCACACATGTCCCTTTGAGCCCCCCCATGTCCTCAGGGCTCCTCTTGTGCTTGTTGCCTTCTTGGAAAAAAGGATTGTGCCAGTTAATTATTTTGTAGAACACACTGGGATGCTCTCAGAGCACCTGCAGAGGGACAGAAACACCCCTCAGTGACTCAGGGCAGGGGTGTGGGGCTGGATCCATGCAGGGAAAGATCACCCTTGGCAAGAGCATTTCCCCAACACTGAGCAAGGCAAGGTCAACACAACTCCAGCCTATCAGTGAAGAGGAAATAAAGGTGGGAGGTGGGAGTAAGTATAAAGTAGAATAAAGGATAAAGTAAATTTAAGAATAAAGAATAAAGAAATAATTTAAGAAATAAATAATTTAAGGAATAAAGAAATAATTAAGTAATAAAAAATAATTTGAGAAATAAAGACTAAAGTAAAGTTTATGAAAAGGCTATGAAAGGAGGAGATGTCAGGGTGCCCTCAGTCCTGCAGGCCTTTAGGATGGAGACCCAGCATCAGTGCACAGAACATTCCCATTTTCAGTGCAGCTCCTTCACTGCCAGCACTGCAGCAGCCAAACATTTGTATTACAGTTGCACCAGGCATTTGTAATTACGCCTGTGTAATTGCATTTATAATTATGAATATATGTAATTACAAATAATTGTTTGTAATTATTAAGATGCTCTGCTCTGCAGAGGCTGGGCTGTGTTTCTTTGACCCTTGTTGGAGTTTGGATTTACTGACACAGTGAGAGTGAAAGAGCAGAGAGAGCAGAGCAGAGGTTCCTGAGCTTTCTCCCTCCCCAGGGCTGCTCCTGCAGGATTTGTTCTGTTCCCTTCCTGCAGCAGAGGGACAATTCCCTCCTCTCCTGCTCCAGGTGCAGAGCACAAAGGCAGCAGCTGCTGTGAGCAGGTCAGATTTTCTGCTTTTGACACACAGGGACCTTTTCTTTCCACTTTTCTCATCCAGAGGAGCTGCCTGTGTCTCCCTGAGTGAGGACCCAGGAATATTCCCTGGGAGTGCTGTCCTTGGAGCACAGCTCAGGGCAGGCACTGAGACCTGGCACAGCCCAGAATGAAATTCAGAGCCCTTTTCTGAGCAGGGAGCCTCTCCTATGCTGATCCTCTGGGCCATCCTGGATTAGATGAACAAGCCACTCCAGTCTCAGAAGACCAGAGAAGAAAAGTAATTTTTTTAGGTAAAGACTCTTGACATTCTCTCCAAATAATTCTATTGAAGCACTTGGCTGAATGAATGCAGTTTAAAGGCTGCTTTTCTTGGCTGTCTGAAAGTCCCTTTTTAAATTTTTTACTAATTAATGGATTATTTGTTGCTCAGAGACTAAAAACTAACTGGGAAGATTTATGAATGTTGATGCAGCACTGTCAGCACTGTCTAGGCATAGGACCAGAGTTTTCTTTACAAAACAAAAGTGTGCTGTTGTGTATTTAAGAGCTTTCTGGGGATTTTTTTCTGGTTTTCTGTTGATCCTTTGGGATGAGGATGGTGTATCCTTGTGTTACTGGGAGGAGATTAAAGGCTAGATTAGTCTGGCAAATATTCATGACTTAAGACATTTCTCTTAACACTGTTAAGCTCCCAAGCTTTGCAGCTCCTCTGTCTGCTCTTGGGGGCTTTACAGGGCTGTTGTTGCCACGTGTGGAATCCCTGGGGAAGGGATGCTCTGCCCCATGGCAGGAGCAGCACGTGGGGCTCCTTTTCCTCGAGGATTCCTCCAGGAGCAGCACAGGCAGTGCTGGGCACTGTTGTAGCAGCCTCCTCTTTGCTCCTGGTGCTGATGCCTGGAGAGGCTGGACAGAGATAAAGGAATAAAGCAAAATTTATTAAAAGGCTTTCAAAGGATTCACATTGGGCAGGGCTACACCCAGGAGGGACCCAAAACGGACCCTGAGTCAGGAGTTTCACACTTTTATCAGTTTGGGTCCATTCCCATCTTGGGGTTCATTGTCCCATTCCAGCTCCAGG
>JANRGV010000049.1:1353447-1368158 GCA_024734035.1 Alethe castanea | reverse complement strand
TCTCTTCTCTTCTCTTCTCTTCTCTTCTCTTCTCTTCTCTTCTCTTCTCTTCTCTTCTCTTCTCTTTTCTCTTCTCTTCTCCCTAATGCAGCTGATCTTTCTTTCTCAGTCTGCACATGGTGATGAGAAACCAGTGGGCAGAGCAGAAACAGTAACTCAATTCCAACAGAATTCCTCAACTTGATTTTTTGTGGGAAAAGTGCAATTAAAAGCTCAGCTGATGGGTAAAGGATCTCGTTACTGAATCAGAGAAGATTTTGGCAGCCCCCATGTGCTGCTTTAGCTGCCCCTCCCTTGCTTTCAGTGTTCCCTCTCCATAATAAGGAGGAAATGCTGGAGCATCTGCCCTGCTGTGGGTGCTCAGTGGTGGTTGCTGAGCTGGAATTCAGCAGCAGGCTGGAGTGTGAGTGCACACCCACCTTCCCCTCTCTGTGCCCTCACCAAACTTCTCCTCTCCAGCAGGAACAGGGCTGGGAAGAGAAGGGGAGCAGCTGCTCTGCACCTGGGACTGGAATCCTGGCACATCCCAAGGCTTGTTTAATAATTTTGCACAGATCAACAGTTTTTGAATAGCGCACACTCCGCTCTGTTCAGCAGGTTTTTAAACTCTCATCGTGCATTCATGGATCAGTGCACCTTTTCTAAGCCTCAGCAGTTGTCTGCATTGTTAAACCCAAATGTTAATGCCTGCCATGCTGTCCTTCCCTCTAGTTCAGTGCATTTCAATGGGGGTTAAATGCTAAAATCACTCTAAAACTTCCAACACCCATTCACATCATCACAGGCTGTACCTGGGCTCATCTCTCTGCTCCCTCAATTTCCTGCTTCTCTTCCTCAGCAGAGTTAAACTGATCTCAGAGGAGAGGAGCAGAGGTTTCTTCACAAACCAGGTGTCAGCAACTGCTGCCCCCCCTCCACAAACACTGCTCAGACCATCCAGGTTTTCTGCTCTCTTCCACACACAGCACTTCTGTAAATTATCAGGTTTTCTAGATCTCTGCTTTCCTGGATGAAGGATTTTCCTTTCAGTCTTCTTCTAACTCCTCATTACAGTCAGGGCTGGGTGTAAATCACAAATAAATAAATGCACTTTGTGCCCCTGCCAGAAGAGTTTTTCAGGACAGGCCCTGTGTGGCAAACACAGTTCTGGTGTTCTGGCTGTATTTGGGATGTTCTTCCAGCCCACTGCAGGCATGGGGATTATTTGGGGGGCTTTAAGCTGGGTCTGTGTGTTAAACTCCCTCCAACTCCTCACTGGCAGGGCAAGTGGTTTCCAGGCTGTGCTTGTGTCTCTCAGAGACACTCAAAGGCCAGATGTGAGTTTTGGATCTCCTGCTTTACCCCTTTAGAACAGTAAATCTGGGGAGAAAGGCCACTCCAAAATGATAATTTCAAAATGGCCCGGACTTCCCAATGGATTTGATTGTGCAGTTTTGGGAATGCCAAGTAACCAGTGAAACTCTGGCCTCTGTGGATCATCCCCCATTGACTTCAGCAGTTTTAGGATCAAGTCTTTGGTAATTAAAAAAAGAGCAGAGGTATTTGAGAATAACCAACCCACCACAGCCCTGTTGTGCTGACAGATGATGTGACCAGCCTGTTTTTACAGGACACCACAGTGCTCAGGGGGCTGAACAAACTTCCCTGCCTCAGTCCCAATTTCCCCAAACAGCAAGATTAGGGACACCTCTTGTTTCAGTGCAAAGTATGTGATTTAATTCTTGGTGGTTGTTGCAATTAAAGACTACTTAAGACGAAGAACACTGGAACTGCTTCAGGCTCACCTTGACATATCTCATTTTTTACCTTTTCTCCAGTGAAAGCTGGTGGTAGGGAGGGGGAAATCACTCTAATCCTGTTGGTGAGTGTAGCTAATGGACTGCTGCAAGTCAGGCAGTTTGTATCCTGTTCCTGTGTAACATTATTATTCAATGATAAAATGAAAAACAAACACATATCGAATACATGGGATGGGGAATACTCGACTTAACTCTTACTATCATTTCTAAGTAGGAAAGAAACCTTAGAATAGATCTCAGGGGATTCCTAAAGCCTACACTTCTATCTGAAACTACAGCAGCTATTTCAGAGAACAGTACTTGGAGAACTGATTTGCCAATAAAAACAAATTAACGGGGAAAGAATGTTTCAAAAATGACACTTCCAAGCCCATTCTGCACATGTGGAAGATTAAAAGGGAATAAAACCTCGTGTTTTATTAGCTTGAATTCCAGCATCATGTCATTTGCCATCCTTTACTCTGTATATTCTTAATCTACCATTTGCCTCAAATTGCTTGCAGACAATATCTGCAGACCCCAGTGCACAAGATGAGCTGGGGCAGGGGGAGGCAGAACTATTGGGAGAATTATCTGCATGGAAAAAATCCCTGCTTGTGGGAGAGAAAGAGATCCAGGGCTTGGAGCCAGGGTGGAGGTGCCAGGCACTGGGTGCCCCTCACCTGGAATGGGACAGGGTGTTTGTCATCCTTGGGCTGAACTGGAATTCTAACAGGACACTGTGTTTGTCAACCTTGGGCTGAACTGGAGTTAAAATGGGACAATGTGTTTGTCATCTCTAGGCACAACTGGAATTCTAACAGGACAGTGTGTTTGTCATTCTTGGGCTGAACTGGAATTCCAACAGGACAGGGTGTTTGTCATCCTTGGGCACAACTGGAATTCCAACAGGACACTGTGTTTGTCATCTCTGGGCAGAACTGTCATTCAAATGTGGCCAATTTATTTTAATTTTAAAAGGGTAACAGAATCTAATGAAAAATTCTGATTTTATCACTCAGCACACGAATATGTGCAAATCCTGTGCGCTGGATAATTGTCATGTCATGATATAACACACAGCTGCAGCCAAAACAAGAAGCCTGACATTTATTAGACTGACTGTTGTCAGGCATAATTCTGAATTTAAATAAATCCAGCATTTCTTATCTGAAAAGGGTTTGGGAATACCCTTTGTTTTGTCTCAAGACATGAGGCACGTCTTTCTGCCCTTGCTGGTGTAGGAGAGACTGCAGCAATGTCTTCAGGTGCAGAAGAGGAGAGGAGCCAGGGAAGGTGTGGGGGTAAGCAGCTCTTTGGTAGAGGGAGAAATAAAAGGATGGGAAGAATAACCCTTCTTTTTGTCTTCAACTATCACTCAAACACTAGGCCAGATTCCTCAGGCTGGGGGAGTGATTTCAGAGATTTCTGGGATTTCTAAAGCAAAAATAGCGGCAATAAAAATAAAGTACAAAATTATCCAAACCAGAAAAAAGTATGATCCAGCCATTCTGCAGCCATTTAAAAACACACAGTGAAAGGGTTTGAAGGAGCAAGCAAGCAGCTCAGCAAGTCCCTCCTAACGTGGGAACAACAATGCCAAGAACAATTTTTTCCCCACGGAAAAGGTGGGAAAGGCAGCGTTCAGGAAATAACCACAAAATCACAACTGTGAGATTGTTACGAGCATGAGCTGTTCACTCTGGGCACCATTCTCTATAATCTCGTTACAATTGCTGCTCTCTTTACATCCCCAGGCACCATAATGAGCCTTTGAACCCCCCACTTTGGCTGCATGGCTGTGCTCTGTGAAAATCTGTGGATTTTGTGCTCTGGGCACCCCCAGCTCCACCCCTGCTGCTTGCCCAGAGCTCTGCTGGGTGGGCACGGGATGGATGGAGGTGGCTGCAGCCAGACCCTCCTGGGCTCCTTGCTGGCCATCAGGAGTGGCTCTGGCAGGCAGGCAAGGATGGGAAATGAATGAGAAAAATCAGGGTTGCAGCGCTGGAGTCTGCACGCCCACCCCATTGAACTCAGGTGGTTTTAAAGACAAGTAGGTCTTGACTCCGAGCAAAAACCTCCTCTTGTAAATCCAGTATTTCTGAAGCACTGGTGAAGGCTCTTTTGGCAGCAAGCACCTCTTTTCAAGGGTGAATTTGAACTTCAAATTTAAATCATCTGGGGACCTGACTGGATAACCAAATGGCTGAGTTTTGCAGCTGAAAAGACTCTGTGTTAGACCAAATTCTGATACATGTGGTGTATGCCTCAGCTTTATTTAAATGGGTTGTAAAATTAGCAGCATCCCTTTGGGGTTTGTGTCAGAAATTCACAGGTGAAAAGTGCCACAGGACAGCTCTGCACTGTGCTTGGTCTCACACAACCTCTTGGTCACTGTTGCTTTGCACTGAATAAATTAGAATTCATTCCTTTGGGTAGGAGTTTTTTCTTTACCATTCATTATCCGTGTCCATACACAGGTGTATGTAAATATCAGTGAGAAGTGTTTGCCTGAAGGTGGAAAAAGATGAGCTTGGAGATGAGGTGTGGGCTGGGATATCCTGAGGTGCTGCAGACAGGAGATGATGCTCCTGTGGCCAGGTCTCTGCTGCAGCATCCTGCTCTCCCCTCCCACACAAGAGAGTGAAGAAAAAAATGGTTGTGCCCAGCAGGGTTTCAGCATGACCAAAAAGCTCCTAAATAATAAACAGCCACGAGGACTGTGAGTGTCTTGTCTCCTGTGAGGATGACCTGCAGGCTGGGGGTGAGGTCTGAGCTTGGGAGCAGAGATGAGCCACGAGCAGGCATCTCTTGTTTTCCTGTCAGTTCACACTCCCTCTGTTTTACCTGCTCACCCAAAGGGTGCAGAAACCTTTGTGACCTGAGCATCAAATGGTTTCCCAATTACTCCTCCTGAACTGCTGTCTTCCTCTCTCCTGGATTAGCCTAAAATGAGGAGGCTGTCACAGACTGTACAGGGCAAATTGTGCTTTTTTACAATTACTCGTGGGGGTTGGAGCCAACCCACCTGCTTCAAAGCCCAGAGAGGTTAATTGCAGCTCTCTTTCTCTTGACCTGCATATGGGAGCAGAGGGTGGCTGCCCTGCTCCCCTGCAAACTCTCTCCAACACTTTCTGGGGCAGCTGACAGTGGATGCTGACAGACTGCCTTGAACAGCCTTGCTCCGTGCATTTTACATGACAGGGTGGCATTCCAAGCTTTTGCTGATTCTTCTCACTGTGTAGTGTTTGCAGGAGAGATTTAAGAGCCTTTCCCCCATTTGTTCCCTCAGCAGCAGCAGCAGCAGCTCGAAAGGATTCAGTGTGGAAGGCAGCTGTGCCCCATGGCAAACCTGAGCTCGTTCTAATGGGAACAGGCAGGGCTTCCCCAAAGGGGAACTGGACCAGCTCCTCTCCAGCAGCATCAGCAGGCACCTCTGAGAGCCAGAGTGTGGCTGGAGAAGTACAGAAGGGATTTAAAAGTGGAGGAAGTGCAGGGGGACAGCGCTGCAGGTTGTTGTGGAATGCTGCTGGGAACCAGGGAAAAGCAGCCTTGAAGCCTTGGGTTTCTCAAGCTGCTCAAGGACAAGAAATTATAACAATGATTGAGCACCTGCAGGGTGTGTGAGAGCCATGTGAGTGTCTCGTGATGTTTTGCACAAAGCATGTTTTCAGAGAGGTGTTGCCTTCTTGGACCAATGAGTCTTTTCTATTCTGTTTTGCACGAACTACCCTATATAAGTATAGTTTTTCTTTAAATAAAGCTGTCTTCTGCTTCTCCATTGCACAAAGAACTATGTGGCATTACCCACTGCTGCTCTCCTATAGCCCAAAATGCAGCAGCAGGTCACTGCCAGAGGGTTCAGTGAGCCCCAAACTCCGAGTGCCTCAGTCCCTCCTCAGAGCAGTGGAATCACAGCTCCCAGCATGGAATCAGCTCTTTGTCCTGGGGCTGGAGTGGGTCCCAAGTGAAAAACGAGTGCTGGGCATTTTCTATCCATGCTCAAGGTTCTTCAGATGAGCCAAGTCTACTTTCTAGCAAAGTCTACCTTTTTCTTTCTAGCAAAGTCTACTTTCTTCCAAGTCTACTTTCTAGCACCAGCTGTATTGAGGTTAGTGAAAGAAACGTGGCAGTAATTAAATATGTGAGCTTCAGTCTATCCTGCTTTATCACGGCTGGATTTTCCTTTGAATTATCTGGTATGCTTGTACTTAATAAACTCAAATTCCAGATAGAGAACTGAGACAGCAATGGCTCCCTTCAAGTTTTCTTATGCAGGCTGGGTTATTTTCTGGGAGATACACTTCAGTGAATCCTGAGCTCTGAATGCTCCAAAGGACCACTGGGTGAACTATAGCATAGTTATATATCCTGCTGTGTACTTACCTTTTGGTCAGTATATAAATGACTGGATGTCTCGGTCTAGACATAAAATCTGTGAAATTTGTAAGCCTAGACTGATGTTTTTATAGCTACAATTAATGTCCATCTTTCAGTTCCCTAATTTAGCACCTTTCTTGCCTGCTGACAAGAACATTTGATGCAGCAAGAAGAGAATCTGAAAAATTAGCTCTGTCTTGTCAGATATTAGTTATTCCCCTGATCCAGCCTTGATGTTTATCCCTCCCTCTTTGAGTTTTCTTAATTATTTCTGTCTTGTATTAATTCTCACATAACTCCCTAGATGTAAGCTTTATGGTTTAGAGTCTCAACTGCTCATTCAATTAATGGGCTTGCTTAATGTGCTTAAACTTTCAGAGACACTCGTGACACATTACGAGGGAGGGAAAAAAAGATTCCAAGCATGCTCCATCTCATTTGTGGTACTCCTGAGCCTGAAGCCCATTTTAAGCTCTTTATCAGATTATCTAGATTTATTATTTTATATTCTTGTGCTCATTAAACATTTATGTGGGGGAGTATTCTCTCCAGAAGAGTGACTTCATTTCCTTTGCCCCATCCCTCATCACCTGGCTTAACCCCTTTGTAAATGGGCAATTGAGGTTTCAGTCTATTGAGGAGGATCTGACTTGAAAATGACAAATACGGAAGGACAAATATTTTACTCCATATCTGAATACTGTGTGTATTTTTCGAGCAAAGCATCTGCCAGAGATTTTCTCTAATTTTTCTTGGCTCAGTAACCCCTTAAGCCTTGTTAATATCTGAAAAGATTTGAGGTAGGTTTGCAGAGGGAACCCAACCTGTGTTTCAGCATATTCCTCTCTGAAGCCCCCATGAGTTATCTCAGTAATTCCAGGAAATCAGAATTTAAACACGAGTTCAGGGGAGCCCCCTCTGGATCTGGGTGCCAGAGCCTTGTACAGAGTGACACAGAACAGTCCTGCCAGGAGAACAGAGTGATTCAGGAACACAAGCATATCAGCAGCTGTGGCTTCCAGAGATAAAACCACACTGCATGGACTCTGGGAAACAATCACCTCCCTCTCTTCAGAGCAGAGTGCAAACCATGTACAGATAAAATAATGTACACATGCAGGTGTATAACTCATGTTATACATGTATATAAACAGGAATATTGTATATTAATAAATACATGAATGTTCTACATGGCTGTGTTTGTGTATATAATCTACGACTACACACACACACATATTTATAAATATATTAGAAACCCCTTCCTCACAAAGGACTCTTGTCTTCCAAGATGCAGATTAAATTAGCTTCAACATCATGGTTTTATACAAATAAGATCTGTGCTGAGGACCTTGATTTTGTGCCAGAAGATCCCTGGAAGCCAGAGGGCAGATGAGTTGTAGTACACAGCCCACACACTCGTTTCAGCAGTGATTTCATGGAATGCCACGAAGCAACTATGAATACATTTTGTTAAAACAATTACTGAGAAGTTCTAAAAAATAATGCTTCTGCTGCACTTCTGCTCATGAGCCATAAGGGGATCTTTGTCTTTCAGCATTACAGTGCTCAAGGAAAAGGGAAAGGATTCTGGTTTATGGTTCTGAGTCAGTCTTTTTCTTACTAACATATGGCCCCATTTCTTCCTGGTTCTTTAAGCAAGTTGTAAACATAAACGTTGATGCACATGGAGCTTGATTCATGAAGAGTTTAATTTGCCTAATATAAAAGATTCACACAGGTTATATAACATCATTAAATTATTTTTGTAGTTTGAGTAGTATCCTTTGAGGAAAGCACAACTCTTTCCCTGGGGTCCATTTATCACTGTTTGCTTCTAATTAGAAAACTGGAAATGCAATATGCATGACTTACATTTGCAGTGTTGTCTTAGGACTGATGTATCACCCTTGTTCTTCCTCAGGAGCTTTTATTCCTTTCCTAATTTTTTATATATTTTTTTAAGGTTTCTGACAGCTGTGACTCCATCTTCGTTAATGGCAAGGAAATGAAGAGCAAAGTGGATACCATTGTTAACTTCACTTACCAGCATTTCACCACCCAGCTGGAAGTGACAGTCTGGGTTCCCAGGCTCCCTCTGCAGATCGAGATCTCTGACACAGAGCTCAGCCAGATCAAGGGCTGGAGGATTCCTGTCACCTCCAACAAAAGGTATGTCCTCTCTGCTTTTAGAACAGACATTTCTAGAACATTCCTCACAATCCAAACTCTCCTGTTTGCCACTGGCTCTGCACTCTGCCTCAGCCTTCATTAAAACATCCAACAATCGCTGTGGTTTATCCTGATCTGTACAGTTTGAAAGTCATTAATCAATTCCACACAATCTCAGGACATTGCACCACACAAAGCTGAGGGAAAGGACCTGGAGCTCTCCTGCTGGTGTAACACAACCTTGTGTGAGACATTCAGCACTGCCAGAGCTCAGTTCCTGCTGCTGTAAAACAACAACAACAATACCAAAGAGCAGAGCCCAGGGAGGGTTCAGGTGTTTTGGAGCAGGTGACCTGTCCAGGTCTCCTCCAGCCCAAACCTTCTGTGATTCCATGACTTTGGGTGGTTGTTCAGGCTGTGCAGATGCACTCAGCAGCAGACCTGGCTGCTGCATTACTTAGCAGGTATGAATTAAGGAACAACTCCTACTGCAGGCCATGTTCCACCAGGAAAAAGTGGACAGGGAAAAAAGGAGGGGAAAGAGAGTGGGGGTTTGGAGCTCTGATCCCATCATTCCCTACTGAAAATGCCCATTCTGCAATAACCATCATTTGCACAATTTGCAATATTAAGAACTTCCAGGAACGCTGCTGTGTTGGTGGGGAAAAGCTCAGGTTTATAACCCAGGGAAAAAGCCTTGCTGGCAGCAGCAGGGGCAGTGCTGAGCACTGTGGCACTTCCAGCTGAAGCTCTCCAGTGCCCAGGAGAACATCTGAGCTTCTGAAGAGCCTGAAGAGCCCAGGCAGCAGTGGAGGAGAATTACCCAACACTTTATAGGACAATAGGACACAATTTGCACAACAGCCAGACCATGAGCTCCAGAGAAGGGCAGTGGCTGATCTCTTGATTATGTGGATATTTTTTTGGCTATGACAGAAGAGGTGATGAGAATCTGGCACAAGGGAAATCAGTGTTTGCCCCAGTGAAAAAGGCAGCGTTGCTGTTTGAGGCAGGAAGAGCTGTGCTAGGGGAGGAATGAAGGGATTTGAGCTGACTGCTTCAATCGCCACTGAGCTTCCCTTCTGCTGCCTGTGCTGTCCCGCCCTGAGGCACAGGTCCTGCTAAAAGCAGTGGGATTTTGCTGCAGGATTAGGCTGGTGTTTATTGCAGGGGCAGACATCCAGCCCTGCTTAGCAGTCATGGGCATTCAAAGTTAAAGCCATTCCAGGCAAAGCTGGAAATTTCCCCCCTGGTGTCTCCCTCTGATTTATTTGAAGTAAACCCAGCTGAAATAAAGGGAATGCTCTGAGAGCCTGCTCTGCCTGCAAGCTGGAAGAGTTTTGCTGCAAAGCATTTGCTGCTGCTTGGGTTGCACTGGAGCTGCTGGCACAGGTCCTGCAGGCATTTTCCACAAAGGAGGGAGAGAAATTTGGACGCTGTGCCATCCCCCTGGAAGGTCCATGCCCACCTGAAAGCAAAGGTTTCCACAGGAAATAAATGATCTCTTGTTTTATTGACCATTCAGGTGGATTTTTTAACTTTGCAGGGCTATTCTGGATCAATAGTTCAGAGCCAGCATTAGTTGTGCTCACTCTGACATTTACTTTGCACATAAGGTTTTTACATTTCCTTTATTTTTAGATTTGGGTGGTTTTTACCAGAGATTTAGTGGCTTTTCACTTTGGTTCTTTTTTATTATTATGACTTTTCTCTTTACTTTTTAATCTGCTTATACCTGCACCTCCTATGTGTTTCCCAAAATCCTAAACATGGGAGAGTTTTTATGAGTTTTTAAGTGGTAAGCTGAAGCACTCAAGACATTTGGACTGCAGTCAGGAGCTGTAGATTTGAGAGTGAGCACAGTGCTTTTATCTTTGAAAAAGCCCCAAATCCAAGCTTTTCCCAGCAGGTGAAGCCATAGCATTGTGTTGTTTCAACTTCACCTTCATGTAAGAGCCAATATTGGCAATTTGCATGAGGTTTTTGATATCTGTCCTTGAAGGAAGCTCAAGAGTTCTTTCCAAACTCCCTGACAAGAGGCTTAGGCAGCCTTAAACTTAGCCCAAAAATCAACTCTGTTCTGGTCACAGCAGGATTGCAGTGTGGCTTCTTCATAGCTCACCTCACCACAAACAAAATAATTTTCCACTTTGCTCCTGTTCTGCAGGGTTGGTGTCCTCACACCACTCCTTGTCTTCTCAGCAGGAACTAAACATTGCTATAAAGTTATTTATCAATACAGAGCAGGTGAAATGTTGTAGTGTTTTTATGGGGATTGTGCAGAGACACTTCAGCAACCTCCAAACCTTTTTCCATCTCCTCTGGCTGCCCCATTCCCACACCCCAGTGTGGTGTGCTGCTCCACTTGTGTGAGGGGCTGAGCCAGATGGCAAAATAGAGCTGGGTTTGCAATAACCTTTTAAATGGTTTTATTGGTGCTGTTAACAAAAGCAATGTTTGTGCATCAGCATAGCTGTTCTTCATCTGAATAAAGCTGCTCTCTCAGACCTGAGAAAGGGTTTATTTGCCCCAGATCCCATCTGCTCCTTCCAGGGATGGTTGTTGAGCCAGTAAAATGCTTTGTTTCTCCCTATAAACCCTGCCATGTTTGTAATTGTAAAATACATGTGATTACAGACATGTTTGCTTATCTGTCTTCTTGAATTATTTCCACAAAGCAAAGAAGGAAACAGAGTCTTTATAAAACTTTTACAAATGCCCCCTGCACACTCTGAACTGTGTTGGTTTTTAGCTAGTCTGAACTGCTGCAAGAGCAGGAATTGTTGGAGAACAGAAAGGAGAAGACAAGCTGCTTTTATGCCAGAAACTGGGGAAAACCCAATTGATTTCCCCTGTGTAAGAGCAGCAACACAATTTTCCAGATCAGCCTGTGAATCTATGGCAAATCTTTGATATTATCAAGAGGAGAACTTGATCTCTGGCGAGTGCTGCTGCAGATAGGAAGGGCCTTCCTTGGCAGGTGAAATTCAGCTCCACAATCCTCTCCTGGCTGATGCAGGGAAAGTGATGCCTGAGCCAGCACAGGCTGCACAAACCCCAGCCTCAGCAAACAAGAGGTGTATATTTAAATTAAAGTCAAATATTAGAGTGTAGAAGAGGTGCAGGTAGACTCTGCTAGTCTAACAAGAACATTTATTTCTATTCCTCGTGCATCTGCAAAATAATTACCTTCTTCTTGAGGGGCCTGCACACATATTTACATGGCCTGAGTGGCTTCAGCTTGCATTAATAGGAATTGCATGGCTAAAGTCTCACAAGAACAAGCTGGGAATTTAATTTCAGTAAATATTTGCAGCTGGGATAGGACATTGTTTTCAGGAGGCTCCCAACACCACCAGCAAAGGCTTCACTTCAGGCAGAGTTTACCGGGATTTGACCAGCTCTGCTTTGGTCCTGTCCAACTCTGGAGACAAAAGCAGGAAAGTTGGCCTGAGTTAAAAGCAGGACAAAATAAAGTTTAGTTAAACCCTAAGTGAGTGCTGCCCCTCAGAAGTGAAGCTGTACTTTAAGGTAAATTAAGTGGCACTGGATTCAAGCCATTCCATTTGTGGGTAACAGCATCTGCACAAGGCAGGAGCATGCTGTAAATTTGCTCCTTTAGTTAATTGACTTTAATGTCCTATGGAGATAAGGCCTTGGAGATTTTGGTTAATAGGTAGGCTGTATTTTCAAGATCTGTAAAAGTACCAAATTACATTTCTTCTTGAACTGAGTGGAGTTACGTGCAGCTTATTTCTGTAGCTTCCACTAAATCAACTTCTAGTGGTTTGCAATTTGTATCTCAGAGAGATTTTTTTTTTCAATTAGGGGTGTTGCAAATGTTTTTTAAATATATGACTCTTTGGAATGAGTATTTCAAATCCAAACCCAGCCAAACTGATTTCCTCTGTGTCCATTAGCTGTGTGCACCATGAGGAAAAGGGATTTACCTTGAGGTCCTTCACAGATTTCCAGGTGTTAAATCCTGGCCTCATTGCCCTGGATGGAGTTTTGAATTGACACAGGAGAGTTTATTGCACAATCCCCGCTAGTTTAACGTGATTTCTTTGCAGGAGGATGTATCCCAGCCGGCTGTTTATCCGTGCATGCAAAATATTCCTTTGTCTTGCAAAAGCTCTGCATTTCTCTGGAACTCCTGCACACGATGTGACCAAACCTGATCCCACAAACTCTCCCAAGGCTGAAGCACAGGAGCAGTTTCAGTATTGATTATCTCCAAATGGCAGCGAGGCCAGGAGAACAAAGCAGAATTTTGCTGGAAATGGGTGTGGGAGTGACCAGGTTTTGCTACACCAAGTGACTCTTAACAGTCTGTTAAAGATGTATTATTTCTGTTATGCTCTCATGGTAGCATGAAAGATCTTGTATTGAAGAGTTAAAAACAAATTCACGGTACACAAACTTATAAAAAGATTCAATTTGTGTTTTTGTTCTTAACTCCGTGCCCTATAGACTCCCTGAGTCAGGTGTTGTGGTATTTCCCGTTCTCTTGTCACACCAAAAGCCATTATTTGCCCCCTCCGCCCTTCATTTTTAAAAAATTTTACTTTTCCATGTGAAATCTACTGGCCTTCTCGATCACAAGGGCTGTTCCCCGGAGCCAGGGCTCTGGATAACTGCAAACATGACTTAGCAGAGAACACAGGAGCCGCATGGTTTTTATCCACTGAGACATGGGACCTCTGTGGAAAACACAAAAAAAAACCCAAAAAGACTGCTTCAGGAAAAAAGGAGAGGCTCAGAATATCTTTAAACTTTTCTTCTTTTGCTTGAAATGCATCATATAATATCACATTGCAGGAGTGAAATGAAAACATCCAATTTATTTTTACAGATTAGCCACGGTGACCTCTGTGATTTATGCTCGTGGCACTGGAAATGTTTGATATGAGGCAAGGGCCAACTTGAAAAAATAAATCCTAGATTTTCTTCTCCGTTTTGCCCTGTGTTGAGGACATTTGCTGCCTTTCTGGAGAGGCTTCCCCAGTCGATATTTTATGTATGAGGTAAAAACCTCTACACCAAATGCCCTGACAGACCTGTGTTTACTGCTCTGCATTATATGTTACTCCACAGTCTTGCAATATTAAACCTAGCCCCAAACTAGACTTTGGAACCAGGCAGCACGCCCAAAATTGTGATAATCTCCTCCAGAACAACAGAAAGAAATAAAAATAACACTGCTGAAAGCTGAAAAGTTTCATTGTGATCCCCAAATGCCTGAGTTCTTTTAAATTACATTATGTACAATTACATTATGCAAAAATCCAGGCTGGAACTTTTGTGATCTGGCTCAAGTCCTGCTCTTCTCAGAGCACACAGAGGGAAACCCTTGCTGTCAGGGAGAATGAAAACAGAGCTAAGCAGGCAGCAGGAAGCCTTCACCTAAATTTCAAATATTTCGAGGATTGCTGGGGGTGTTTGTCACAAACAACTGACCTGAGCAGCAAAACGCCTGGGCTGTCCTGGCAGCAGCAGATCAGCCAAGTTTTATTCTTCTGCACCAGGACTCTCTCATTTTAGATTCACATTTAGGCAGCTGTTAAATCTGGCCTGTCATGTGGTTAAGGCACAAATGGGATTTAGGGGAGCTGGGCCCAGTCCCAGCTCTGCCACAGAGTCCTGTGTGATCTTGGGCAAGTCTTCTCCCGGGGCTCCCAAAATTTGGCTGTTTTGGGGGGATTTTTTAAGCCCCTGCTCTAGCAGTCAAGACATTATATGAAATTCTGTTTGCTGGCATGAATAGATAAATAAAGTAACTACACAGTGTTTAGGCTTTTAAGGAGATAAGCTTGAAACCACGATCAGAGTGTGACCTAATGGCTTGAGAAGTCCTTTTTAGAACTGTTTGGGCCACGAGCTGGAATATAAAATTCTACACCCTCCATTTCTGCACCACAACATCTCTTTGCAAAATCAGCATCATGTTGCGCCTTCGCTTACAAAATAAATTGTTTGTGCAACGCTGGGACGAGAGCGAGGCCAGAGAATGGAATGGCTTTGAGCAGCTTTCTGGGCGTTCGAGGCCAGAGAATGGAATGGCTTTGAGCAGCTTTCTGGGCGTTCTGTGGCCCGGTTTGCTGTTGCGTTTCTCTGCACGGATCGCCTCTTTCAGCGCAATCCGAGAGCGGCTCCCGCGCCGGGACCGTGCCGCGCAGGGCACGCTCGGCTCCCGTTTGGCTACCACGGGGCTCCTTGGCTGCCTGAGCCAAGGATGAGCCAGCAGGGTGACTGGGACACGGCACCGTGCGTGTGCCTTCCCCAGGAACGCTCCTGCCCCTGTCCCTGCCCCTGCCTCTGCCCCTGCCCCTGCCCCTTCCTCTGCCCCTGCCCCTGTCCCTGTCCCTGCCCCTGCCCCTGCCC
>JANRGV010000049.1:1338892-1349147 GCA_024734035.1 Alethe castanea | reverse complement strand
ACTAACCAATCTATTACAAGATACAAATTTTCTAATATTTGCATGCAACCTATAGGAATCGCTATATTACCATGTTTCACAGCTTTTCTTCTCTCTAAACCTTTCCTGCCATACATGGAAGAGGATGTTTGCCTGCTTCTTTGGCATTTGTGGCATTGTCCAAACAGAGGAAGGAGGTTTTCAACAGTTACATTGTTCTCAGCCACACAGTCGAAAACTGCTATCATTTCTATTTCGCTTACGGTTTCAAAATCTCGTATTCAAAAGTTCTTCCTGATTCATCGTTCCCAACAAATCAGCTTCTGCATAATCACATTAATTTACTGTCCAAGAGTCCTGTTCCTCCCGCCCTGGTGTGGGTCTCACCCAGCAGCAGGTGATAAAACCCACCTGGCAGAGGAGAGCAGGGGACCAGGGCAGGTAACAGAGCTGGATGTTCTTCCAGGCCCACCCGCGACAGCGAGGATGAGGAGGACGACGAGAAGAAGGGCAGAGGCTGCAGCCTGCAGTACCAGCACGCCCTGGTCAGGGTCCTGACGCAGTTTGTGGCCGAGTCCTCGGAGCCCGGGGGCCGCCTGAGCTTCCTGCTGGGCTCGGAGTGGCACTTCGACATCACGCGGCTGGTGGCCGGTTCCATGCAGGTGGAGGAGCCCAGGGTGGCCAGGCTGCAGGAGGGCAGGGTGCTGGCTGGGCGTGAGCCAGGCATCACCACGGTGCAGGTACAGCCCCAGGCAGGGCTGGGGAGCAGCACACACACACCCAGGGTGTGCTTGGGGTAGGAAATTCATCCATCTCGGGGGGGAAAAAAAAAAAAAAAAGCTGAAAAAATGGGCATGCTAAATAGAAAAGGAGGTTTGAGCGGGTTTTCATTGTGGTTGTCACTTCCATGGAATGCCCTTCAATGAAGGTTTTGAAGGGATTTATCCATCTTGGTGTGACTGGAACATGGGGAGATTTCTCTGGCTGGTGGAAGAGGTGACAACCAGCTCCTTTTAATTTCAGTGGGGCCATATGAGCATAACTGTTGGGAAAATGTGCCAAATACCTACATGCACCTTTATGTGCTTGAATATATTTGGAAAATTGGTCCTTTTGTGTTCACAAAGTTGTGTCACCAGTATAAAGATGAGTCTCTTTCTGAGCATGCTGGAAACAAGGTCTTAGAGCAACTGACACGAGTGTTCTGGCACTGAAAAATGCAGGCAGGCCCCCAGTGGGATTTTCAAAGTTCTTTTGCAGGTCTCACTTTCATTTCATTCAGATCCTCTGTCCCTAGAAAGGCAAGAGGCCAAGTTCCTATCAGCCAGGCTTTGAACACTTATTTATCCCCCCACTGAGTTTCAGTGTTAATCAGTGTCTTACACTCTGTTCTGTGCTGCACTGCATTCACAGGGAGTTTTATAGACCCCACCAAAACGACTTTAAAAAAAAAATCCATTTAATTTATTCTATATTATATATATTTTGTCCAGATCAAGCTGCAATTCTGAAGTGATTTGTTGTTTTACTAAATTATTTTTTTAGATAAAGTAATTCAGCAGCAAATGAGTGTAATGTCTTGGGGGAAACATCAGCTCTGGCTCAGACATGGACGTGACAAACCCAGGATTAATCTGGTGTGCCGGTTAGAGGCCAGCCTTGCTTTAGAACACTTCATTGCTGTTTTATGCAAGGTGTTTGCTTTCTGTCCCCAGGTTCTGTCCCCTCTCTCGGATTCCATCCTGGCAGAGAAGACAGTGATAGTTCTGGATGACAGGGTGACCATTACAGACCTGGGAGTGCAGCTGGTGTCAGGCTTGTCTGTGTCCTTACAAAGCAGCAAGGGAAATAAAAGAGCCATCGTTGCCACCACCTCTGCCCACGACATCCTGCGCACCCCCAAGCAGGTATGCTCCAGAAAAACACAGCCACTTCATTTGTGTGGCCCTGTGCTTTGGCAGAGTCATTTGCTGTAAATTTTAGGCAGCAGATACAGTGAATACAGGGCTGTGCAAAGGAGTCACTTCTCGTAGAAAAGGCTGCTCATCTTCCTGACCAACCCCAGGGTGCCAAGACCCCTTCACAGTGAGCGTGGAACTCTGCAGAGCTGCTCTGGGCAAAGGGGTGGATGTGCCTGGGAATGCACAGTGCCAAACAAAGCCTGCATGTGCCACAAAAATCCCTTTTTCTGGGGGAAGATGCAGCCTGGCTGTGCAAGCAGAGCTGGGAATGCCATTCCTTAATTGTCTCACAAAGTCAGCTCAGCCAAAACGACCTCTGGCTGCAGGTACAGAAGTTTCCATGACCTGTGCTGCTGAAAACTGATGAGTTTGT
This sequence comes from Alethe castanea, assembly GCA_024734035.1. Classification (NCBI taxonomy): domain Eukaryota; kingdom Metazoa; phylum Chordata; class Aves; order Passeriformes; family Muscicapidae; genus Alethe; species Alethe castanea. The sequence continues at coordinate 1,346,834 of JANRGV010000049.1, read as the reverse complement.
GCTTACTTTGAACCATACAACCCGAGGAGTTAAATAGCTTTTAATGAGACCACAGAACAAATTCTGTATGTGGTTTTTTAATGGATTTTATAGAATTGAGGTTCTACATCAGCGCAGAAAGTGTAACTATATTTTTTGCACTAGCAATTTGCAGTAAGAAGACAAATTGGTTCGGTCAAAACATAAAAATGGTGTTTTTATGAGGGTTTCTACAGTTCCCAGGAAAGACCACCATCACTTTTGCATACTGCAAGTCCTGCATATTTGAAAGCATGACAGAAAATATACAGTATAAAATATAAAGCATTGAGATGTGTTCTGCTCCCAGTTTGTTCTGTGGGCTGGATGGGCTCGCTGGCCTGACACATTCCAGCTCTGCTCATTGCATTACATAAGGCACTGGAACTGCAGCATTAGAGAAATTCCCCATTATAGGTCCTTTATAAAGCTAATTGACCGTGATGTTGGAAATATGATTATTTTCATCATGAGGCTCTGGCATTCAAAGGAGGCTTCTCACTTCAGACTGAGAAAAAAGAATCGTGGATTGTCTTTCCCAGCACTTTTATTAAATTTAGATGAGTGTTTCTTTGATAGTTCCTGAAGGTGAGGGAAATGCCTCAGTGGTCTAGAGAACACAAGCCTGCAAGAAAATGAGAAGCAGAGTAGACATTTACATTTTCTTTATAAAAACAAACCCCAAAGTTAAAGTCTGTATTTTTTTTCTGTGTCTGATTTGTGCTCTCTCTCTCTCACACATATTTTTTTTCCCCTCCTCATCCTCTCCCCTCCAGGAGGCCGTGGTGAGTGCTTGGGTTTTGTTCAGCGACGGGTCGGTGACGCCCTTGGACATCTACGACTCCAAGGACTTCTCCATCTCCATCACGTCCCTGGATGAGATGGTGGTGTCCTCACAGCAGAGCCTGCAGTCCCTCTGGCCCGTGGTGGTGGCAGAAGGGGACGGGCAGGGGCCCCTGATCAAAATTGAGATGGTCATCAGCGAGCCCTGCCAGAAGACCAAGCGCAAGAGCGTGCTGGCTGTGGGGAAAGGAAACGTCAAAGTGAAGTTTGGCCAGAAAGATTCGGACCAAAAAGGGAGCACCAACGACATCGATGATGTGGAGAAGGATTTTAAAAGCCATCCAAGCAATGCTATAGAGAAAGCTGCAGAACAAGAGAGGACAGCACAAGACTGGTCCAAAAACCACGAGGACGTGTTCAGCCCTGAGGACAATGCGAACAAAAGCACAACTTTCACGTCTCCCACTGATCAGGAGTCCCTGGAGGATGGCCAGCTTCAAAACAACCCAACTGCCTTCACAGGTTTCCCTACCCAGGTGGAAATACCAGGAGAGAACAGTCCCAGTGACCTCTCATTGACTTCCAGAGGGTTGACAGACCTGGAGATCGGCATGTACGCGCTGCTCTGCGTTTTCTGCTTGGCAATCTTGGTCTTTTTGATTAACTGCGTGGCATTTGCTTGGAAGTACAGGCACAAAAGGTTTGCTGTGAGTGAGCAAGGCAACATCCCCCATTCCCATGACTGGGTCTGGCTTGGAAATGAGGTGGAGCTCCTGGAAAACCCAGTGGACATTTCGCTCCCGTCAGAGGAGTGCACTACCATGATTGACAGAGGGATGCAGTTTGAAGAAAGCAACTTTCTCCTTAATGGGAGCTCTCAGAAGACTCTTCATAATCATATCCTCAGATCTTCTGAGTACCTTTGTGAAAAAGAAGTTAAAAGTGAACCTATAAATCCTTCTGGGCCAAAGCAGAAGCGAGTAAAGTTCACTTCATATACAACAATACTGCCGGAGGATGGAGGCCCCTACACCAACTCAATTCTATTTGACAGTGATGATAATATTAAATGGGTATGCCAAGATATGAATCTTGGCGATTCCAAGGAACTTAGGGACTATATGGAAAGACTGCAAGACAATATGTAAAACTGCTTTCTTATGTTTGTAATCACCTTTATGCCTTCTGTTTATGGATGGTGGAGCAGTCAGTCCAGTCAGCAATAGGAACAAGACAGCCCAAGCCTGGAGGCACTGAGATGATCACCTGATGTCGCAGAGCAGGTACCAGAGGCTGGCTGAGTTAATCCTGCTTCACCACAAACCAGGATGTGCCCCAGAAACAGCTCCCTGTAGGTGCTGGAGGTGTCACACAGCGTGGCTGTTGTTGTGTTCTGCCTGGTTCTGGCGCAACGCTGATCCGACCGCGCTCAGACTCAGAGGAGACTCCGTTTGTTTGGCATCTCTCATGAGAAATGGTAAATCAGAAAAGAAAGGGATGTTTGTTTGCATTGATTTTTTTTCTAGTCGTCGTCCTTCGTAAAGCACAGTGGACATTTCTTGCTTACAGCCTGAGAGGAGGCTCACGGAGAAAGGGATTGGAATGAATCTCACTTTATTGCCTATGTGCAATGCAGCCAAGTAGTCTTATTATTTTTTACAGATATAAAAAACCCCATGTGGTTAATTTCTTCTTATATTGTTTGTGAATTTTATTTGACTTAGGGAACATTAAATATTTTCTTTGAAGGGGGTTGGGGGGTTTTTTGTTGTTATTTTTTGGGTTTTTTGTTGTTTTTTTTTTTGGTTGTACCAAAGTGTAGTACAGTAATATTTATAATGATTTGAGTTTTTTATTCATCTGCTTCAGCCCCCAGAGATACCTCCTTCATCACTGATTATCTTCCTCCTTTCCATATGGGTCGTTAGTATTTGAAACATAGAAAGGAATTAGAACTCTTACTGGGAAAGGCTTGTGTCTTCTTACAGGGAACTGTAAATATAATAATAAACCCTGGAAAATAAAAAATCAAGGAGTAGCCCTGGGTTCACTTTTGTCATTGCTAATATGAAAAAATAACCTGTAAAAAAAACCAGCATATGCTTCAGAAGGGAAATGCTTTGCTGAAACAGCAGCTTGGCTGACAATACATGTCATTATCTGAGTGAGAAAGTCAAACGTGGTACTGAAATGCATAAAATAGGAAGGAAATTTTCCAGGAAATAAGCAAAGCTTGGAGTCCCTGTTACTCTGGACTAATGAATCCATAGGTGGCAGAGTTCACCAGGCCAGAGAAGTTCATGCTCAACAGCCCCAGACCTTGTCTAAAACAAGGCCATGAAGCCATTAAAGAGAAAAACTTTACACCATGTTTCATTAAAAAGGAAAGAAAAGACACATTGGGAGTGCAGTCACACAAGGGACTACCCAATTTTATCAAGGAAAACATGCTGGAGGTTCAAAGCTGCCATTTCATATGCATCACATTGTTTTTTCTACTGAAGGATGGCTGAGATAATCTGAAAATTGCAGTCAGGAAAAACCTGAATCTACAGAATACTCAACCCCCCAGTAGAGCACATGATCTTGTGATGGATCCTGTGCAATAACCACAAGAGCCAAATTACAACTGCCTTACATACTGGAGTTCCCATCTTTTAGGTAGATCAAAACAAGATTTGAATTTACAGCTCGGTGGTGGTATTTGAACAAACCAGAAAATTGTGGGAATTCTGCATTTGGATCCTAATCCACAACTGGAAACATATTTAATGTAACTGCTGCAAAATACAGAAATTTCAACATTGGGACTCAAAGTGAGGACACCAGGCTTACATAAGTGATTAGAGACTTCCTTTTGCTGGCACCGAGCTGCACAAGGAGGGGATGGCATCTGTTATAATCTAATTTGGAGGAGAGAAAATAATAGAGCATAGATGTGTTTCTGTTTCATAAGGGATGCAGCACTTGTGCGTCAGATCTTGGGTTGTTTAACAAATGTTCTCTCCCTTTCAGTGATCCAGGAAATAAGGAAAGATTAATTCCTTATTACTAACAACATAAAAAACACTTTTTAGAATTTAACTTCTCTTCCCAACGCGTTATTTTCCATTTGGCCCAACCACAGAACAGAACAAAAAAACCCTATTTACTGTTGTTTGCACAATATAATATAGACTGATCCCAAACGGATTTTATCCTGAAATCAGAGGAACCAAGCAGAGGCAGAGAGCCCTGCTAGTCCTGAGTGCAAATCCCTGTTTCCTTGTGGAAACCTTTCCTTCCATTCCCACTGAGTCTCCATTTCCTCATGGAAACCTTGCCTTTAATTCCCACTGAGGTCCCATTTCAGACTCCTGGGCTTCTCCCCTGCCTCACCCACAGGGAGAAATCAGAGACTTCACTCACCTGGAAGATTTCCCGTGGAGCATCCCAAAGCTGAGGTGTCCCTGCTGTCCCACTGGGGTGTCCCTGCTGCCCAAACCCTGCCTGTCCATCCCTGGAGCCACCAGAGGACACCTGGGGCCCTTTCCTGGTGCTCCTGGGGTCTGGCTGACCCCAAATCCACCCTGGGCAGGAGCTCACAGTGCCTGGGGTTCTGTTTGCCACAGGGGTGAAGTCCCAGCTGGACCCTGAAGGTCCTCAGAGAAGTTTTTGGTGGCCCAGTGGCTGAATTTTTGAGGTGTCATCATCCTCTGCCCAATTAAATGACAATTCCTGCACACCAGGAAGGAGCAGAGCTGCTACTGGGAACCAGTTAAACAATGGAACTGGGGACAGCTGTCCACAAAAGGACCCAATCCCCAAATTTTCCAATGGGGGGATAAGATCTGCAGGTTCATAAACTTTTCTTTTCCATCACATGTCATAACATGAAAGCTCTTACATGGAAAATGGCAATACAACCATGGAAAAAAAGCAATACAAAAAAAAAAGTGGGAAGAGAGAACTCCCTATTTTCAGTAAAACTGGGATAACACCAATAAAGTGGAGTTATTCTGGATTTATCCTGGCTTGAGCATTTATGCTACTTCTCCTAAGATGAAAGGAAAATATATTCAACATGAATATACTTGATGCAAATAGTTCTGAGTTGATCATTTCCTTTTAAGTTAAATATCACAAACTTTAATTTCAAAATTATGGCGTACTCTAAATTTGAGCAAATTCAATTTTAAATTATTTTAAACACCCCACCCCCCCTAATTTTCCCATTCACCTAAATATTTTTCAGTGATGCTGTTGAATACAATATTTTATTCATGGAATATATAATATTGCTGTTAACTGAACAGCATTTACACTTCGTTAAAAGTCTCTGCTTTTGAGAGAACAAAGCAATGGTGCCCAAGTGATCAAAAGACACAAAATGTATGTATGTAAGTATGTATGCAGGAAAGTAGAATTGTCTGAAAAATAGGAACTGTACTGCCAGATGAATTAGAATTACGCTTCAGTAGGTGCCTAGGGAAGCAATACCTGTAATTCAACACCAAACCAACGTCATCTCTTACTTTTGGCGTGTGTAGGGAGGACTTGGGCAGCTCTGGGGTGTGGGACAGAGCAGGGGCTGCACTGAGGGGACACAGAGCCCCCAGAGTGAGCTGGTGCCAGCCCTGAGCCCTGCCAGGGCAGCCTGGAGGGCAGCTGAGCCTGGCAAGGGAGAGCTGGGAGTTCCCAAGTGTGCAGAACCTTTGGTTTTATTCATCCCACAGTGCCCAGCTCTGGGGGCTGCCTGTGCCCCTTCCCCACCCCTGCCTGTGCCCCTTCCCCATCCCTGCTCTGGGGCTGCCTGTGCCCCTTCCCCATCCCTGCCCAGCTCCCAACCCTGCCTGTGCCCCTTCCCCATCCCATCCCAGCTCTGGGGCTGCCTGTGCCCCTTCCCCACCCCTGATGGACCCTGCCCTGCTCTCCTCCCCCTGCACAACACCCCCACGTTCATGTTGGGAGCCGCTGGTCCTAAACTCATCTTGGGGAATGTACAAGAAGCCCTTACAGCCATACACAGCACCAAGAGTCCATTATAAAATGGAGAAAAGCCTTGTATTGCAAGGTGGAATAAACCCCCTATGAATGAGATGCTGATTTTTCATAGCAGATGTGCTCTTTTATGGAATATAAATCATGTGCACTACATTGAAATACACGGTAGTGTATTGTGAAATGCATACATTAATTGCTGAATTATACCACTGGATATGTATATACATCACACCCGAGATATTTATACAATATAATAAGTCTTAGATGTATAACATAATGAATTCTGTACAAAATAAACTGTAAGTTAAGACAATGAAACAGAACTTTTATATCTGTGTAATTTGTATGCTGATTAAGTTATTCAAGCTTCACTTTTCATCTTTTAATGTGCCCTTTAAAAAATACTTATTTTCTATAGGCAGATGTCTGAAATAAAGACTTGAGTCTTCAGAGGAGAAGCAAATGAAAGACTGAAAGAAACAGATTTTGCTGGAGAAATAAACACAATGTTCATGTGGTTGGTTTTTTTTTTTTTTTTAAATCTGACTAACCATTTTGTGTTAATGCTGGTCAGGGTGATGTGCCCTGCCAGGGGAGCAGGAATCAGCAGAGTCACCAGTGTGGGGATCTCTCTTGTGACTCCTGCCTCAAAGCAACACAAATCCCTGCATTTCACTGCCCAAGGGTTTGCCTTCTGCTCTCTGTCATCCTTCCCCTGCCCCAAGAGTGAGAGGTGAACATCCCAAACGAGCAGTGCCCTGAGAACCTGCTCAGGTTTAAAGGAAAAGGTGACAAACCAAACCTGTCCCTCGAGCTCTCCAGTGGGAATCACCACAGGTCAGATACTGGATTCAGTCTTCTGAATTCTCTACAGGTCCCATTAGAATCCAAGAGCCTCAAAATTCAAAAGTGACCACTGACCTCATCATCAGAGCTGCAGGAAAGTATCTTGCTAATGCTAAAAAGGGGAATTTGAGCCTCTGTTTTTTGCCCTGGGTGTTGGAAATTCTGGCAGAGCCAGAACCCCTGGAATACTGAAACACTGAGATACTGATAGCTCAGTAACTGGGACCCAGCCTCAGGAGGTGCCTCCTCCCCCTTTTGCTGGTTTCAGCTGATCCACACCTGAGATCTGCCTGTCCAAACTCACTGCAAAGCCAAGGGCTGCCTTTGTGCTCAGGGGAGCAATTCAACACCACCTGGATGATTTAATGAGCACTATTGTAATTTCTAATGTGTTAAAATGTGTTTTTATATGAAGTCAATTGGACAAATAGATTGAAAAAGGTGATTTAGGAAGAGCCTCAGAGAGCCAATTCTGTGCTTGAGGCACAGATTCCAGTCAGTCCCCACTTGGTGTTCTAAACACTGAAATGAGAAATGCCTTTTGGAAATGACACTTTTGGTGTCCTGGCAGTTCTGGCTGGTCCCTGTTTGGCCATTACTGAGACTCCCATCCCCTTAGCAGCACCTGAAGGCTGCCAGGGGCTTCACTCACACCCAGTGCTCTGCTCAGGATAACTGAAGGTATCAAAGATCTTTCACTGAAAAGCTTCAGTTATATTTTATCCACACACAAAGATCTGCACACACACACTGAACTGCCCAAAACACCTGACAAGGGGCACTTTTTAACTACCAATGCCTGTGCAACTGGAAATAATTACCTGCATTCATCCAGGAAAGAAACAGCCCAACAAATACAACTGGGTTTTTCTTCCAAAAACAGGAGCCCTCAGGATTTGGCAGGCAGGAGACCTGCAGAGTGGTGTTTGTCACAAATTAAATAGCCAGACCCTGAAGGCTGTCTCAGCTGAAACTCCCACTGGTCTTGTTAGGAGCAGGACTGAGCCAGGACCAGAGACAGGCTATTATTGCAGTGGGGCCTGGCTCCTGGGAGGTTGGAGAAGTCCCTGTGTTACACAAACCCAGCCCCTGCTGCTTCCCAGCAGCACCTCCAGCTGCCCTGATGCCTTAAAGTTCAGCTTTCATATTTCCAGATTCTGCACTGCATTAGTGGGCACTCTGAATTTCATACAAAGTGTCTCAAGTTCTCCTCCCAGCTCAGCCACACAAACCAGTCCTTGTCCAGCCCCAGAACCAAGGACACTGCTGCAGCTCCAGCCCCAAAAAGTGCAAACAGAGAGAATTGAGGAGA
>JANRGV010000049.1:1327808-1338792 GCA_024734035.1 Alethe castanea | reverse complement strand
ACAGAGAGAATTGAGGAGAGAATCTGGGAGGGTGGGACTGCAGAACCTGGAGCTGGAACTGGACAATGAACCCCAGTATGGGAATGGACCCAAACTGGTAAAAGTGTGAAACTCCTGACCCATTGTCCATCCTGGGTGTAGCCACATCCAGGCTCTTGCACTGCCCAAGGTGAATCCTTTGAAGGACTTCTAATAAATTTTATTTTAGTTGTGAGGCTGGGGAGATTCTGGGCACTAAAAACACAACCAGTGTGAATAATCAGCAATTCTGCACCCTCCTCATGCTGCCCTTGCAGCATAACTGTGTATTCCTTCTACTTTCTATTCCAATGATCCATTTGGCCAGTTTCTGCAAAAGTTTGGTTTCAGAGGGAATGAAATTAAGCTGTCTTATTGAGAGAGGCAGCTGGCTTAAGAAATGAAAGCAGAATGGGTGATGTTTTGAGACCTGTTCTGAAGCTCTCAAAGGGCATCACAGTGTTACTTGTTTCCAAGAACATATGGATCAACATCAGGATTTCTAAACCAATGCAGATGAAGGCTTGTCTCATTCCTTCTGATAATCTTGGGTTAGTCTATTTAAAAACAATAGGATCTGATGACACAAAAACCAAATAAGGAGCTTAGGATTTGGTGGGAATGAAGAATGGATATTTTTAATCCTCCAATTTAAACCTGCAGTAGGCAGAGCAGAATACATTCTTTATACTATGGAATTATCTCTAGGAATTTTTTTTTTAAATCAGTAAGGTTTTAAAATTAAAAGCCCTTGGCCATTTCCACAAAGACTGAGGGCACTGAGTGCCCCATGTGATGCTGCCACAGAAAACAAAACCCAGGGCACAGACACACACACACTCTCCCATGGTGTAGCTCTTTGTTTCTTGGTCTCTGCCTAAATTGATGTTATTCCAGTGTCCTGAAAGTCCCTGTGTGTGGCAGAAAAGTCAGGCTTCAGAGAAAAAATAAAATCTAAGCTGAGAATTGCTGCTGGCTCGTGGCAGTGGCCACCAAGCTCTGGCACTGTGAGATCAGTCAGGAAATGCCACCAGAGCTGAGCAGGGTGTGTGCAATGACATCGCTGCCAGAAAATGGGGGAAAAAAAAAAAAAAAAAAAAGCACAGCAAATGCAGTCACTGCTGCACTCACTGTAAAAGCATGGAGGGCAGCACTTGTTTAGGTGCAGCATTACTGGAAATAAATGCATAAAATGAGCTCCTTTGCCTGGCATGTCTGTAAATGTGGTGTGGGGTGTCTCTGTACACTCTCAGCCAGATCTGGCCTGCGCAGGACAGAGATGTTCAGGCTCGTTTTTGGCTTTGAGCCATCTCTGATGCATGGTTGTAACTAAACAAATGGTTTAACAGCACCACCACACCCATCACAGCCCCAAAATGCAGACTGGCAAAACTCTGCAGGCTTTTAGGGCTTGTGCCAGGAGAACCTGAGCACGTTGCTAAAGCCATTAAATTTGCTGCCCCACAGAAGCTGCTTTCCTCTAGGTCAGGCTTCCAAAAGCCAAAGTTTCTCAGGGCATCCCTTGATCTGCAAAGAGTTCATCCTGCCTGGCTGCATTTCCTTCCACTGACACGCCCAGCAGGAAGCACATCAGGAAGGAGAATTTGGCAGGGTCCAATCCCTGATTCCTCCTCCAACCTCCTGCACAGAGCTGAGCATCCTCAGGGGCTCACCTGTGCCCAGGTGGGGCTGTGAGGGGCAGGGGAGAGGCTGCAGAAGGGGGAAAACCCCCTAATAATAAGAAGTGACCCAAAGCAGCCAGACCTTGCCTGTCCTCAGCCTCACTTCAGGGCTCCTGAAGGCACACAAGGGGCACAGCCAGGTTTCACTGCATGCTCAGCTGCTGTCTGACTCTGCTGCTGGATTTTCACTGAGCCTCACCTTGCTATGCTCTCTGGAACTCAGGAGGATGTGGAGTGTTTAAATGAAAATTTGAGTGATCTCTGTGTGGACCAACAACCCCCCAAAAATGGGAGTTGTCAATAAAATGGGGTTTTGTGAGGGAGCTGCTTCCCTTTACCTGCCAGGAGCTGACAGGGTCCCTACCTGGAGACACACCTGCCCCTTCTGCTCCACTTTCTGCCAGTTTTTAGGATGAAAGTTTTGATGTGATTTCCTACAAGCCCTTGGAACCACTCAAACTGACCATTAATTTGGATTAATCCCCTGCTGCTTGTGTTCACAGGCTGTTTTTTTAGCAAGGACTTTTCCCTGAGAGAAATCCCCCTCTCCCCAGGACCTGGGGTAGCCTCAAGCAAACAACATCCCTCATATTCAAAAGTTCAAGCCAGAGGACAGGTTGTGCTAGGAAAGCTGATATGACTCACATTTAAATGCCTCATTTTTGCAGGTTATGTAGCTTTTAGGTGTTTCTGCAGTTAAAGGATTGGCAATTTTCATGGATTTAAAGGAAAAAAAAATATTCCTGCCATCATTTTTGGAAATTCTTTTTGTGAAAGGTAATAACACGTAGCACTAGACAAGCAGGTTGTTTTGTTTTGTTTTCCTGCCAAGGAATAAAAAATGCAAGCTGAGGTAGCAACACCAGTACAGGAGCTGGGAATGGTTGGCATTTTGTGAGTAACAGCATCATCCCTGTAAATGATCCATCCTGCAATTACCTGCAGGTGGAAAGAGAGAAAACAGAAGAATAGATCCACAGTGTGGGGGTTTTGAGAAGGGGCGAAATGTTTTGGGGTGAGCCAGAGCTCCTTGCTACTGAATGTGATTTTTACTGAATCTGTTTCTGCCTGGTTTAACAGGTCTTCATGGTGAGGGTGGTTTGGCTTTGGAGTGAGTTAAAAAATGAACTCAGCAAAACCAAAATCTGTGGCAGTGATGGCCCTGCTGCCTTTGGAGGGGAAGGGCAGCACCCAGGGAGGGAGAAACGAGGGGGAGAGCAGAGCCTGGTGCCCTGAGCAGAGACAACAACTGGCTGCTGTGTGCAATGTGTGAATTTACTGGCTACAGAATAGATAGATTCTGAGATAGACAGATAGATAGATAGATAGATATAGATAGTATCTTTTATAGATAGATAGATATAAGTATATTTTATAGGTAGATAGATAGATATAGATAGATAGTATATTAGATAGATAGATATAGATAGTATATTTGATAGATAGATAGATAGATAGATGTAAGTATATTTAATAGGTAGATAGATATAGATAGTAGATAGATAGATAGATAGATGATAGATAGATAGATAGATAGATAGATAGATAGATGATAGATAGATAGATAGATAGATAGATAGATAGATAGATAGATAGATAATATATTTTATATATATATATATACTGGCTCCAGCCCAGCTGGGAACAGGACAGCAGCAAAAAGCTGCTCAGATTTCCAAACATTGGCATCTGCACAGGTTGTGACATCTCTTACAGCACCCCCAAATCCCTTTAACACACCCTGTGAGTGGGGGGAGGATAAACCTCCCTGCAAACCCACAGGTTTTGCTCAGGGCCAGACAGCAGCCACCCATCCTGAGCAGCACCTGCCTCAAACACTCTGCTGTTGAGTTGAGCTTTGTTCTTTTTCCAGCAAAGAAGGGCACTTGTCCATATACCTAAATTAGAAAACACATGCTCTGTCATTTCCATTGTAGGCATAACTTAGTGAGCCATTAAATATGAACCAGTTCACTGGACAGAGAAAGTAAAATGATAAACAAACTCCCATATTAGTCAAAAATAATAATAGTTCAAAAAATGCTCTTGGCAGCAGCTTTTTAACACCCATCTCAATGAATGCATCCAATCAGTTTCAGAGCCATGCATCTGCATTCTCATTTTTTCTCTCTCTACTGGAATGGAGACATCTTTCTAAAGTCTGGAAAAGCTGTTTAGCACTGAAGCCACACCTGGAGAAGTTTCCAGTGCTGGATGAGACAAGGTCAGGCAGGTGCAGGGGGTGATGGAGGGGCTGCAGCCCCTGACACGAGCAGAGAGCTCAGAGCTGCTCTGCTGAGCCTCCAGCAGTGCCAGGCTCTCAGGAGAAACCCTGACCATGTTTGTGAGCACTGCAGGGGAAGCAGCAAAGGAAAGGCAGCCAGAGTTTCCTCCGTGTCTCTCAGCAAAAGGACAAAAGGCAAAGGGCACTAATTGAAACTCAGGAAAAAATGAGGCAGTAAACACCTGACCCTCAGGGACACTGCAGACGAGGCAGAACTGAGCTTTGCTGTGTCCCTAACAAACCAAACGCTGCAGAGAGCAAAGAACTGGGAGTGACCCCGGGTACAGAAGGGAAAGCATCATTACCTGAGCCTGGCAGCATCAGCTGCCATCCACCCTGGCACTGGGAATGTCCAGCTGCAGCAAGTGCTTGGCTGCAGAGGGGTCTGTGCCCTGCATGCTGGGCAGGGAGCAGAGCACAGACAAGATTTGTTCCCTGAATCAGCAGCTGGTGCCAGCAGGCAGTGTTTGGGATGGAGACAGCACCCCAGGGAGCTGGGGCTGAGCTCAGCACATCCCATTCTGGGCTCTCCTGGCTGCAGGCAGAGGATTTTTGGGACAGCTCAGGGTGATGCTGGCTAGGTGAAGGCCCTGTGACCCTGCAGGTGCCAGTCTGTGCACAGGGCTGCCAGGTGAGCCTGAACACCTCTGAAAATGGGCCTTTGAGCAGTGCCTGGGTCACAGGGCAGTGCACAGGCACTGACAGAGGAAGGCAGTGAGCACAGCTCAGTGCTCCCAAAGCCCAGCAGCTGTGTGTGAGCTGAGCCCAGCAGAGCTCAGCTTTGGGAAGCCAGAGCAGCTGCAGCCTGGGTGTGCCAGCTCTGGGTGGAGCTGCCCCAGTGCTCAGGGTGAGGGGCAGTGGGTGACACCCCACGCTGCCCTGCCCTGCAATCCCTGCTCTGCAATCCCTGCTCTCCTCCTGCTGTCCCTGGCTGCCCACAACCCATCTGTCTCCTCCTGGCCACACATTTCCAGCAGCAGAGCAGGGCCCAGGTCCTTGCTGGTTCCTCCTGTTCTGGGTCTGATTCAGGGGGTTTCAGGAGGGGAGGTTTTCAGGGACAGGTATTGCTCACTTTGCACTTTCACTCCTGCAGATCCCACCCACACCTGGCCCTCCTCTGGCCCTGCAAAGCCCCTGGGATGTCCCTCTGTCCTTGGGTGTCATTTCAGGATAAATCAGAGATAAAGTGCTCTGGAGCTGCCCTGTGCCACTGACTGAGCATCCTCTGGGTGCCTCCAGCTCCTCTGCACTGAGGTGTTACCAATCCCCTGCACTCTGCAAAAGCTCAGCAGCATTTCTGCCATCTTCTTTTTGCACTTTTTCTGTTGAGCTAAACCCCCTTCCACTTTTCCCCTGCAGTTACTGTAAAAGGCACAGCAACTTTACTAATTTACTTGCAGAAACCATTGAAGATTCCATCTACTGTGATCAAATCCCCTTAAGTAAAATATAAACCTCTACTCCTCTGAATGTAAAGCCTAAATCAATAATGGACATGAAATCATCAAGTTTAATCTCAAACACAGTGAACCCAAGTAATCACTCTTCTTGATATAAAACTAATTCTGTTTGACAATAAAATACTACTAGTCTGTGCCATAAACCAATGGAACAAATAACTTTCTTAACCCTGACAGCTGCTGTCCAAAATCATTACATCTCCTCTCCTCAGCAATCAAGCATGTCACTGTAGGACCATTGCAGCTCAATTCCCTTCCATGAACTGCTCATGTGCACCAGAACTTGGAAGGAATTTCTCTTTAAGCAAAGTGTGGTGGCATTTTCTCCTCTTCCAACTGGCCAAAACAACACCTGGGCTACTCCTTGGATTGTCTCTTGTGCCAGTGATGAATGAACCTGAGCCCCAAATGCAGCTGTCACAAAATTCATGGTTTCTCACCAACACTGGTGTGATTTTCCCAGGAGCTGCACCTTTCCCACCTCCTGTGCAGGCAAACCAAGAACCCAGAGGGCTGAATTCTTGGTTTGCAGCCTCTGTGAGCCCACAGGAGACTGAAATTCCTGTGTGGAAAGCACAGGGATGTCTGCAGGCACATCCTGAGAGCACCTGGCCACGCTCCTGCCCCTGACCTTGGCACCACAAATTTCTGTTATTGGCAAACACCACAGCAGACAGGTGAGGTCACCTCAGTGCAAGAGAAAACTTCAGGGGGCATAATTCCATGGATTTCCTTGCTCAAGAGTCACTGAATACAGAGCAAACCTGTTATTATTAATTAACTCAGCACCACTAAAGCGTTGCTGCGTTGAGGAGGCTTTTCAAAACCAGGAATTTTTGATTTAAGATGCAAATATGCACCAGTGTCTCAATTATTTACAACAACAAGAGGTTCCCAACACGTTTTGACTGTTACCATTTAACCACTGGGTTGTACATAACTCAGAGGGTCAAAAATCAGATCAGGAAAAAGATCTGAAAGAACATCTACAGGTCTTCTCCCCTCTGCTTTTTGGCTCCTAGGTGCCACTGGTAGAAATTACACTAAAATTGTTTTATGAACCAAGTTCTGACAACATCTTCCATGCTTGTAATCCCATTTGAAAGCATGAAGCCACAACACTTTCTAGAGCAGAGCAATGTCTGATTCCTTTTTTCCCTCCTGGCAGAAGGTTTCCTGTTGAGATCAGCACTAGAGAGATCCTCCAGCCTCCCAAACTTTCAAAGCTCTGGATTTTCAAGAGCTCTGCTTACATCCAGACATCACAGGGGCACAGAGCTAATCCAGGGATCTGTGATTTCCCTGCCTCACACAGTCCCTGCTCCTGAAATTCCCACATGGGGGGTTATTATTTTTGTCAAAACTCTTCCAGTGCATAACTGCACATAATAACAGCCAGGCCAGAGATCAGAGTCTGATCCATGTCAGAGCCATCCCCACACGGGGCACTGAGAGCCTGATTATCTCTGCTCAAATTCTGGGGTGTGAACAGGAGCCAGGGGCTGTTAGCATCCTGTTCCTGTCAAAGCCTGGGCTTGTTCCCCACTCTCCTTTCAATATTTCTGAAAATTTATACCCTCTCACAGTCCTTGATAACAGCTTGGCATCTCTGAAGCTGAGAAGTTTTTAATATTCTAAGGTTTTTTTTTTTTCCCCCAGCACTTCTATAATTTCATGAAAAAAGGTATTTGATATGGTGGTTTTATAGTGAGAGGAGGAGCAGAACATTTGCTATTGTGTGAGAAAAGACATTTCAAATAAGTTTTATAATTTTATATCTCTTCCTTTTTTTTTTTTTTTTGTAACTACACAGGAATGAATAGCTTTGAAACAGAATGGGCTTTGCTGTCTGTGCAGGTAGGATTTCTTAATTTCATTTTTCTCTTGATATTTAAATTGGAGAAGATCTTAAAAATGGAACAACACTTGCAAATGTATTCAGAGTGATGGTTTAGATGTATAATTATAAAGATTCGGAAAGAAAGAATTTCGTATTTTAAACAACACGCCAGATTTTAACTTACAATTATAGCTTTCTGTGGTTCAAGAATCAACATGCTGTTTCTCTTCTGTTGGAGAAATATTCATCAGCACCACGATGGCATTCTGGCAGCAAGAATTTACAGTTTAGTCAGGAATAGATTCCAGTATTACCTGTGACAAATGCTGCAGAAACCTGCCCAGCACTGAGGTCCAAAGTTGGAATCTCCTGTCTCTGAAAAATCCCTATTTAGTATTTCCCCTCCTTCACTGGGCTGTTACCCTGCACAGCCCAGCTCTGTCACACCCAGCTCATTCCCTCCAGAGCAGGGAAAATTCCAAAATCCCAAAGCTCTGCCCTTGGCCATGGGGGCATTGCCTCAGCTGTCCCAGTGGCAAACAGACCAAGCAAACAAAGGAAAATCCTCCCCAACTCCCAGGTGGTGTCTCTACACCTGGCTGGTTTGAGCCAAATGTTCCATTCAACATCATAATCACAACGAAATTTCACTGGAAAGCACCAGTAAGGAAAGGTTTTAATTAGGTTTTCTTTTGCAATGGGAAAAAAACCCCATATGTTTGAAAGGCTTTAGGAATTAAAGTTTTGGTTTGTCAGCTGGAGATTTCCTATTTTCTTTCTTCACTTCAATAAAATTCTTAGTGAGAGGGATATTTTGGAGAGAAATTTCTACTCCACGTGGCTCTTTCCACACTAGAGTGAAAATCAATGTGGAATTGTCCAGATTTCCTGCAGAGCCCAAATTCTGAGTTTCAGCTGATGTTAATCAGCCATTTTAATTATTGAGCCAAATTCAAAGCCTGCTATAACCTGCTTGACTCCATTCCATCAGCAAGTAAAAGGAACCAGAAGGAAAAATGTCACTTTCCCATCCTAGACTTGATTTTTTTTTGCTTTTCTTGGCAAGATGTGTGACCCACTATGGCTGGAATTCTGACAGGAGAATTCCCAGGACCTCCACTCCCGTTCCAGCCACAGGAAAAGGGAACTGTGCAGGTCACCCACCTGTGATTAAGTGATCCCAGCACCTGCTGAAAGCTTTGCTCAAACCAGGATAAATTTTTAATCCCTCCAAATTGCCTCTGCAGCTGCACAAGGTTTCTCTTTCTTTCCTAAAATATTGATAAGGTGGGAGCAAGATTCTGCAGGGAGATCAGTATTAAAGATGAACTCTCTGCCTCCTAAGCATTTTTATGGGACTTCTTCATGGATTATTCTTCATTGATTATCTTAAAAATTTCTGGTTTTCCTCAGATGTCTCCTGATTTTTCATGGTGGTGACCTGAACCTTTTTGTGGCTTTTGAAAAGCTGTGGATGAAAATTGAGGCAAAACATCTTGTGCCACTGATCTCAAAGTTAAGGAAAGCTCTGCTCTCACCAAGGGTTAATTCAGTATAATAATTTCAAATTTCTCCTAAAGAGCAATTTTCCCCTTCTGGTTTGTATTTTCTGCTAATCCCCTTCTTTTCTGGGGTCTTCATGGCCAAGAAACAGACATGACAAAGCATCTCAGAGAATTTAACCACTGTTTTCCAGTGCTTCAGGCAAGTTTAACCTAGGTCTTCATCCTAATCAGAACCTGCAGAGATTTTTAAAAATCCTCTCCTCATAATTATTATTTACAGTTAATGCCACAGTACCCAGAGTGAAGCTGGTTGAATATTTCCTTACAAAAAGCATTTTCAGAAACAAAAGGCTGGTTTTGATGAGTTTTAGAGGAAAAGTGGCTACATGTGGGCTGGAATTTCTGCTCAGAACATGGAACAAAAGCTCACCTGATTTTCCCTTTCCTGGGGCTGTGGGAACCTGAGTGTGGAAGCAGAGACTTGAACTTTGCCCCCCACCCTCACAGAGAGAAACCAGGATTCTGCTGGGATTCCTGCAGGTAAAAGAAAAAAAAAACCAAAAAACTCAAATGGATTTGGTTCCTTCTGGAACAGATCTGCAGTTTCTGCACATCTGGAATATCCAGATGTGGGGTGGGGCTGGGCAAAGGGACCCTGGGACACCCAGGAATGAGTCTGGTGGCCTCTGAGCTTTAGTTTTGTTATCTCCTGCACTCTTGACAGTCACATTTCTTCTGCTGTCTCACTCTGACAAGCAACTTTTGCTTTTTCCCTTCAAACAAACTGTTATTGCATTTATTTTCTCACTGCTGGTGCAACATCTTCCATTAATGGCATTTGAAGAGATCACAGATGGGTGAGCAGGCTTGGAGAAACAAAAAAATTATCTTTACCAAAATGTCCAAAATGTGTGAAGCAATCCTGTCTTCATTTTGATTTTACCACTTCTTCTAAGTAGAACTTGCTGGAATTCTTCTAATAAAAAACATCTAAAAAACGTTTCTTTTGACTTTCTGTACAAGTGCTAAATTTTTTTCATGTCCTCTTGGAATCACCAGCTCATCCTCAAAGCTTAACCCTCCCCAGATTCTTAATTTTCATCCATTCCAATGGTTTTTATATTTCCACAGAATAGAATTGTGATTGCAATTGTAGTTCTTATTTATATTTATAGATTGAGCCAGCCAGCAACACTCTGTGTTGTTGAAACTGGTAAGAGTTTCAGTTCTTGTTTAAGAAAACACAGAGAAAGACCAAGCACAGATCCATCTGAGATTTTTTTTCCATCAGAGCCAGATTTCCAATGGAAATTTCAGTTTCAAGCAACAATTTTGCACAAAATGCTGTTTTCTCACCAAAAAGCTGAACCACCAAAATGAAATATGATGTTAATTCTATAATACTGCAATTATGCCTTTGAGAACTGTGGTTTATTTTCTTTTTTTTCCCTGCTCTCCTCCATGGCTGGAGCTCTCCTGGCCCAAATCTTCCCAGGACATTTGGCAAACACAATTTGTTTCCCAGGCTCTGGTGGTGAGCAGGGATCCTGGTGGGAGGCACAGCCTGACCCTGAACAAACCCTGCAGGCAGTGGCAAACTGAGATGGGATGGCCATGAAATGCACAGATTTATCTATAAAAATAAAACCTAAATCTAAATAGTAGGGATAAAATGCCTGCTTTCAGCTTTTGACTGAAAATTCCATGCTTGCAAAGGAAGGTAAAAAAAAAAATTCCACTTCCTCCCTGAATCCAGGCAAAGATCCCATTTACAACCCCTCATCACTCAGGACTAATTCAGGAGAATTTCTCCCTCCTGTCCCTACTCTGTTTCCACCTCCCAGCTCCTCCTTTTTAAGTGGTGAGGAAACAATCTGGAAATCAGAGAATCCCCTGAGAGGTTCATTCATTGCTAACAGAGAAGAGCACAGCAATGGCCACACCACCCAGTGAGACCCAGCACTGCACCAAGAACCAGACAAAGCTGATTTTATAACTCTGAGAATTGTAATTATTAAAAACATCCACGGTGTGACAGAGATCCAGCCCCATTCCAGGCCTCTTTTGATTAACTTTGGGCACGCTGCTATAATTGCCTGACTAACAAAACCTGATTATTTTTATTTTTGTTGGGTTGGTTGAAGGGAATGGGAAGGAAAGGAAGGGGAAGGAAGGGGAAGGAAGGGGAAGGAAGG
>JANRGV010000049.1:1311808-1327492 GCA_024734035.1 Alethe castanea | reverse complement strand
GAAGGAAGGGGAAGGAAGGGGAAGGAAGGGGAAGGAAGGGGAAGGAAGGGGAAGGAAGGGGAAGGAAGGGGAAGGAAGGGGAAGGAAAGGAGTGGGATTGTACAACCAGAGGCAGAACCCACCACAGCCTCCATCACTCAGCTTTAGCTGCTAGGTAACCACAATTTGGAAGTCACAGGTTCCCTTCCCCTCTGTGCATCAGAGCCCTGTGGAGGCAGGCTTTGAGGAGCACTGGGGCTGTGCCTGGAGAAAGAATTGGCCTCCCTGCCAGCAGCAGTGTCTGGGGGAGCAGGAGCACTGCCAGAGCAGCACCGTGCTGCAGCAAAACACTCACAACATTTACTCAGGCCTTGTAAATCACCTTGCAAAAATCATAGCAGGTTTTCCAAATGCTGAATTTCCTGTTAGAGCTGCACTAGCAACTCTATTTCAGACAGAAAACACGGGCAGGAGACTCCTGCTCAGCACAGCACTGGGGGAAGGTGGCAAGGGCACGAAGAGCTGTCAGCTACTGAAAGGAACATTGCATTTTACCTCAGACCAGGTGAGGTTATTTGTCAGCTCCAGGAGCTGGCTCTGATGCTAAAGCAGTGCCTGTTTTGGAAAGGCTGGGGTACAGAGGTGCTTTATTCTTCTGTAGCACCTGATGCTTTGGCTTCTCCACTGTGCAGCCCAAAGCTTTATTTAATCTACTGTGTGGGCCAAAGGAGAACAATTTCTCTCAGCTCTGGGTCTCTGTTACAGCACTGCTGCTCAGCCACTTCCCTCAGCTGAGCCTGGGCCAAATGGGTCTGTAATTGGAATCAGAAAAGGGAACATTCAGCTACAGTTAGCACTTGGTTAATTATTAAAGGCTAAAGGCCCCCACAGTTATTAATATTACAGTGTGAATTTCTCTGCCTCATTTGGGGAGGAGAGGGGACTCTGCAGGGCTGTTTGAGAGCTGGCAGGGCAGTAGCAGGATTTGGTTGTTTCTCCACTGTTGACACAGGCACCAAAGGAACTGTGTCAGACAGGAGCAAGAGAGGATGTGCTGCTCTTTATCACACAGCTTCCTGCAAGGGCTCTCAGCAGCTCTCACAGCAGCCAAAGCACAGCTCTGGAGGGAGCACAGAAGTTGTGGTGCTCCCCTGGGACAGCCAGAGCTCCTCCTGCACGCCCTGATCTCAAACAACATTTATCCTCACACTTATTGCCATTGGAATATCCCTCTGGGATTCCTCCTGACCTCACTGGGGACTTGGATTTCAGTACAAAGAACAACCCTGAGCACCCCTGGTGTGGGGCTGCAGTGCCAGGGGCACTCCTTGGATGGCCAGGGCTGAGTGCAGTGAGGAAGGAGAGGATTTCTGGGGCAGCCACTGCTCTGTCCTGGGCACCCCAAACCCTCTGCCCTGCTCTGGAATAACTCTGGGAGCTTCTGCACATGGCAGGATGGGCAATTTGGGCTCCCTCCCAGGAGACAATGAGGAGTGCCCATAAATAACTCCCCCTGTCTGTGCAGAGCAGCCCTGTGCTCCCTCACTGGCCATAACACACGAGACAAGCCCCAGAGGAATAAACTGGGGCTGGTTTTTAATCCTTGTTTAAAAAGGGGAGGTGTTCCCTCTCCAATTTGACGAGTTCTCTTTCCTTTGCCTGCTCCCAGCAGAGCTGCTCCTGCTCACATCCCAGAATTTCTTTTTAAAAAATCAAGAACTCCCTGCAGATGCTGCCCCATGTCCTGCCCTCAGCTCCCAGAGCCACCAGGAATGGTGGCACCTTGGTGGCAGCACAAGGTGATGAAGATGCTCTGAGATCACTCTCATGGCACCATGGACCAGCTCCTCAAGCACATTTTTCATTTATTTTAGCAACAAGACCCATTCAGAGCTGATCCAAACCCAAATCACCCAGCCCATTCAAAACCTAACCCTTCAGAAAGGTATTTTTGTCTCACACTGAGCATCAAAAATTATGCTTCTCTCTGGGACAGCAGTTTAGATTTGTTGATATTATTATTTTTTAAAAACATCAAAATGTTTCTTCCTTTTCCACAATGCAATTCCCTTTTATTTTTTTGAGCGTTTGAATTGCTAGGATCAAAATAAAACAAACACAAACCCTATAAAATTGAGAATTATATTGGAATTGTGTAGCCATATAAATTAATAAAGCAATTCAATACAGTAAGGAAAACCAAGCTGTATTGCAATTATAAAGTCAAACTGATTAATTTACATTTTTCCCCATTAAAAATTCATGGAGAACAGACATGTGCCGTGAAACGTTTCCATTTCGGCAAAACTGTTTTCAATGGAAAACTTCCATCCAAACAGTTCTGGAGTGTTAAATGGCTTTTTTTTTCTTTCTTCTTTTGTTTTTTTTCTTCTTTTTTTCTTTTTTTTTTTTTTTTTCCTTTTTCCCCTTTTTTTTCCAAGTTTCCTTGCAACAACAGTGCCATCCGCTGGCTGCCGAGCTGGCTGGCCTGGAGCTGGGGCACAGCACTGGGGTTAAGGCTGCTTCCCTTGGGGAAAAGGGTCCAGGGCATGTCCTGCACCTCCACTGCCCCAAATCCTGCCAGTGAGGAGCCTTCCAGAGCCCCCCAGTTTGTCCCAGTTTGTCCCAGTTTGTCCCAGCTGCTGATTGTCATCATTACTCACCAGCCAGCATCGCCTCCATCCCACAGCAGAGCAGGAAAAATTCATTTTTGAGTCGCATTTTTGAGAGTAGAAATGATCAGGGGGTTGTATCTTAATCTCTGCTGCCCAGCTGGTGACCAAAGTTGGGATTTTGGGGGGATCAGGGAGGTTGGGGAGGACCTTTGGGAGCAGAGGGCAGACCAGACCATTCTCCTTAAAAGCCACCCACACCTCGCCAAGCTCCTGGGAATTTTCTGGACACCATTTATCCTCCTGGCTTTGACAACATCCTGGGGTACCAAGATCTGCTGTTTAATCACAATTTGTAAGAAAAAATATTAATTCCTCTCATTCATTCTGGGCCAACAGCTTGGCAGTGTCACTGGGAACCTGTGCCTTGTGTCACAAAGAGAAATAAAGAATAATTATTCTCTCTGCATCTGCATCTCCTTCACAATTTTACACATCTCACCTACTCCAGCTCCAGTTCTACCCTAATTTCTTTTTCTCTCTAAGCCACATTTTGCCTCTGATCATCTTCTCTGCCTTGCATATTTTTGTCCCTGTGCAGGTGTGCTGTCCAATTCTGGGCAGAGCCTGCAGCCAGGGATGGGGGCACCCCCATTTTGGGGCAGCACAAGCACTTCTCCCCTGGTTCCTCTCTTTATTCCACCATTCCCTGGGCCTGTTCCACTACAGCTGCCACTGAGATGTATTTCCACAGAGCCACCTTCACCACCTCACCAATGCTGTGGTTTTTGTCCTCTCCTGTGCCAGCAACCAGCCAGAGCCTGGAGCAAGTTGAGGACACAAAACCTGGATTGGAGAGGGGGCCACGAGCTGCAGGCTGCCTCCTGTTCCTGAGGGAGCCACTGGCATTGCTACCTCCACATATTCAGGGGAAAAAGCAGAACCAAAAGCCCTGGAGAAGCAGCAGCTCACATTCAGGGCCCATTTCTGCCACCATTTCTAGGCACAGCATTCCCCCAGCCTAAGCTTTAAAAGCTTGGTTGTAAATTCTCCCAGAGCTATCTCTGGGAGTTGTATGATGATGATTTGTTCACTAAACCAGCCCATGGATTGAGGCAGAGTGCAAGAATTCCATGGTTTTAAATGGCCCCAGTGTGTTCATATACACCTTGCCAGGATGTTTTTAAGTGACCTATGAGAACATGCAGCCTCTCAGGTCTGACTGGGTTTCCAAATATTTTCAATACCAGCTATTGCTTTGTTCCATCCTCCAGGACACCTCTTCCAGGAAAAGGTGATCCTGTTAATGTACTGCTAATGTTGTTATTTGCAGATTGCCTTGCTTTTCTGCTTTGATGTTGTATCAGATGTTTTCATCTCTGCTCATTTTTACATTTTTTCCTTGTTTATAATATTTTTTATATATAAAATATAAAAAAATATAATATTTTTCATTAATTCCATGGTAAAGGAGGCTCACACCCAAATCTAAATCAGAATTCTGATACTGTTACCCACAGATGTCAGGAATCTACAACAAGCAGCATTTTCTCCTTTTCTTTCCACCTGTGTTGTGTGTCCTCTCTCTTCTCTTATTCTGGTATCTGTGTCAAACTCCAGACACTAATCTGCATTTTGTCTCCCCCCCTAGAGCTTCCCATATGTGCCAGAGCCATTTCTGTGCCATTCCTGAGCTGCCCTGCCCTGTTTGTGCCAGCAGCTCCACCAGAAGAGCTGACTCTGGAGAACTCCTCAAAGTTACAACCTTCTCTTTCCCACTCCCTCCGTCATTAAAATGACCTTGCATGGCAGATTAACTGATCTCCCATCCCTCTTTGAGTCACAGAGCACACAAACTGGCTACATAAAACATGAAGCCCCTTTTTTGGTCCTTCCCTCTGTGCTGCTCCTGCCCTAGAATCCCCCAGCTCTCTGCTCCCAGCATAGTTTGCACACCTGTAAAACACAGCCTGCAACCCTCACCCGTGCCAGTTACCATCCCATTTTGTGAGCTGACTCCACAGCATTACCATTCATACATAATTCATGATTAATAGCAGCCACCTGAGAGCCAGACTCTATTATGAAAGGCAGAGCAAACATGATGAGAGCCAATCCTTGCCCTGCAGAGCCTGGCAATCCAGGCAGGCAAACTCTGGGAGACAGAAAATAGAAACTCTGAGTGGGAAAGGATTGCCTGAGGATTTCCAGCAGGTCAGGGCTGGAACCCAGCCCTTCCCAGCACAGGAATCACTGCTTTGCTCTGCCTTTGTTTTCCCAAAAACCCACTTCATGTTTTGCTACAACTTCTGCAGTCAGAAAATCAGCACCGAATGTCTGTGTGTGGGTTAATGGGGATGCACACTGAACAGGAGGGGTTTGCCTCTTAAAAAATCAAACCTTCAGCCAGAACACAAACATGGAAGGGGGTGAGATTTCCTAGTGCAGGTTTGTTTGGTTGGAGCCTTCACAAGTCACTGTTTCCCAAAAGTGAGTTCCCATGGCAGCTCAGACAGTTCTTTAGGTCCAGCAGAAACAAGGGGGACGTTTCTGCTGACAGCTGGGCTCTGCCCCGGCTCTCCCAAAGTGCAGGCATTAATATTAGATATAAACAGATAGCTCTGACACTCTGCCTGTCACAGGAGCCACCTCCAGTGGCATCTTTAGGACACCCATTAGCACCAGCTCCCTCTGCAGCTTTCCTGTCACTGGGAAGGGAGGCCTGGAAGCAGGAGCAGCCTCTAAAAGCCACCTTTGGGACATCACTTTGGACCTGTGCTCCCCACAAATCTGGAGAGGCAGCTGCCTTTCCATCCAGTGTTAGGAGAGCATATTCCTCTCACAAAAAACCAAATCACCCAGGAGGAGGCAGGTCCAAAAAAAA
The DNA here is from genome assembly GCA_024734035.1 of Alethe castanea. Lineage (NCBI taxonomy): Eukaryota > Metazoa > Chordata > Aves > Passeriformes > Muscicapidae > Alethe > Alethe castanea. The sequence goes on along the minus strand of JANRGV010000049.1, from coordinate 1,322,017 downwards.
TCGATTATTATGAGTGGATAAAGCTAAATCATGAATTCTCCAGTAACAGAACCTGCCAGCTCCTGGGCTGATCCAGCTCGTTCAAACCCTGCCTTTCCCCCCCTCTCTGCTCCCCTCACCCTAAAAAAGGCACAGTTTCTCACTCCTACCATTAACTCCTTTGTGCTGCAGCAGGAATTGGGGGCAGTGGTCCTTGGCTCCTCCAGGGCAGCCCAGGTGTGCAGCAGGTCCAGGTGACCCCGAGCTCAGCAGGGATGCTCAGGGTGCCCAAGCAGCAGTGCCTGCTTCTCCCTCACTGATAACACCAGGGACAGGAAATTATCTCCATTATCTCACTGGAAAACAACAAACCTGAGCCCAGAATGTGATCAGCACTCACAGCTGGGCCTGATTCCTCCAAAGGGCTCTTCTTCATCTTTCCAGGCACTAAAACAAGGAACCAGCTCCTCATAAAATAACTCTGGATACTGAGCTCCTTTTGAAGATTATTTCCAATTAGACATCATCAGCAACATGCAAAAAAACAAAAAAACAAAACAAAAAAAAAAACCAAGAAAACAAAAAACCAAAAAACAAACAAAAAACCCAAACAAAACAAAAAAACCAAACAAAAACAAAACAGAACAAAACAAACCCAAAAAACCTGCCCCAAAATGTTCAGAAAAAGAGCTACTTTTCAGATATAGCTGTAACTGGAAAAAACGTACCAAAACCCAGCCATGTGTCCAGGATCACAGAGGTCTAAATCAGGAAGTGGATTCAGTATGTCAAAGACAGAAAGATTTTGCAGGAAATAAATGAAACCAAATCAAATCATTATTTTTGAATAAGAAGAGAAAAAAAATAGGTTTTCTATTAGGTGAGCCAGACAGAAAGAGCTGCCTGTATAAATATATAAAAAGCAGATAAAGTGTAACTTTTAGGGATCCAAGAACCATTTGTCCCCACAAAGTTTAACAGGCACCTTCAACTAGTAAAAGTTTCTAAATTTGATCCACACAAACTCTGTATTTAATTGGAAGCACTCTTCTGCCAGCTCTGTCATAGGAAGCTCAACACAGATTTTCAAGCCATTACAGAGAGAATAAATGGTGATGCTTAGGTGCTGCCTTTGAATCTAGGCCCTTCAATTTGGTTTTATTTCCCTCTTTAAAATTAATGATATATTCCACATGTCTGTGGAATAATGGGAACAGAAGTTAAGCAAAGAATATAGCTATTTCTAACTATTTGCTTGCTCTAGAGATCCAAACCATCCATCTTCCTGTAATTGCTATCATGGTAAACAGTTATTTAAAAATCCTGTGTTGACTTTCAGTGCTCTCAGCTCTCATGACTGTATTTATTTCGGGTATTTAAGGATGCTGGGTGTGTTTTAAGCACATGAGAAGGCCTCAGAGGTTTTCCAGGCTGGCTAAGGAAAAAAAAACTGACTCCTTGCCATTGTACCTGCCTGAGAAAAGCTGTGGCTCCAGCAAGGAGGCCAGTAGTGAAAATAATCATGTTGAAAAAATTTAATGATCACAGGCAGGGAGCTGATCAGCCACAGGAGCTGGTGGTGCTCTCTCCCATTAGTGCAGCAGAGAAGGAAACCTGCCCTAAATCAGACCCCAACAGCATTTGTTCAGCAGTTCCTTAAGACTAACAAGAGAGGAAAAACCTATAGAATGGTGGGAAAACCATACACTCCTGAAAAAACACTGAGGAAAAAAAGGGAAAATGCTCTCTTGTTATGGTAACAAGAAAAATTAACTCTATCTGACAAATTATATGCTAGTGTTCAGCTTGGCACTAACCAAGGCTTTGAAAGCACATAATATAATTACTCTAACACAATGATTAGCCAGTAATTAGCACTGGCCTATCTTACATTAGAATCCTGGCTTTTTGTAATATGTTTTTATCTTTACCTACATTCATTTAGTACAAAAGCTGAGACACTCACATCATGGCAAATAATTAGGGCATGGATTTCAGCTTAGTACTTTGCAAGAGTGCACTACAGTCCAATAACTGGAACAGAATTTAATGTATAACATAAGGGCTAATTCACATTATCTATCTGCTAATTATTCATTTGTTTCTTTACCGTTTAATTTGAAAGCTGGCTGTTACATGCTGCCACCCACGGGCGCACCAAGGCTCCCCTGCTCCATGGAAGGATGTTTGAGGTGGTGTTTGCCAGAGACCAATCAATACATCTGCAAGATTCTTGTTCCTGCTGCTGAGGAGGGACAGGCAGGGGGTTCTGGAAGGAATCAGTCCCAGCTGGAGCTCAGGGCAGGTTATTGCACCAGGGCAGGGCATCTCTGGCACTGAGGTAGTGGCCAGCAAATCCTGGTGGTGCCAAGGGGTGAGGAGAGGACAAACTCAGTTACTCCATCATTGGGAAGGGCACAGTGCCATGGAGAGAGGACAGGGGAGAATCTGTGCCCTGGCTCAGCAGCAGCTGTGCTAGCACCAAGAGAAAAACTCATCATTCCAGCACAGAATGTGAGGCTTCATTAAATCTGCGCTGGTTCCATTAAATCAGCAAAGTTCAGCCACAACTTCGAATTTCAGCCACAGGCCTGCACTGTGCTCACAGGATTTGCCCTGCTGGGTGTCCCTGCTGTAAATCCTTTCCCAGCTGTGTCTCTCAGGGCACAACCCACCCTGGCAATGAACCCCAGGGGCTGGCACTGCCAGTGCCCAGGGTGAACGTGCTCCAGCACTGCCCTGGGCATTTCTGCCCTCTGACCCCTCACAGTGCCAGCAAACACAGCCAGAAATGAACTTTCCTCCTGCTCAGTACAAACAGCAGCAAATATTTGGGACCAACAGGTGGGAGCACCAGCCTGGAGCTGGGCTTTGTGACCACAGCCCAGACATTGGCTGGAAGACATTTATCATCTCCTTCCACAAATGTCTGCTTGTTGAAGTGGGAGAAAACAACATTTGAGTGTGGCACCCCCCAAACCTCCCACAGCACAGTTTGGTGAGAGGGCAGCAGGAGTGGCTGAGATAACCCCACACCCCTCACCACGATTTCCAGCCCTGCAGCCCCTCCCCAGAGACTCTCAGAGCACTGCAGGAACATTTCTGCCAAACCAGTGAAGCTCCTCTCCAGCACTGTGTCCTCACTCAGCTGTTCCTCCCCTCTCTTCCCCAGCATATGGGTCACAGATGCTCAGCTCCTTGTGGTTCTGGTACCCATGTGACTGACTGCAAGCAAGGAAACTCAGGAAAAAACCTTGGCACATCCTATTAATACACAAGGTGACAAGAATTCGTGACCCAGAAGAGGATCTATCATTTGCTGGCAAAGTCTTGAAAACGACTCATCCTCCTCATGTAGCTCCTCTCTAAGAATAGAGCAGTGCTGAAAACAAGAGCTGTCAATCTGCTTTTCCTGGTGGAAATTTGAAATCCAGGAGGGTGGATCCCAAAGCAGGGCTCCACTGCAGGGACAGGGAGTGAGCATCCACAGGAAGAGCTCATGGGAAAGGTGCTGTTTGTGAAAATAAAGAGCATTTTTGACCCTCGTGCTGAGAGCCAGCAGATCTCACATAACTGCTGTAAAGTGGCTGGAATTTATTTTTGAGGGATTGTTTTAATATTTGACATTAGGAGTTTCTATTATGGTACTGAAGAAAACATTTTCACTGTCATAAAAAAATGACACTTGTGATGAGAGTCTTTAATTTCCATTCTGTCTGGTTTATCTCCATTGTTCATTTACCCCATGTTACAGTTTTTTCTTTCCCTGAAACATTTTTTTCTTGAACAATAAAATGTCTGATAAGGGGGAGAAAAAAAAAATGATGGCATGGTTTCACTCTAGCATGTTGTTTCCCTTGAAGAACAAGAATAAACCTTCCTTTCATAATTTTGCCATCAAGCAACCCAAATCATTACAAGAAAAACCACACTGCCCTCACACAGAAAGAATATGTTAATTATATTACTCCACCTAAGAATGTTGCTGCTTTTATTACTTTGCAAATATCACCAGACTAAATCAAGTTGTTTTCTTTCCTGTGTGGCTGGCTCAGGGTTTTTTTTTTTTTGGAAATGTGCATGGTTTCAACAACCTCAGAAGGACAAAAATCTCTGGGGAGATTGAGATCCCAGAGGTGGAGTTGATTTGGTGGAAGGCAGATATCCTGTCCTTCCAAAATCCCAAGAGGCTGTCAGAGCACAAAGGGGAGCTGCACCACCTCGAGCTCCTCAGCCCTTCTTAAAACCTTGGTTTCTGCTTTCCTGGTCACTGTCAGGAAGATCAGCCTGAAAAGTTCTCACTCTCAGATTTCAGCAGTGGGAAGTGTTCTGCTCACTCTGCAAGGAGGTGGTGAGAAATATCAGCAGCTCCCAAAAAACACATTTGCAAATTATGATCTGGCTCCAGTACAGCTCAGGCACAGCAACACTTCTTGTTGCAGTCCATTTAGCATGACACTGCAAGCTGGAGGAAAACAGGCCTTGGAAGTTCATTATCATCAGGTTCCAGCTAAAAAATATTTGGAAGAGATCCTGAAATAATTACGAGAGCATGTGAATATTATTACAATTAACAGGAACAGGCTGCAGAAGGGTTTCTTCCTTGCTCACCTCCATAGGAAGAAATATGAGGCTTTTCTGAAAAATAACGTCAGCCTTCCAAATCTGCCTGATGATGTTATGAAAAATTAAATCTGAGATTCTCATTTAGACATTACTAAAGCAAATATAGACATCCCTCCCTCTGTGTGGAAGTCTCTGCCTCATTCCCAGTGGTGACATCTCTCCAGCACTTCCTATTTCATCTCTCTTGACATTGCTCATTGCTTTAAAGATGACTGGCATCTAAAATACAGCCCAGTTAATCTCACTAAATTTTACCCTCTCCATTCATTCCACAGCATTGTTTAATGAAATCTGAACTTTTTTTTTTTTTTTTTTTTTTTAACAGGGCTGCAAAACCATGACTGATGAAATCTTATTGGAGTCTCAGCAGTGCCACACGTGGTGGTGAATGCTGAACAGAGAGGAGCTGAGAGTGGGATTTTGCTTTCCAAGGGCCACCACACTCCTTCATTTCCATGTGACAATGCAGCCACCCAAAGAAGAAACTGCAGGAGTTTTTCTTCCAGGTGAGGCTGGAGCAGCACTGAGGCTCTGCCTGGGCTTGCACAGTGCCCAAAACTGAGGTGCAAAACTCAGCCCACATGAGGCAGGTCCTGCAGAGCTGGAGCTGCCAAGAAAAGGGAATTTTGGACATCACTGTGCAGAGTGAAAGCTGCTACAATCCTGTGGGGTGGCAGTGAGTGGAATCAGCTCAAAACCTGGCTCATATCCTTCAGGATTCCTGCAAACATTCACAAAAGCTCCCAGACAGGATGGGAGGCCACTGCAATGGCCTTTGAAATGCTCTGTGCAGAGGGAAGCAGTCACAGAACACAGAGCTGTGCTACATCCACTCCTCAGAAAATGCTAACAATTAAAGCCACGCTGCAAAGTTTTACTAATTTTTAAAAAATTTATCAGCTCACCACACAATCCATCACTTAAAGACTAAATCCCCTGGCAAGAAATCGATGCAGCATGAGTCCTGACCTTGAATACATCAATTCCTTCTAAGGAGCAGGAGAAATTTGGGTAATAGCTGCTTAAACAATCCCAGCACTTTTAAAGGTAGGAGCCCTTGTAATGAAGCCCAGAATTAAAGACCAGGAGTCTTTGCTTGGTCTGGCCTTGTCCATACACAAAGCAAGAGAGAACAGAGAATATTCAGGCAGCTCTTCCAGCCTCAGAGGGCACTGGGGGTGTCCAGGCATTTGTGCCTTGAACTCCAGCAGCAGCAGAAATGCTCTGGCAGAACAAGAGGGGTCAGGCTGGGGTGTCTGAGTCTCCTGTGCTCAACTCCTTGTTGCCAGGGTATTGTATATCTTAATTCCATGTACAGCCTTAGGGATACTCACACTCTCAGAATGCTTAACTCACCCACAGCAAAGCAAATGCCACGGAGGCCCTGCAAGGGCAGCCAAGTGCCACTATCCAGCTGGCTGAAATACCAAAATACTTCATTTTTTTTTAAATAAATGACCTGGCTGCCATGCACAGAGGCAGGGGAGGGTGGCACTGGGTGCTCTCTGCCCCCAGTCTGGATTTTGTGTGTGTGTTCAGGCTGGGAAGGTCTGGCTCACTGACAATAACACAGCTGAATGGGGATGGGCATGGGGGAAATGCCAAACAAGGGGGTTTGTATCCCACACCTATAACTATTCAGGTCAAACTTGCAAACTTGGAAGTGCAAACATTACTGGGGAAAAAGAAAAAAAAAAAAAGAAAATATTTTTCCAGTAATGCTGAGAGATGGCAAGGAAAGTGTGCTCGAGGGAAGGGCTGGGACTGGACCTCTGAGGGTGTGCTGCTGCTCAGTCTGGCAATCCTGGGCAGGGCTGGACCTGTCTCACACCTCTCTCCAAGTGTTCACACCTCCTTGACAAGCCTTACCCTCTGCAGGAAGTTTCCAGTTCCTTAAGTAATGGAGGTTTTATTAGTGGAAAGTAACTTCAACAACTTTATTACCAATTTTTTTCCATCTCTGCCAATTACTGGCTACCTCTAGTGCAGCCTCCTTGAGTCTCCTGAAGAGCTGCTAAAAGAATCCTGCCATTTGCTGCTGTTGTTACGGCTGTGCATGGTGATAAACATTCCAAGAGTATTTTATAAATTGTGACAGTGGAAGGTAATTTTCCACACTATGGCTGAGATAAAAGGCAATGATGATTATCATGCATTTCCCTAAGTAAATATCAATCATGGCAGTTGTTTTGGAACTTGCCTTGACTATTTCCCAGTTTCTGTTTACCAGCTCCTGTAGCAAAATTCTGTTTCTGTTTGGATTAAACTTCTAGAAGAGGCCCCACCAGAACAAGTTAATTCTCTCATGTTATGTGCATCATGGTGGATTTTTGGGTTCCTTGGTATTATTTAATTTCTTATTTTTTAACACAAGGGTAAACATTAGCCCTGTCCTAGTGAAGAAAAGAAAACTAAGTTATCCCAGGTAGAATCTGGGACATCTTCCAAGTTTTTTAAGAAGTTATTTATGAATTTAAATGGAACCCCTCAATGCATGCCATTGCCAAGATGAAAAGTTATGCCAGGGGAGATATCCTCAGACATTCCCTTTCATTTCTGCCCTCTTCTCATGGCACTGGATGGAATTCTTTTTCCCTCCAAGACAGAAATTAATATCACACACATACAATAATGGAAACAAGAACTAGGATATGAACTGGAGACATTTTGGCCTCCAAACAATAACTTCTCTGGATGAACTAAACGCCTTTGACTGAGGCAATAGAACATTTCTATCTATAGAGGATAATCACAGCCTCCAGCACAAACCATGACTGATGTTATGTTTGAGCTGGGAAAGGACACAACACTAAGGTGGACCCATCAAATTACATTACTGCAACACACTGGTTAGTGTCAGCTTGGGAAGAAAGGCAGGGGCAAAGTCTCCCTGTGATTGGAACTGTTTTCTGAAAGTCACAGCTCCTGGAGAAGAGGCAGGATTGGTGTTCTGTTAGAGAGGCTCTGGTATTCTCTGCTCATTTCCTCCCCTGTGCTCAGGGACACACTCTTGCAACAAATGCTGCCTGAAATACAATTGCTGGGACAGACCCAACAGCTAAATGCCAGTTTTGGCTTAACTTGAACACAGGTTCAATACAAACCCTTTTGAATTTTATTTTTTTAAGTATTATTTTATTTTTCTAAAGCCCTCTGAGGGGCTGGGGCCCCGTGCTGTGGCCCTGTGGTGTCACTGCCACTGTGCTGAGCTGGCTCCTTTCCTCACCCAGGGCTCCACAGGGCTGCCCTGCTCCTGCTCCTGCTCCTGCTCCTGCTCCTGCTCCTGCTCCTGCCCAGAGCCCAGCTCTGCCTCTGCCCCTTGCACAGAGACATCTTTGATGCCCTTGGGAGCATCAAAACAAACAGTTCTGAGCACATTTCTTTGGATACCTGGCCAAGGGCAGCTTCGGGGTCTAGGTCTTCTATATCCCAGCAGCACCTGCAGAAACTCTGCTCCCAGATGTGCAGGATTCCCCCTACCCTCCATCCTCCTGTGGTGCCACAGAAAGCTCCTCTAGCAAGGCTGTGCTCCCTTCAGGTGCTGTGGAGGGATCATGCCAGGGTTCAGTGCCCTCAGTGTTCCCTGTTCCAGATGTGCTGACAGACACATTTCCAGTGCTCACTGCTCTCAGTGTTCCCTGTTCCAGATGTGCTGGCTGAGGATGAACAGACACATTTTTCTCCCCAGAGCATCAGCAGTGTTTGCCCAGCCAGCACCACCAGCCCCACCATTCAGGCTGGAAGTGAATTCTGAGTTACAGGGAAATGTGAAAGGGAATCTGCCCCAGCTTCAGAACTGGCTCTGGCACTGAGGAATGAATCTCCTCCACATCTTAATGGGTGAGCAGTAAATTGGTTTAAACAGAGGTTTTTTGGCCAGGTGAAACTCCAGCCTCTCTCCCCAGTCTTTCCTCTGAGATCTGCTGGAATCCAGATGATAATCCTCTTTTATCAAACAATTCAGATATATAGAGTGCATTCTTTTAAACCATCAGTGCAGAACTTCCTGACAATGAATGGAGGAGGGGTGACAAGGCCACTGCTCTAAACCCTGCATCAGGCACACCCTCAAGTCACCATTCCCAGCTGCTCCAAGGCAGGAACTTTTCCAGGGTTGAGATTTTGGCCCATTTCCCAGATTCTGAGATCCAGATTTTTCTCTCAGTAAGGTCAAAGGAAACATAGATGGTTTCTATGGAGTGACATTCAAACACAGCATCCTGAAGGTTCAAATTCCCTTCAAAAATGAAAGTTCTCTGGATAATACGTATAAAATATTGTAACATTTGAAACATTTGGGGCACATTTTCCTCTCAATAAAGTGTGCCTGAAACACATGTGGGCCTATGACTTATGTTTTAAACTCCACCAAAAAATCCCTGTATAAATATCTATGACAAATCCAGCTAGGACAGCCAGACCTTTGTGGGAAGGTCTTAATAAATTGTTACAATTAAAGGTTTTGGTGTCATCATCTCAGTTACCTTTTCATGAACTCATGAGCTCATAGACACCTCCAAGGAAATCAAAGTCATTGCCTTACAGGAGCAAAGAAGGAGGAAAGGAAGAAGATTTTTCAAAATCCTTTTTTTTTTTTCCTTCCCAAACAAAATTAAAACATCAATTATTTCAATTGAAATTCTGATTCTTAAGGACTTCATTTGTGTTCCTCCTCTTCACTTTGCTCTTCTGAGCCTGCTCAATAAATCTGCAAGCGGTGCTGAAATGAATGTTCATTGTGAACAATGAAACAAAAGCAATAAGGTTAAAAAAACAGAGCCAAGAAGCTGCAGGGCAGAGAGCTTGGAGAGCTTTCAAATGTGAGATTATTTCAGCACTGGCACAAATTGGCTGGAGAGTGGGTGGACTCTTCACCTTTGCAGAGCATCAGGAATAAGAAATTGAAACACTTCTCTCCCAGCTGCCATAAAGCCCAAGGATTGTCCAGCAAAGACCTCTCGACATCCATAAAGCTCCAAAATGGCCAAGATGACTTTTGAACTCCTCCCATGGAGAGAAATGCCAGCAGCAGAGTCATTTACACCTGACTCCAACAACTGAAAGCAACAGCAAGGCAGCAAAGAGAATTTCTCCTGGTGTGAATCATGACTGAATCATTCTGAATCGAAATCCTGAGAGGGAAAAAAATAAAAATTCTGATGTTCTCTGGCCTCCCAGGAGCCCACACAGAGCAGCTGACTTTGTCCTGAGAAGTGCATGCAAAGCATCTAGGACAGAACATTTTTTTCTGTCTAAATATCAAGGAAAACAATGTTTGCCAAGGAGAAACACATCAAGTCCTTTTTAACTTATTCAGATTTTGACACACTATTTTGTGAAGCACTTTCCCACTTTAGCTCATCCAAATTAGGTAGGAAGACCTGAAAAATTGTGTATTAGCCAAGTGAGAATGCTCCTTTTTTTTTTTCCCACTTAAAAACAACTTTCCATACTGAGATGTATTCCATTTTCTGGTAAAACATCTACTATTTGAAAAGGTTAAGCTCAAAACAAAATTCCTCAACATAACTGAAATGTTAAGCCTTTTTTTTTTATTTTAATCAGTATGCTGTACACTGCCACCAAAAATAAACATTCTTTTTC
>JANRGV010000049.1:1244856-1268917 GCA_024734035.1 Alethe castanea | reverse complement strand
AGAGAAGAGAAGAGAAGAGAAGAGAAGAGAAGAGAAGAGAAGAGAAGAGAAGAGAAGAGAAGAGAAGAGAAGAGGAGCCTTTCACAAGGAGACAGAAATGCAGGCTAAAAGAAGAATATGCAAAGTAGATCTAAAGTCATTTACTCAACAAGTTTTCAGGACAAATCAGAGATTCAGGATGAGTTACAAACAAGGTTGGTTCTGGCTGATTAAAAGATCAACTGTCCACAGCCTCTGAGCAGGAAATCTGGACACAGCCATGGCACAAACAGCATTTACTGTCAGGAACCCCAGGGCTCTCAGAACAGGTTACAGCCTCAAGAGAATTACCAAGAACAACAACCAACACAGATTCTTTGTTCTCTTAATCCTTATGATCTAACTTTGTGTTCTCTGAGCTGCTTGGCCCTTCAAAGCAGGAGAGGTAATTGAATTTCAATCATATCCTGGTCTGACTCAAAATAACCCATAATGGCACTCATTTCAATATTGCACCATGCTGATTCTTATTCTGGGTGTCATGTCTGTTCTTTGCTGTAGAAATTTCCATATGCTCCTTGCCCTGAATTTCAAAGAATAACTTTGTCTAATGAAGCTGAGTGTTGAGATCTTTCCCCTCCCATGACTTATGGGTGCAATTTGAAAGGGGGGGGAAAAATGTAACAAGTAAATGAAAAGCACGTCCAGCACCGTGGTGATAAACAGCCCTTGCAATTTGCTTAGCCAGAGCTTGTTCTTCATCCCCAGAGGCACCAGTCACTTTTATTATGAGATGACAGCTGAGTTTTATTCTCAAGATTGTGCAGATTTCTCACCTGACTAGCTCATGGCTGCATATTTTAGGTCAGAGAGCAACACAAGCTGGGCTCTATTTTTCCTCCCCTGTCATTCTTGGTGCACATTTCCGCCTCTCAGTCCCACCAGTAAGTCCCATTCTCTCAATTTATTCATTTCTGTCTCACAGAACACTCCTCCACAGGCAAGGCCCACCCTGCACACCCCAAAGGCCTGTCCCTGAGCTGATCTGTGGCTCACAGATCTCTGCTCCTCGCTCTTCCCTCCCCAAATTCCTCCTCACAAGGGGAGTCACTGCAAGTCACGTCCCCTGTGCTGCTCTGAGCAGGAATTTGCTGCAGTGGGAGAGTTAATGGACGTGGTGGGAGCACTGTCAGTGACATTTATCAGTGCCAATTTATGTAACTTAAAGGGCAGAGCCCTGCCTGCAGTTCAGAGGTTCCATTATCAGCTCTGCTGCTGGTCTGCAGAGTTACCCTGGGCTCCTTGGCTGCCACCTGGTATTTTAATTTTCCACATGTAAACGGGCAAATCTGGCTACTCTGTGAAATCCTTAAATCACATGGATCTTGTGTACCTAGATAAAAGTTTCTGCTATTTTTAGAAGTGCTTATAAACACCTGGCAGGGAGATGTTCTATCAGTTCAGTAGAAGAGGACCAAATTCTGAGTCCCTGGCTTTGAAGCATCACCTCCACAGCACTGCTGAGCAACTTTTAATTGGTTGTTGCAGGGCAGGAATGATGGTAAGAGCAGACTTGGCATTTGTTCTACCCACCTCCTTTTCCAGGGCTAGCAAACCAACATTGCTCCCCTCTGCTGCTCTTGCTTAGGAAAATAAATCTGAATTAAGTGCACAGCCCACACCTGCACTGACAGGTCAGAAACTCAGAGCTCTTGGATAAACTCCAGCCAAGCCAGATGGAGCAGTCAGTGAGCAAGGAGCCTGCACTGAGGAGCTGGGCTCACTCAAAGCAGCAGGGCTGTTTTCAGGGTTGGTGAAATCATCCCCCAGCACTGTGCTGCTCTTGGCTGTGTCAGTCACTGCCAGCATTGCCTTCAGAAACTCCAGGGTCCCAAAAGGGGAGAGCAGGTTGAATGCTCTCCAGAGATTTTGCTTCACTGATTAAAATCTCTGCAAGCTTCCCCCACAGCTCACATGGAGAACATCCATGCCTTTGAAATCATCTTCATCTAGGAATGGCCATTGTTTAGGTAATTCAAGCAACAAAATCCAGACTCTGGGTTACACTCCCAATGCCATTTGTGAGACTTCAGACCATCTCTACATCCTACAGGTCCAGGATCCAGTTTAGGAATGAAAAACCTCTCAAATCTGAGCATTTCCAAGTAGATCTTTTACTTTGTCAGGTGAGAATATGGATTTCACCTTACACAAGGCACTGACTATATTTATTTATTTATTCATTCCTCAAAATCTTCCTTTAGTAACCTTACCACATGTAAATTTTATTTTGCCTTCTCAAGTTTACCCTGGAAGCAAAGGGACAATTACCAGGAAACAAAGAAACAATTTTGTAAAATAATGGAACAGTTCCAAAATTCCCTCCAACTGGATTGGAATTGAGGTCCAGCCCTGAGGACCATCCCATGGTCTTTACAGTTAAAGGGGTGAAGGATGAGGGGAATCATCCTGGAGAAAAAGGTTTTGATATCCTAATTCATCAGCTGGGCAAGTGGAAGCTCAGCAAATTTTCTCAGATTTTTACTTGCACCCATGTGATAAATTATTGGATGATCAATGATTTTAACGGACTGTCTTGAACTTTTCCTAATTCCTTCAATTCTCCTCACAAAGAAATGGCACTCAAGCAAGAACGAGTTAATCAGAGAATTCCAATTGTCTATGAAATATTGGTGTGGTATTTGCTGGGTAACAAAGCTGAGTTTTCTCTTTAGCTTTTTACAAAGCCACACTCTCAGTTAATCACAGAGGGACTGGACACTTCCCTGCTGAACAAATAAAACTTGGATCTGCAGGGGGCTGGTAATAATTCCTCTCTCAGCTTCCTCCTTGCTCTGTTTCCCCCTGAACAACAGAAAGCCAAACCCTGGGCCCCTTTAATCCATTTGAGCAGCTGCTCGCCCACCTCTGTCTGCAGGAGAGACAAATCCAGAGGCTCAACAGAATTTCTCTTTTTTCCAGTGCTCTTGGCCTACTTAATCAAAATCCACCCTTGCTGCCAGCTGTCAGCAGACTCAGGGTTTGGAGATGTAGCTCAACACACACTGATGCTCTGTGCTGTCTTAAAATAATTACAACTTTCATCTCCACCAAAATTGAGATTTGTGTGTGTGTGTGTTGCTAATGTTCAGTTTTAGTTGAGTTTTGTAACAGTCTGGCAGCTTAAGCTGGGGGTTGAGCATTTGTATTTTGTGTGAAGGTGTTAGAGAATGAATCTATTGAATTTTCCCTGAGGTTATCCTGAGATTCAGAGAACTTGAGCAGCATCTCACATTCTGCAGCACTGTTTTTGTAACAGAGGTAGGGAGTGTAAACAGCAATGTAATAGAACAGATATAAATGCAGGATTGTCAGGAAGCCTTTTAGTGGAAAAAATCCTCATAATCCACGTCCATCTTCCCTCAGATGTGAAAACTGCTGCCTGCAAACAGCTTAAAACACGTATATTTAACTTGAAGTATCATAAAAATGAAAAAAGAAAGAATAATCAGAAAGAAATCTTCCGAACAAGACAACAAAATTCATTCCTCCCTTTCTGAAATGCAGCAATCCTCCAAGATTTCTATGCAGCATTTCAGAGGTAAAACCTCCTTAGTGCATTTTGGTGAGCAAACCCCGGGCTCCACACAAACCTGGACCGTGGGAGGTGTGGGAGCTGTGCAGAGGGAAGTCCAGAACTTCAAATGGCCCCAGCAGAGGGAGGGTTAGCATGATCCCATAAACATCTAAGGGCTGGTGTGATCCCATAAACATCTAAGGGCTGGTGTGATCCCATGAACATCTAAGGGTTGGTGTGCTCCTATAAACATCTAAGGGTTGGTGTGATCCCTTGAACATCTAAGGGTTGGTGTGCTCCTATAAACATCTAAGGGTGGGTATGATCTCATAAACATCTAAGGGTTGGTAAGATCCCACAAAGATCTCCTATAGAAGGGTTGGAATGATCTCATGAAACATCTAATGGTTGGTGTGATCCCATAAACATCTCCTGTAGGAACATTGATATGATCCCATAAACATCTCCTATGGAAGGGTTGGCATGGTTCCACAAAGATCTCCTATAGAAGGGCTGCTATGATCCCATAAAACATCTCCTGTAGGAACATTGGTATGATCCCATAAACATCTCCTGTAGAAGGGCTGGTGTGATCCCATAAATATCTCCTGTAGGAACATTGATATGATCCCATAAACATCTCCTATAGAATAGTTGCTATGATCCCATAAAACATCTAAGGGTTGGTAAGATCCCATAAACATCTCCTGTAGGAACATTGGTATGATCCCATAAACATCTCCTGTAGAAGGCTTGCTATGAGAACACCAAAAATCCCCAATGGAGAGCAGCACTGGTCCCCAGATCTTGGGGATGGAGGCTGGAATGCCTGCACGTGCAAGTGGAGACAAAGTTCTGTCCTGAGGGAGAAAGGACAGATCTAATCAGGCAGCAAAGCCCTTGGAACTAAACAAGTGGGGAAAGTGTAACTCAGATGCTTCTTGCAATTACCAGCAGGGAACATCAGAGTCCCAGGGCTGCCTCACCCTAAAAGCCCAGCAGCCCTTTCATCTGCTCTTCATTATTCTGGAAGGTTTGGATAGTTTTAAAAGTGACAGGATGAATTTTTAATTTTTTTTTTTTATAAAATCAGAGTCTGTGCTCTGGAATGAGTCATCAGCTGTCCATTAGCACTGAGGAGTGAGGGGATGATGCAGGTTGGGATAATTCATCCTGAAATCTCTGCATGGCCACCCCTGGGGGTCACCTTCAGGCTGGCAGGGGGGACCACGAGAGCTCAGCTCAGCAAATTAAACCCCAGGTTTGGCTGCAAAAGCTTCAAATGCTTCGACTGATTCTGTATTTCACACAGGGTTAATATGGAATTTGAAACTTAAGTTTAACACAAAGACATTCAAGGAGGCAGGAAAGCATCAGTTTGTCACACCTGGAAGTGAAATTCCCATACTCAAACCAAAAGGACATGGACAAATGTCTTGTCTGCTTTTAGGGTGAACTTTTGTAAATCAGAACTGAGCTGAAGACACATGGCATGTCCAAGTGTGAGGAACAGCTGGGGAAAACCGCACAGCAGCTGCCAATAGCAAGAATTTATCATTAATTGGTTCCACAGCCCTTTCTGAAGCAGTGGATCAGTGTTACAGGGGCAAGGTGGGCACTTCTGTGCTGCTGGCCCAGAATTTCCCCAAAAACTGGTGTATTCCTGTGCATGCAAGACACAAAATACAACCAACCAACCACACAAGCAGCAAAAAGACAAACAAATCCATGAATTTGTGTCCCAAACAAGGCAGGAAGGCAGAAATGGAGGTGAATGCATGCTAACCATAAATCCTTTGCAGCAATTGTACAAATAGATGCAGTTTCTCATCAAAATGAAATGGGGCTTTGGAAACCTCTCTGCTCCAAGTTATGGGGGCTGAATCCACTTCTGTTTTGATATTGTGTTATCAATTAATTTGACTGAACGTCCTGGGCAAGTTATTAAGTCTCCATGCCACTTTCTCATTATCTGTAAAATAGGGCTAACAGTATCAGCCCCAGTACTTTACAAAGGAGATCAAGGATTATATGGAACTCTGAATAATTCCCAAATCCTGCTTGAAAATTGCATGCCAACTTTTCCCTCTTATCTGGAAACCTCCAACCTCCCTGCAGCGTCATTAAAAGAAGACTTATTCTAATATATTATTTTATAGAAACAAAACAGACAGTGAGCATTTCAGATAACAATTTGCCTCCAATCCCAGCTCGACTGCCATTCCCCACATTTCCTAAAAGGAATCTGGTTTTGAAGGTGACCTGCATTACCGCAGTGTTAATAAAAATGCACTGTGTGTAATCAGTTATTATTTTATCTCTGAGCATATTCAGTGCCTCCAAATGTGTAAGCATTCCCAAGGGGAGCATCGTGCCAGGAGGAGAAGGCTCTTCTTCAGCAAAAAAGGGGGTCAAATCCTCCCCCAAATACAAAGTCCCTACTGATACTGATCTACTGAAACACTGTCTAATACATCTCATATTTAGATTGTCATAACGGCTTGAACTTTGTCACATTTTTTATGTTTTGCCACAGGAATAACTCATTTTGCTGTTGCTGTCAATGCAGGTGCTTCTGAGGTCCCACTGGCCACAGTACAGGTGGAAATCTTGTGAAAGAGAATTTCTGTAAAATAATGCTGAGCTGCCGAGAAGCAATTTAAATTTCCAAGCAAAACTGCCCTATCCTGTGCATCCTTCACTTTGCTTTCAGTCACACACTCCTGCTTCCCAGAAAACTTGAGATCTGTACACAAAAGCATCTCATTTTTTAATGCTTGGTCTCAAAAGCACAGTTTATGTATAGGATCCAAGCCCTCTGATTTCCAGTAATTCCCAGGAGCAATTTCCTGATGGAACCTAAGTAGCTATGGAAACAATCTCTTTTGTTTCCTGCACAATGATCTCCGTTTCTAAAAGCTTCTCTTCCAGAGGACAGCACTGCTTCACCATGACAATTCCTTTTCCCAGGGTGGGCTCAGCTGCCTCCCCTCCAGCAGCTGGAACAGCTGGAGCAGGGTTTGGATCAGTGGCTGCTGTGTCTGGGGTGTGCAGCCCACAGGGGAACCCTGCTGGAGGGACAGGGAGAAGCACTCACTGCTGCGCTCACCCCGTGAATTCCCAGCTGTTGCTCCAAAGGTAAAACAAAGGGGGTGTGTGCCACACAGAGCTGGGGATCACAGCCTGCAGCCATCCAGTGCCCCCAGTGCCCCTCTCATTCATTCCTGGCCACACACAGAGATTTTTATACAATTAAACCTCCATTACCCAAAGGTCAGACTCAGGAGATGAATGTCTGATGTGGGCCTGGGAAAATCAGGATATTCCTGCAGTGATTTCCACCATAACCTTGGCAGAAGTTATCCTGAGTCCCCCTGCCTCAGTTTCCTTTTCCACAACAACAGGACAATGCCATCCTCCTCCTATGAGTGTTTGAAACTCTTCTGATGGAAACTGCAAAATGAGAGTGGCAAATATCTTTATCAGCAGAGAGAGAAATAATCCTACTGCTCTCTGCACACATTTTGAAGAATGGGTCAATAGATTGTCTTCATCTGATTTGTTCCCTCCCCAGCAGATTTTATTCTTATCTAAAACTTACTCCTGAAAAATCCCATTTAGTTTTATAACATGCTTGGGAATCCTTTGGAGCAGTATATACTTTTTAAATGCAAGATAATCCCCACTGTTTCCAGCCTTCTGCCTCTAACTAACACTCATCCAAAAATTATAAACAGGCTGAAAATTTTGCCATAAGTGCTCCATTCCTCTCCCCAGTGTTCCATAACAGGGAGTGGAGCAGCAGAAGGACAGGTCTGGCTGCATTTGTGGGTGGGCTCCACAGAGCTCAGCAGCAGGATGGGTGCCAATCACAGCTCCTGCAGAATTAAATTACACAAACAAGGGAATATCCTCAGCATCCAGGCTTTGGGCACCGTGGCTGGGGTGTGTGAGCACTGCCCATCTGGAGCAGAGCCAGTAACAAAGGCAATATTCTCCAGCAATATCTGCAATCCCAGAAGAGCCAGGACACCTTCTAGAACTTTTTTTTTTTATTTAACTCTCTTGATGACAGCTCCATTTCTAACTCCTCAGATGTCACATTGTGATTTAATGATCTTTCAAGGACAGGGTCAGTTTTTCTCATTTCTTTTGTGTATTAACATTTAGAGAATGAATTTGCCTCCTTTGTGGATGCACGCTGGCTGAGGTGACCAGATGAAAAAGCTGCTTTAAACTGAACCCAGGGACACTTCCCAAGACCCCCAGGTCATTCCAGTCCTTGCCAATAGAGCTCCTCCTGACTTTGGGGAGGAATTCTGCTCTCTTAGGAAGGCTGTGATGCACATTCAGGCCTGGAATGTGTCTGACACCAGCTCCTACAGTGACAAAAAATGAAATAATTTCAAACTGGAAGCCTCTCCCACCTTTTACAGAGCTGGCATTCAGAGATGTCTGAGAAGGAGTTCCTGAAATGCACAGGGATGTCTGGAGCCAGAACCCTTCTGGACTGTCTGCAGTAAGCACCAGGTTCACAGAGCATTTCTGGGCCACGTTAGGTGAACTTTGCTTTTGAGAGGCACAGATTCTTTGCCCCCAGCACAGTCTGGGGAGCAGCCACTCCCCACGAGCCATCCCTGACTGTCCCCAGGCACAAAGAGGGAATTTGAGACCCGAGTGCAATCAGTCCTGCTCTGCCTCCAGGCAAAAAAAGCCTTTTCCCCAATCATGCCACAGGGCCAGGTCTCTTTAAATCCTCCAGCTTATTTTTCTTACTCTGAAGGTCTGATCTCACTCTTTTATCACTTTCAGGATTGCTTTCCTCGCCCAGTGACATTTCCCAGAGGGAAATCAGGGAGAGCCTTCAGGATTTGGGTGATTGCTCTGGGACATTGGGCTGCAGGCTGCAGGTTTATCCACAGGGCCCAAAGCACCCCAGCACAGGTCAGGAGTCAGCCCCTGACTCTGATCTTCAGATCTCCTGTGAATTCTGGCCCAGGGCTCCTGCTGAATTCTCAGGCACTAAATTCCCTATCCCTGGAAATGGTGCAGCCACATTCCAAGAACAGTTTCCAATCAGTGCCTTCCTCATGGCTTTATCAACAAACTGACTTTGACCATCACCCCTTTCTTTCTGCACTGCAGGCTGACAGATATTCTGCTTCAGTGCCCTGAAAAGTCTCACCCTGTGCTGACCCCGAGCTGAAATTCAGTTCTGCTTTTCCTTCACTCATGAATATTTAACTGCTGTAGTTTACACCTGCTGGATCTCATTTTCTGTCATTAAGATCGTTCAAGTTTACTGTGGGGGAAGGAAAATAAAGTGTTTTGTGATGTTAGATAATTCCCTGAAATGATTCTGGTCCCATCATGTTCTTTTTAACCTCTGCCTGCACCATCAGGTCTCAGTGTGATGATCCCTTTTGTCAGCTGCCACCTTTCCCCACAGCCCAGGCCCTCTGACAAAGCTCCCCTAAGCATTCCTATCCAAATTAAAATAAAGAGAAAACTCTCCTAGACAGTGACCTCCATCACCTGGATGGTCCTATGAACTTGGCTTAGAATTTATGATCATTTCATTCACTGAACCAGCATGAAAATCAGATTGGAGGGACCAACAATTCCTCCCGAAACACAAATTTCTTCCCTTTCAAAGCTCTTCCAGTCTGCAGTCTCAGATATTCTCGAGATTGACAGGCTTCAATAGGACATGCAGTTAAGGAAAAATAATTATATTTTATATATAAATATATATTTATGTCTGTATTTTTAAGTTTGAATCAGAAAAAGCACTTTATTCTTAAGCAGTGATGCCAGCCTGGTGTCATGGGTCCTGTTTTGGCACCAGTGATTCAATCCTGTCCCTTTTCCCCTGCTTCCCTCTGTGCAGCTTCCTCACCCAGAATCCCAGTGGAATTTGGGATGGGAGGATCTGAGGGGGTCACCTGCTCCAGCCCTGCTCAAAGTGGGGATAAGACATTAAAACACTACAAAGCACTAAAAAATTCCTTTGTCTCCTATTTCTTCAAGCAGTCAGTCCACAGAGAAAGCTTTTCTCTCAGCCCATGGCAGCTCAGTTATTTCAAAAGTTTTTCTGATGAATCTTACCAGGAAGATTTTGGAAATCCATCTAATGCAGCACAAACCAGATCACCCTTCACATATTTATTGATTCTATCCAAAAACTCTAATGGGTTTGTGAAATATGACTTCCCTCTGCAAAAACAATGTTGTCTCTTTCCCAGGATATTTATCTGGGTGTCTATCAAGTCTGTTTATTACAGTTTTCTACCATTTCATCCAGGAGAAAAGTCAGAGCTGCTGCTCTGCACTTTCTCAAGTTCCTCCCACACTTCTTAAAAGGAAAAATATCCTTATTGTGGCTCTGTATGTCCTCCTTTCCATCCCCTGCAACCATGACAGAGCTCATTGCAGCTCTCTGGAAACCCTTAGTGCAGAATTTGGGTAGCTTTGCTGGGGTAGTGCTTCAGATGCAGGAGAAGGAATAACAGCATTTCCTTCACTGTAACAACAATGTACGACAAGTCTGGCACAAACAGATTTTTTTTTTAAATTTTGCTAATAGAATAGTTGGAATTTTGGCTGAAAAGTCACTTTTTCTCCCCAGTATTGCAGAAGAGGTGATGTTCTTGCTGGCTCCTGGTGCCAGGAAAAGAAATGGATCATGGCACTGCATTCTCACTTGCAGAGGAAATCGAAAGAAGGGCAAGTTGGATCATTTGCTGTGATTAAAAAAAAAAATATCTCGGGGTTCAACTCCAGCTATGACAAGAGTGACTTTCTTTACAGAGTAAAATTATAGCAATTTCCCCCTGGAGGGTAGAAGTGCTGGGAAAATGGGAATCTGAGAGTTTGGTAACGATGATAATTGTACAACACATCAGCAGCTCTGACTGCACACAGATCCTCTGTGCCAGGAGGATTTTCCCTCAGCCCTCAACAAGTGGAGACTTGTTCTGTTATTTGCTGGCATTTAGGCACAGGGATGAAGCAAATGAGCTGTGGGAGAGAATCTGCCACGTTACACTTTCTGCAGATTAGGATTGCTATTTGTTCTGAAGCTGAATTACAGCCTATTAATAAAGAAACAGTTTAAAACTACTTAAATTTTTAAATGGTATAAAATTAAATTATATAAATTATATGAAATGGTATAAAATCACTTTTTCCCATGACATAAATCTGATTATGTGCTCCATAAAGAAACAGATTATGCAGCTTCTAAAGAATGTGCTTTGCTGTGGAATCCTGATTCTTGTTTTCTTGTTTATGGTTGAGCTGGGAGAACTGTAACACCCCATTGCTGGTTATTATACATATATATGTGTATATATATATATATGTATATATATATATATGTATGTATGTATCTATATATCTATATATCTATATATCTAGATAGATAGATAGATAGATAGATAGACATATAGATATATAGATACACAGATATATATCACTAAATCAAACCATGAAGGGGATCTGAAGTGTCCATTTTGATCACAGCTGGGTCCAAACTCATTCCCTGCAGTTTGGGTGTCCTTGTCTGCCCAAGGGACAGTGCTCATTCCCAGCAGGTGCAGAGCTGAGAATTCCAACCCCTGCAGTGTCAAACCTGAGGACTTTCAGTGGGGGATCAGCCCCCAGCAGATTTCAGAGGTGTGGAATAACCACCAGGGCAGAGAGAGAGGGCTGAGGGAAGTGAGAACAGATTTCCAGATTAAATTCTGCAGTGTGATTGCACAGCAGAACAGCAGACAGGAGCATTAGCAGGGTTACCCTCATAAACCCCATAAACCTTGGAGTGCAGAGCTGCCCCATAAACCACAGAGATATCAAATAATGCCCACTGCTGGCCCTGTAAGGATTTCACCCTGATCACTTCTTCTTACTTCTGTGCTATTGACTCCAGGGAAATTACTGCATCAATAACCAGCAGAGCCCCAAACCCCCCTGAGCTCTGAGCCCTCCCTGCTCCTCCAGACACATCCTTCACCTCCAACCAAACCATTCTGCACCACAAACACATTTCAAACACAAATCAAGGTCACCTGAGCACACAGAGGAAAGGTGGCACTTCAAGCTCTCTCCTCACACACAGGGCAGCTGCCAGTGGCATTTCCTGCAGTCACCCAGGTGTATTTTTTCCTGGATGCTGGTAAAAATGTATTTTTAGGAGTAAAATAACTGCTGTGAAATATGGGAGAGGGATGGAAGCAGTTTTAGTCCTGGTTCTGCCTCCAACCTTTCCATTGCTGTAAAGGACAAATTCCTGCATTCCAGCACCGTGCTGGGACTTCCTAACTAACCCCTATTTGTGAAGTAAGGATTTACAGCATTTTTACAGCACCTTGCACTACAGAGCCATTCCCAAAAACAGAGCTCTTAAAACACAAAACCAAAAATTAGAAGCTGTTTTATGAGGGCTGAGATGGGAGCCAAAGCCAGAGCCCCATTCCATCACCAGCAGACACAGCCTGCTCACACGTTTGCTCCTCTGCTTTTGGCTAAGGGTGACAATCAAATTATCACCAAAAGGTCACTGGGGGAGCCACCAGTAAGGGCTGGAGCTGGACCAAACACTCCCCATAAAAATAAAAAGAACAAAGTCACCACTTTTGCCTGGCTGAGAGATGGAGGAGCGATGCTGCTGATGTGCTTGAGGACAGTGAGGAACTGTGAGCCAAGGCACACGAGCTGTGTTGGAGTGCTCTGAGCTATTTCCATACTCCAGAGGCTGGAATAGGCTGTGGATTTATGGTTTTGGTTGCTGTGGCAGTTTGTATTGTGGAAGTTTTAATAACCTCATCAGAAACACGCACTCCAGAGCAATGTGGCACCTCCACGTAATTTAACAGCAATCCATTCATGGCTGGTGGTACCGCTTGAAACACTGCACCAGGAAATTAAAAACAAATAGAAATAAATCACCACCATACCCAAACCAATAAATATTTAGGCTGAAAAGGTGAGCAGGCAGTGCAAAGAAAAAGATATTTTCAGAGAAATGATGGAAGCTTCTCAGACAATTATTCTCCTCCCAACAGCAAGAGCAAGGTTAGCCCAGGTCCGTGGTAATTAGCTGAGAACGATGGGCTCCTTTGCTTATTGTGCTTGAAAAGCCAGTTTAGGCAACAGCTTTTCAAAATTCAGATTTGTTAGCCCTGAAGTACAAAGTACACACGTGCCTAATATTTAATTAAGGCAGGTTAAAAATGATAGGCTAAGCCCCAGAGAATATCAGGACTACTCAGCACAACAAACCCTTTTTGAGTTCAGTTCCAGTGGTGTTGGTGCTGTTTCATCTGAGTGTGCTTTGGTCCTGTCTCTAAATCTCCTCAGTGTCCTCTCACACCATCAAATTACTCGAATCATTTGTTTGGTAGCTTTACATGCTGCTTGTGCATCATTTGCAGGGAGAGATAATTATGTTTCAGCTCTTTAGTTTGTTTTTCTGCTTGAACTTTATTGCATTTTAATAGTTTTTCCAGCTCTCTCCTAGTGCCTAAATAAGAGAAGGAGAGGGGACTTTAATAAATATTTTTTCTTTTTTGTCACTGTTATGGTTCAAGATGTGAAAATGGCAACACCTTGGACTTCCTCAAATTTTTAAACTGTACTAAAAGAGCTTGAGTTATACAAAGCCAGATAGTAAACACTGAGTAGTAACTTAACTGAAACCAAACAAGAGCCCAGTGCAGAGTGAACCTGAATGAACTTCAATTTCTGACATGCACAAACTGTTCCAGCCCCCAGCTCCCCTCTGAATGCCTGATTTTCCTCTGGACAGTTTTGTTTTCCTCTGGACCCATCCTTTGCCTCTCCTCCCCACGTGGATTCCTGCCTTTTTCCAGCCACAGTCACATCCCAGCTTTCCTTTCAGTGTATTGACATGGCTTTAGTCTTATTGAAAGTGAGAAAACAAATATTTATTCACTGCCCTTTCTTACAGCTTCCACTTGAAAGGAGTAAATATAAAAGTGGTCCTGATCCTTCTGGCTTTGTGTTGTGCTGGATGAGAGAAAACAGCTGAGGAGGAAAGTGCTCCAAGGCACGAGCAGGAATTGGTGTTTTCATGGAAAGGACACTTAGAGAGGATTTGCAGAAATCCTTGTAAACACAGAGCTCCAAAGAGACTGGCAAAAAATCCTGAGGAAAATCAGATTTCTTTTAGTGCTGCGATCTTGGGGTTCACAGTGAGGCCAAACCCAGAAATTGCACAATAGGTAAAACCTCCTGCATCACCAGAAGTGCTCCCTTGACCAAACCCTGCTGCTCAAGGTGCTCCAGGGGCCAAATTGTTTCTTTGCCAGGACAAGGAAAACTTCACAGGCTGAAATGCCTCATCAAGGAACTTCTGGATTTGGGATCTGCCTCACCACTTAAGCCACACCGCCCTCCTAAGCAAGCCAGGCCTAGTCACACATTCATTGCTTTCCACCCACGAGGAGCTGAAATCCTCCCTGGCTGCCAGAGGCACTTGCTCTGTGAATATTTTAATAGCCTTGAATACCACAGGCAGTAATCAGAGTTTCCCCAGGTGCACAATTCTAAATGAGTCTCATATTGAGCTTTTATTTTTAGAGAAATATAATGATCAGAATCCAGAATAGCCCCATTACGGCTGTCACTTCACTTGGAGGGATTTCAGAAAGAAACAGACTTGATATGTTTAAGGTTAATTAAGGAAAACAAAAAGATTTATACTGTATAGAGAAGCTTTGAGTAAAAGTTGTGAATAACAAGTGATCCAACTCCTTTGATGGCCCTGTGATGAGAGTGAGGGTGGGAAGGCAGGAATACAAAGCAAAAAAGGAGAAACGGTTTGTGCTGGGTGAAATTTGGCATGAAAGTCCCATTTCTGTCAGCAGGGCCATCCCCTGTGGAAGAGTAAGCAGGATTTGAATATCATGGGAGGATGCAAAGGAATTAGAGGTAATTCCATCAGCTCTTGTGCCCTGGCAGAGCAGGATCTGCTGAGCATTGCTCCACCAGTCCTGCAACACCAGGAGCTGCTGAGACATCCCTGATGCTCCAAATCACAAACCTGTCTCTTCCAGCTCCATGGTCATGCCTACAAGTGTTAAAGCACACTTCTGTTACAGCCACACAATCATTTGTCCTTGTTCTCCATTTCCAGGCTGTGTTAAATACCATCAGCAATATTCCTACTCATTTTCTTGGCTCTCTTTTCAGTTCCTGCAGTCTGCAGAAGAGCAAAGGCTCTCCCTGCCCCTGTCCAGAGCAGATCATCTCTTGCTGATAGCAGAGGGTGCAGTTGCTGGGGAGCCTGGGGGGCCCTGCAGGAATTCCAGGAGCTGCAACATGGGATGTTAGTGCACCAAAGCAAGTCCCAGCAGCCACAGAACAATCCCAGCTCAACTCCTCTTTTTTGCTTTGCTCCACCTCATAATTACAGCTTGTGTCAGAGAAGCGAGAAGACTTTTCAGATACATGTCTGGAAATAATTAGAATTTGGCTCTGTGCACGCTTCTGAGAGGCAGCAGCTCTCTGTGGCTCAGGGAGCCACAAAAGCACCTGAGAGCAGGAGCTGCTCACAAAAGCAGCTCCTTTCTCACTGCAATGCCACCTCCCAACAGCAGAGCCCTGCAGTGGTGAAAGCAGCATCCCAGTGAGCAGGCAGTGACACACAGCCAAGCCACAGTGTCAGTGACTGCAGTAAAATGTTCTGTCACCTGTGCCCTCCTTTGGCTCCTCTCAGGGAGGTTCTGGGCAGGAGACACAATCCAGGACTGGCTGAGGAAAGATTTCATCACGAGATTTCCACAGTTCCCTTATTCCCTTATTCTCCTGGGAGCCATCCAGGCTTTAATGAGAGCTTTGCTGTCCCTCTTGAGCACAATCCAGCAGCATTTCCACAAACACCAGAGGCTCAGGCACTTGGAGCTCCCTGTCAGGCTCTGCTGCACAGATATTTTAAGCCCAGGCTGTGGCAGCACCTCCCAGTCCAGACTGGAAAGGAAACACTGCCCAGAGTGCACAGGCACAGCTGCCAGTCTCACATGGCACTTGTGGAATTGACCTTTTGCCCTTGAAAAACAAAAATCTTCATGTTTCAGCCTGGAAGAGGAATGCTGTATTCTTATTATTCTTATTCTTATTCTTATTCTTATTCTTATTCTTATTCTTATTCTTATTCTTATTCTTATTCTTATTCGTAGTAATAATAATAATATCTAGTATTTATATTACTATTATTTATATGGTATTTTACAGTTATTTAATCACAATTACCAGCCATGTCCCCGTTCTCCTGCTGAGGCCAGGGTTTGGGTCATGGGTGTCCTTGTGTTTGGGAAACAGGGGCTGGGCAGTGATGGGCTCTGATTTATGATCCCATCCTGGGCTTTGAGAAATTCCTTCTCCTTGGTGAACTCCTGGGATTTCCCACAGGGAGAGAGGCAGGACCTGCCTGTAACCCAGAGGTTCTCCTTCATTTTACAAGAATGTCCCACTCATAAACAAAACCAGACTTTCCTGAAGACAATGCAGTCCCCTGAGTAGCTCTGTCCAATTATTTACGAAATTCTTTGAAAATTTTCCTTACAGACATGAAAGGGAAGTGTGGCTTTCAGAAAATCCCATTTGGGGTGAACAATGAATTCCATTTTCAAAGTGAAATGTCACTGATGTTTTCAACAGAGGATATCACAGCAAGCACAGCAATTTATTCAATATTCCAGGAACTGCCAAGGCAGCATTGGTGATAACACGACCAAGAGTGCAGTTCAGTCTGGTTCTATTCTTTTCATTTTTAACTAAATCTTGATAGTTGTAGGATAGGACTTTTCTGTGAACAAACTAAACTCAGATGCTCCTTTAGCCTTTTTTCTTCTGGTTGCTCTCAGGACTTACTGCAGAAGCACAGATGCTGCACTTGATGAGAAAAGGGAATCTCTGCTACAAAGATTTTT
Source organism: Alethe castanea (assembly GCA_024734035.1). Classification (NCBI taxonomy): domain Eukaryota; kingdom Metazoa; phylum Chordata; class Aves; order Passeriformes; family Muscicapidae; genus Alethe; species Alethe castanea. Next base: position 1,252,408 of record JANRGV010000049.1, on the reverse strand, counting down.
TTTTTTTTATCACCTCCCATAGAGCCAATTAGCAGCAATAGATTGCAGGAGCTGATCAATTAGGCCTCATAACCTGCTTAAAGCCCAAAGCAATTTTAAAACAGAATGCAAAGGGCAGAGCTGATCACAAGGAAGTGATCATGCCATCAGCCATGGTGACTGAAGAACATTTTCTCTAAAGCTGGCCCAAAATAAGTTGAAGTAGTTTTGACAGAAAAAAAAAAAATTCTTTCTACAAAAGCTCATCTTCTAAAAACTTTAATTTGAAATGCTCAACTTTCTTGAAGTTAATTTGGAAACAAAGTATTTCAACAAGCAACAGAAGTTTAGTGTTGTGTTCTAGAAGCATCTTTCCAACAGCTCGATATTTTAAGTCTGTGAAAATCTTCAAAATTGCCTGCCATAAAATTATCACTTTGTCCATTGGAATATTCACCAAACAAAAATATTCAAGAAGGCTGTTGAAAGGTGTCATGGGCTCATTAAATTGTTTTTGCAAAAGTGAAGCATGTAAGTGTAATAATTAGATCAGTGCAGGCTTGAAATACACACACACATGCACTGAAATGAATCCTTGCACTGACACCTGCCTTGCTGCAGTGCCTGTAGAACCAAAATAGTCCAAAAATGAACACCAAAAGGTGCTGCAGTTGTGCAAAGCCTTAGTGTGAGATGGGGTCAGAGAAACAAGGAGCTTAATTGATTTTATTCCAGCAAACAAAGGCTGCACACAAAGCATCAGCTGCTCTGGGAGCAGTGGGAACAGTCATTAAAAGCTGATTATGGGAGAGGTCCAGGCACAAACAGAACATGAAAGGAAAGAAAGTTTTCCCAACAAGAGCAGCGTGGTTTGATTTTCCTCCTCGAAGTTTCTGCTTGACTCTGAGCACAGGAACTGGGGATGCTCAAGTGACAAATCCTCCCTGGGCTGGGAGGTTTGGACACAGGCAAATGTTTTTAAAGTCCCACTGTGGAATTCTGTGCAGCACCTCAGAGTAATTATCCAAAACATTTCTCACCCTCCAAGTGCCTGCCACCAGCCCTAGGAGACAAATGATGGATGTTCTCTGCCTTTGGACAATAAATATAAATAAGAGTCTAAACAGACACAGCAGTTCTGTGTAAGAGCCTGAGGAAAGTTAAAGAATCAGGAGCTCATCTATATGCCTAGTGTGAAAAAGGAAATATGGAAATAGGGATATTCATCTGCCAGAAAAGTGACTCTTGATATTTAACAATTTTTAATTTGGGGTGAGATTTATTCTCCTCGTGATTTGCTCCTGTGGGATTTCAGGAGAGGGTTTGTTCCCCGTGCTCCATGTCTGGCTGCTGCCACTGAGGGAAACCCAAGTTTGGAGAGTCAAAAAAAAGACAAAGAACAACCTCCAAAAGAGCAGAAATGAACTCTGGGGAGGAGCCCAGTGTGCAGACACAGATGATCTGGTTTCACACTGGACAGACCTGCTGCTGTGTCATTGGGATTTCTGACCCCCCAAATCCCCAAAGGGATTCTTCTCCCACCAGATGTGGGAAGAAAGGATTAGAACATCACAGAGAAGGGAAGAGATGCTGGCACTGCTCATGCTGAACCACACCAGATCTTTCAGGGGGTCCTGAAGGGTTAAATTTAAGTGTAACACACTGAACTTACTAAGATCAAAAGAAAAACTTCAGCATCTTCAGTGAATTCAGGTTTGGTCTCATTCTCTTGCTACCCTTCCCACACCTTGACATATTTTCCCACCTAGAGTAATTTCTCTCTTCTGTAGAGTGAGAAAACCTTAATCTGGCAGGATCTTAACTCTTCTATTTTCAGTCTAAACTTAAATCTGGTATCAGATTGATATCTGATAGAAAACAGATACAGCAAATGCAAATGTTCCCATTTTGACTTGAGATTTGATCAGATCTCGTTCAGCTGCTGTTGCCACTGTCAAGCCAAGGAGACCAAAGAGGTTCTTGCTTCTATGCAAACTATTTTACAGCAAGAGCAACCCATGGAGATTACAGCCAGCTCCTCAGGGCTGAGGGCCTGTTTGAAGGAGGTGAAAGAATCAGGGTCTGCATCAGTGTAAGGAGAGAGAGATTAAAATGGTCTCCCCTAAAATAAAATAGCATTTGACCACAATGAGGTCTGCTTTGGGAGTGTAAAGACTCCATTTATTTTAGTTTATTATGTAGCCAGAAAAGAAGGATTCTGTGTGTCTTTCTGCATAATAAACAGGCTCACGTGCCCAGGCACTTGGAGATATAAAGATAACCAGCAGACAGATATAGTGGATGAAATGTTCTCAGAAAGAAAAAGAAATCAAAAATAAGACTCCAGAACAAAAAAACCAAAACAAAACCTCTCTGTGAATGGTATCACAATAAAAGTCCTGTGCTCTCCGTGGCTGGGATGCTGATGTCTCCATCAATAATGCAAATAACTGGATTTTTAACACCTTCAGAAAAGCCCACAGCCAAACAGAAATGTGTTTTTAATAACTGGTATTGAAGAAAACTTGGCCCAATCTGTATGCAAATTGTGAGATCTGATTCTCTCTGCCTGTTAGAGAAACCTGCTGTGGAAAATTTATGTGTGTTTTTTACTTCAAAAGCTTCCAAAGTATTTCACCCACCGAAATGATACCACACTTTTGAAATATGGTTACCTTGAAAACAGAAGCTGACAGTGGAAACAGAAGAAATACAACGAAACTGTGATCAAATGAAAAATGTGTTGTTTCACAAACATCCCACACAGGCCACATAAGTCTTCCCATACCAAATATTGTCCAAAATCCTTTATCAGCTAAAGCAAGTGTCTATTGACACAGCAAGAACCCAAAACAAAGCCTGTTTTTAAACTCAGGAATAGTGAGAGAGGAAAGAAGGGAAAGAAGATGGGACCTTAAACAAGAAACTCCTGAACTCTCTCATGCTGCTTTTGACACTGATTTTTTCCATGGCCACAGCACATCACAGCCCCCTTATCCTCCCCCCAAGGACCAGATTTATTTCCTCAGGCCCTGATGGAGTGGGAGTGATGTTTTACTCAGCTAATTTTACCGACTCAGGAGCCAAAGTGAATATTCTGGTAAGGAAGATCTGACTCTGAACCCAACCTTGCTGTGGAAACACTGAAATTGATTCGCTGCCTGTTGAGCCTTGTGTTAAAGTGACTTTTTGTGGATGTAAATCTCTGTGTAAACTCCAAATAGGGCTGTTTTGTGTGGCTATATTTAACAAAAAAAAAAAAAAAATCCTGTTTGCAGAAAAGTCCAGACACAAAGAGCTGCAATTCCAAACAAGTGCCCACCAGATGTGGTTCCCAAGGCTGAAGCCCAAAGGCAAAGTGGCTGCAGCAGCCCCTGCAGAGGGCCAGGAGCACAGCAGGAGCACAGCAGGAGCACAGCTTCCCTGGCAGGGGAACTGGGCAGGGGAGGCACCTTCCATGGGAAGCAGATTAAGCCATAAATCCAAGCATCACCAATTGAAAACGATGCACTTCAAATTGCTTCTGCTCTCCTTTCTGCATTGCACTGCCTTGGGTCATTAGTTTTTATTAAAATATGACAATGCTGTTGAGTCTGCTCCTAACTGGCTTTTAGCAGGGAAAGAAAGAGAGACAAAAGACCATAAAGTTATCCTGCAGAATGTGATCTGGTCATAAATACAATTCTATGTCCCCGTGGTTTGACTTGCCTTTCTGCTCCGTGCAGCTGGGGAAGAGGGAGCTGGAAATCACATCCAAACAGCCTCAGAAAAATTTGAAATTATTACCTGATGCAGTAGGAAGGCAAATGAGAAGGGAAGTGTAGGAAATCCCCTGATCTGAGGGAGAGAAGAGCTGAGAAAGAAGATATTTTTGATACTGGATTTTATGAAGAGCCAGAAGGAAAGGTTCTGTTTCAACCAGAAAGCCTTCTTCAAAAAAGTACTTATGTCATCAACAAACAGTTCGTTCATTTTGTTGGTGCTCAGACCCTTAACAGGTGGGTAACTAACTCATTATTTTGTTCAGGCTTTTTACCTACCTTTGTTTCTGAAGGCAGAAAAAATTCCTTTATTGCTACATGTTTTCTGGTAATACAGCAGCTGCTGTTTATGGTAATTCCTGCTTACTTGCAAATAGACCTGTGTTTATTTTGTGCCACGCCAGCTGTCAACAAAGACATTTGAAGAATAATTTCCATGCTCAAAGGAAAGGCTCTGCTCCCCCTTCCTACTGCTCATTTCTTTCCCCTGCTTTTCAGATCCAAGGGGTGCTGGGCTGGAGAGGTGAGTGATGGTGAATGATGAGATGAACTGAGGCTGAAATGCTGCTGCTCCTGCAGGAATCCATCTCACCCTGGGTATTTGCACAGCTCAAGCCCTGCTGGGACACTCCCACTCCCCAGGGACAGGGTTTGGACAGGTTTGGTTCTCACCTGTGCCTGAGCTGATCAGAAATCCCAGGTGCAGAGCTTGGAGCTGGGCTGGAGGAGCTCAGAGAAGCACAGAGGGTTTGGGACCCACTCCTGGCTTCAGCACCAAGAAACTGATCCTGGGAGCAGCTCCTTGTACCAGTCACATGCATTTTCTTACTGAATTCATCTGCAAGGAGCTGAGACTGAGATTCTGACTCGTGAGGTTTTCCAGCATCTAAACCTCAGACCTTTCACCAGCTCACTCTTCCCTGAGCTGGAACCACAGCATCATTTTCCCAAAGTATCTGGAGCTGCCTGCGTTTTGCTCTGAGATGTGAAGCTGCCAGTGCCTCATTCCTTCACACAGACTGTTACTTCCCATTAGCATTTCGTGCATTTTGTAGTAAGATCAGAGAGCCCCTGGGGACAAAATGCTCTCAAATCAATCATTCAGGGACTCCCAGCCCCAGTTAGCACAGCTCCCTCATTCCCTACAGCTTCTATGGGAGAAGAAAATCCATCTCCTGCTCCCACAGAGCCATGGGCTGGCTGCTCAGTGGGCAGAGGCATGGAACACTGATTTATTGCTCACACCCTGGAGATCTCTCTGCCAGTTCCTGCTCCAGGGGTTGGGGGCTCTGGGGGGGAGCCTGGAGCTGGTCCAGGCTGGTCCCAGTGCATCCAGCACTATGAAAGGACATTTCCTAACAGGGAAAGCCTGCATGGATGAGGACAAACCTGTGGAAACAGCCCTGAGGCCAGCCAGGAGGAGCTGCAGGTGCCAGACAGGGTCCCTTGTGCCATGGAGGGGTGAGAGGGGCTGGGGCTGCAGGGACTGACCACAGCCCCCTGCTGCCCCTGCTTTCTAAGCCATTTCTCTGCCCAGTTACTGAATCCCAGGATTTTCCCCTTTTCTCCCCTGTCCTGTTGAGGATGGGAAGTGAGGGAATGGCTGGGTGGGTGTCTGGCAGCTGGCCAATGTCAATTCACCCCAAAAGCAGCTGCAGCTTTTTTTGTGGTTTGTGGCTGTGGTGTGAACCTGCCGTCACGCAGGAAAGCTGTTTCCTTCTTTCCTGCAGTGACTTTGTGAGCTCACCTTGCTTTCAGCCACCCTTCTTCCCATGCTGTGGGGAAATGCTCTTCTCTGGCTGAGAGCTTCCACCTGCAGGAGAATATCCCAGCTCCGAGCTGGCACTGCTGGGCTGGTTTATCCATCACCCATGGCCACGGTGGCCAGCAGAGCATCCTCCCATCCTGCCTGGCACAGGGCACTCCATGGTTTGTCCTCACTCAGCCAGCCTCTGTGGCCAAGCAGCAACTCAGCTGAGAGCATTTAAGACTGAGGTTTTTTAATAATAATCACCAAACCATCTTAAATTGGTTCACCCTGTGCCATAACAGGCCAGAGAGCTTCTGGGAACCTCAGCCATTCCACTGTTCTGGAACAGACTCAGAGCAGCTCCTGGTAGCCAAATGACACACGGGGATTTTGTCAGCACCACATCTCATTCAGGAGTAGCTGCAGCACTCACTCACTGCCAAGCCTGTGCTGGCCATGGATGCCTGCATTTATAAATCCAAGCAGGCAAGAACATGCCAGGACAAGTTGGTGATTTCTTCTTTTCCTGCTGCAATTACTTCCCAGCCAGCAGACAGGGAGAGCAGCACTGAATCTATTCTCACTCCGTGCACTCCATATGTTCCTGAGGACTCCATCTCAGATGATGCCAACAGGAACAGAGTTCCACTGCTGGGATAGATCTCAGCCTGTGCTGGCTGTCTAAAAGTCACTTAGCCAGGTTCAGTTAGAAGAAACGTTCCCCTAAAAGGCAGGAAATCCTGTTACAAGTGGTTAATTAAAAATAGGGAGGTTGGTTCAACCTGCAGCTTTTGAGGTAGCAAAGATTTTCCTGTGCTTCCTTTTTAGAGTGAGCATGTTTATAATATCACTGAAATCTTATAATATCACTGAAATGCTTATAATATCACTGATAGGTTTATAATATCATTGAAATCATTTTAGTATCATTGATACGTATATAATGTCACTGAAATCTTATAATATCAATGAAATGCTTATAATATCATTGATATGTTTATAATATCGTTGATGTTTGTAATATCATTGAAATGCTTATAATATCAATGAAATGCTTATAATATCATTTATGTGTTTACAATATCATTTATATGTTTATAATATCATTGAAATGTTTATAATGCCATTTCATGTGCACATACAGACCCCTGCTTGAAGAAGATGCCGTATAAATAAATAAATTGCTACAGAAATCAAAAGCATGGGATTGTGTATACATAGAATTATCCAGGGTCCCAAATAATTTTTAAAAGCTGTTATTGGCTAAAACATTTAACTGAGGGATGTTTTAAACAGGGAAGCTCCAGAAGGGAGAGGATCTGTGCACATCCCACGTGTCCCCACTGCATCCAGAGTGTTCTGGACAGGGACACCTTTCCAAACACAGCTTTTTGTGTTGCCTTCCCCTTGAACTGGCCGGTCAGAAAGCAAAGAGGAGAAAGGAGATAAGAATAGAGGATGTGCCACAGTTAAACCAGTCCTGGCACATGGGAATTTCTACACAATTTCTGTTTTCCACTCAGCCAGGGCTGATTTTCAAAGCTGTCCTGGTAGGGAGAAGGTAAATGCAGGTAAAGCAGGGCAAAGTGAGAGTGGGGAGAAGGTCCAGGACGAACAGCCTTTGTTAAATCCCCATTTCACAGCTCTGTGGTGGCTTTCACAGGCAGGAGACTCCCTGGGATGGTGCTGCTGAGATCCCACAGCCCTGAGCTGGCTGGCTGCTGCCAGTGCCCTTTGAAAGCACCAAAAGTGTGTCAGGAATCACAAGTTACCAGCACAGACATCCCCAGCCTTCAGATCTGAGCTCTATTTTTGGGGAAATGTTGTGAATTTCCATGTGGTAAGTGAGAAAGAGGGAAGGAGAGTGTCTGCAGTGAAGCAGAGAGACTCCAAAAAAATTTGCCTTGCCCTGTCTGGGGGAGCAGCTGATGTGCTGTCAGGAGGTAAATGGGAATGCCAGCTTTCTGTTTAAATGTCTTCAAGCGTTTTTCTTTAATAACTTGTCAGTTCTTGGTAAAAAAGAGCTTTCCCCAGCAGAGATTTGTGGTGGTGATGCCACCAG